>JANXJC010000008.1:30116897-30130126 GCA_027564655.1 Leptodon cayanensis
TACTGAACTCAAAACATAGCACCCTACCAGCTACTAGGAAGACAATTAACTCTATCCCAGCTGAAACCAGGACAGTAACAGGATATTTATCCCTGTCAAAGTGCTTCAACCGAATCAAAATTTCTGTTGAACAAAGCCTACCTTGTGAGTATTTTTTTTAGTAAACTGATGCCAAAAAGCCACTTTTAAAAAGAAATCTACAGTTCCGAGTACTTGGGATTTTGTACAGGGCAGCTTTAAATGAACTTACTGTCCTCCCTGGCAGCCAGGGACTCATCTGAATAGCTCCACTCCATCTGGGTCGTCTCGTCTTCCGTGTCGTGCCTTCTGCTGTGGCGGGAGACAGGGTACACGTCTACACGCTGTCTGCAAAGAGGTGGCACCGGGTGGGATGCTCGTAGGCAGTTCACGGCCAGTGGGGAAGAGGGCTGTGGGGTTTAGGAGCGGGCAAACTTTCCCAGCCGTTTCCAGTCATTCTTGGTGGCATTCTTTTGGGCAGGGAGCACCAGTCACCTTAAACGAGTCCTGCCTCAGAAGGTGTGAAAATTAGGTCTCTGCAGCGTGCGGAGGGGAGAGATGCACTCGCAAAGCTAAGGACCGCGGAGTGGAGAGGGGCAGCGGCCAGCCCCCCCCAGAATGGGCAAGGAGGATTAGTAGCAGCTGTGCAGAGAGTCCTCTATGGACTTAACTGCTTTCCTTGCCTCTAGTTCACTGGACGAAACAAGGTTTTATCAGTCCTAAAATCCCTCTCCTGCGTATATTGTTCTGCAAATAGCATTAGGTGAGCCCCGCTTACGGCATCGCTCTGCACCCCAGGCGGGTTGGGGCTCTGCTGGGGCACCCCTCCTTTACCACAGCACCTCCAGCAGCAACTGGGGCTTTCCCCTCCTGCTCTCTTCTTTCGCCTGAAGCTGTCTGGCAGGGTGTGAAATCGTTCTGAGCCTACAACACGGAGCTATCAAGGTGTCCAGCTGCTTTTATCTGTGTAACGCAGGGAGAATTTTTTGATTGCCCCTGTGATACACTAATTTAAGATGCCTGTGGCCTTGGCAAATGAAAAAAAAACAAAAACAAAAACAAAAAACCAAACCCACACCAAAAACATGAAAAGAAAAAAGATGCTGAACAAACTGTGGTTGGGGCATGACTTGATCTGATTCAAGGGAAGGAGTGAAGGGCTTTTGATTTTTTTTTTTTTAATTTATCTGCATTAGTAATTCAAAAAGGCCTTTACACATCACTGCTTTTTTATTAGTTACCTACAAGTAGTAAAGGATTCTGGGCACAGCGCACACAAATTAACGCATCCGTGGATGAAAACTTTCGAGGAATAGGGGGAGCAGCGATGCTCTGGTGCCTCCACCGCGCGTTTGCTCTCCCAGCCCTGCTGAGGTAGCAAAACGCCGTCATCTCTGCCTTACACATGAGCAGCAGAGCCCAGTAAAGAGCCACGTGCAGGTTAACTGGGACAGGTACCAAACCCAAATGCCACGGGAGCCCCCGTTCCTGGGATCGGGGGGTTGGCGGGCGACTCGGGCTGCTCCGTGGGTCAAGCCGGTGTTTGCTGGAGGACGGGACGTGGGCTCAGACCGAGCAACCTGCATGGCCGTGAAGAGTACGTGGGCAGCTGGCTGCGTGCATCCCAAATCACGGCCGGTTCCTTAAGGACGGCTCAGGCCAGCACCACCAGAAGCCGGGATGTGGGGTCCCCTCCAGCTCCTGCAGCAGCAGCTCCCCAGCATCTCTCTCAGATGGGCTGGAAATCTCATTTTTCTTGCATTTGCGTAGTGACTTTCTGTGAGCCTGGAAACCGTAAGACCGATTTCCCTTGATGTCGCAACAGAGGTTTTATCGCAGGCCATAACACGTTCATAATTTGGGGAAAAAATAGAGCCTGCACTCTTTCAGGCTGCAAGTTATGAATTTATAACCCTGTAATGAAAAAACTGCCTTGCTACATGTTCATGTAGCGATACAACAGCCTTTCCTTAAACAGCTGCTTATATGCATTTCCCTTGGTGCCAAGTGCATGTCGTAACAACTTTCAGGAAAAAAGCCAAAACATCCTTCAGATATTCACGTAAGGAATGTTATCAATGGACTGAGTGCCACTTAAAGTACACTGCAGAAGAATTTGGTCTTTATTTGTCTCTTGAACAAGCGCGTCTACTCAATTTCTCTTCTTTCCCCTTCTCTCTGTCTGCAAGGAAGATTAGATATGTCTAACGTTTATATCGGACAGCCGAAAGGAGTGAGCTACATCCCTGGCTGATGTAAATCCATGTTGCTGCAGCAGCATCGGTGGTGTGAAGGGTGGTGTTAGGCTGATTTACCACGGCTGGGGAATCAGACCTCCCTTTCCTCCCCAGCTGGAAGAACAGCCTGCAAAATAAAATCACACACTGCAGCCCCTTCGAGAGATGCTGCACAGCATTTATCTGTCTAACAAAAAAAAAAAAACCAAAACCAACCAAAATTATAAAAACCTCCGCAGAGACCAGCAGCATCCCTTTTAACACAGCAAATGTCGAGGGGCCCAAAGACAACCACTCGGACAGACATAACTTCCAGTTTATTAACAACAGAGGCACAGCAGTGGCTGCCAGGCTGTGGATGTCTCAGGCATACTGTAAATCTCTGGTTGTTAGGTGTTCCTGATGCTCGCCTGCATATGGCATAAATACAGCCTAACGTGACTGAATTATATAGAAAAATGTTACCAATTACTCTCCTTACTTGGATTCCTTCCGCTTAGAGCCAGTGGGCTGAGCTGACAGGGAATCTGTCGCTGGTGCTGGAGGGGAGAGAAAAAGCTTTCTTGAAAAAAAATCCAAAAAATATTCTCTTTTTGTGTAGAACAGCAGGGTTTTTTTCTTGCCTTGAGATTTCTTGCCATTTCATTATTTTGTATTTCAGATAAAACCTTCCCACCTTAACGACGAACATTTTTCCCCATCAGTTTTAATGGTGTAATAAATTGCGGGAGAGCGAAGAAAAAGCTCCCAAAAATGAGCTGTAAAAAAAAGTTGCTGGAGACCCAGGGCAGGTTTTGCAGAGGAAGAGGCAAGAGTTACGAGATAATTTACTTTGCTTTTCTGTTCAGGTTTCATCTGTAAGCAGCTTGGGTCTCCTTATTTTACCGACTCTTTGTGAGGGCATATTCCCATGAGTGTTGCACCTTCCCTGCTCGTGCCGGTGTGGCTGCACAGGGGCAACGGGGCGAAGAAGGGGACCAGGGCTTCCCCTCGGTGGGAAGGTCATGATGCAACAAGAATGGGGAAGAAACTGGGAATTTTAGCCCGAATACCTCATGCAGGCAAATGAAGTGCCCTGGGGGGTTTGCCGTCAGAGCAGCACCTTTCTCCTCCGAGTTTGCGTTAATTCAGTGGCCACAGGCTGGACGTTTTCCTCCAGCACAGCAGAACTGGGGTCTGTTGCAGCCCCCGTCTGCTGGGTTAATTGCACATCTCAGCTCAGCTCAAATTCTCTATCAGATAAACCCAGCGCTTAGGCAACCTACCTCAGTGCCAACATTCCAAGTGGCATTATTTCCAAAAAATCAGAGAGGACAGAGGGAGAGGTTTAGGGCAGGCATATGCAGAAGGTGGTGGGAGAGAGGAGAGGCACCTGTGGGCATGTAGAGGTCTGGGGAAAGAGCACGGGCATGGAGGCATTTGGGGAGGGCAGTAGGGTGGCAGAGGAGATGGTGGAAAAGAAAATGTAGTAGAGTAAGAGACGTGAAAAAAAGAGAGGCATGGCTGTGACAGGGCACCAGAAAAAGCATGGAAATGAAGGTTATTGATCAGATTACATAAACCACTCTTAATGAAAGACACAAAAAAAAAAAAACAATGAAAAAAGATTGAAAAAGGCCAAAGAAGCCCTGTGAATCACTGTACTGTACAAATTCTTGAAGACATATTAGCTGTTTACTCTGGGTCCCTAATGAGGCATTCCCATATTTGATTTTCCTTGGTAAACCTACTTGTGTCTAAATACTAGCCCTCTGCTGGAACAGGCTGAGAGAAACTTCATATTTCATCTGGACTGTAAATTCTGGTGTGGAAATCCAACAAGCGATTGCCTGGGATAGCACTGAGAGAGGTTTCAGCATGCATTTGCTTCCAGTCACTTGTGGCTGTTTCAGATCCTCAGCCTCTTGCAGGGGCAGATTTGTCCTCAAGGATGCAGCTCACGTGTATGCCTGCTAAGAATACTTGATTTCCACACGGAAAGCTCTTCAAAAATAAACCTTAGGTTTGCAAACAGTCGATTTTCCTATTCTTGGGAGCTGACAAATTTGCATTGAGAAAAATGCAAAAGTGAGCAGAAAACACTTCTGTTGGCCAACCCCCAAGGAAGACCAATGCACGAATTCTGTGAAATAGGTAACCCTTTACTTCAAGGATTAGCCTGGCTTTTTCATGCCGGCGGTGCCTTTCTGGCTGTGCCAAGGCAGGCTGTGCTAGGGGCTCTCTTACAGCAGGTGGAATGCAAGCTCATGGCGTGTTCAAAGAAGAAATATGGAAAAAGTCCGATCTTCCCTCTAAAAACCTGATTTATACTTAGGATAAGGCCAAGTTGTCCCACTTGGACCCCGGTTTAGGATCCAGTCTCTGTTGCAGAAAGCCAGATTTGCCCTATGTAGGGAACCGGTTGCTGGTCCCCACGGCTGCTGTGTGGTCCCTTTCCAGTGGCTTTTGATGGGGCCACTGGTCCCTTCCTCACCCAGTCACAGGGAAGAGCTGTGACCCTGTCCTGCATACAGCCACAAGCCACATCCTGGCTTGCAAGCAGAGGAGATGGGCTGTGTCACCACATGCAGCCAGAACCAAAACGGAACAAGTTCTTGCCATCCTTAAAAAAGGGTTTTTTTCCCCCTCTGATTTAGAGGGTTTTCCTTTCCATGGATTAACTACATGTTTGGCTCTGCTATCTGCCTCTGAACATTGGCTGGATTACTTAATGAGCTGTAAAATATTGTTAAAAGCGGAGTATATGTATATTAAAAAAAAAAAGCAAACATAGCTTGAGCTATCTAGTAAGAGAGATAATTGTCTAATATTAATTTGCTGGCATTTACATGCGACAGAGCAACTCTGCTCCAGACAAAACGAATCACAGTATTTGGACTCTGAACACCTCGGAAATTCAGGAGTGCAGCATAAAATGGATGTGTGGGTTTTCTGTTTGCACTCTGTCCTGGCTTCACTCTGCTTCTGTTTAAATTACTGTTGAAATCCCATTTTTTTTCCAGCCGGGGCACTTAGACTAGCACCTTGCATTTGTGATGAGCTCTCTGACAAGCTCCACGGTTAGGATTCAGGTCTGGGTGCTGGTGCTCCTTACCGTGCTCTCACAGCTCAATACCTTTGCACAAAACATGGTATAAACCAGCCCAGCAGTCCACAAAACCACAGCCCTCACTGGCAGGCAAGGAAGGGCAGGCACATGTTGCTCCTCAAAAATCCATCACCATTTTAGGTGTCCATGCATGGCGCTCATATTTACCATATGCAAACAGAAACGTAGGAAAGATCAAGGACAGCTGTCTTTCTCTCCTTCCCTCTAACAGATCGCTGAAAAATACCTGTTAGTAGCTTATCTTTCCTTGAAATTTCTTCAGAGGTCTTCCAGCAAACTCCTTTGCTATTTTCACTCTGCTTTGCAGGAAAGGATGAGGAGGATCCTTCAGGCTCTGCTTCCCAGACAAGCTCTGTGCTGCTTTTCCTAGTCGTGTCTTTGTTGAAGTGAGTAAGATTAGTCTGCTTAATATAATCTTGTATTCTCTGCTTATTGAAGGCTTCTAAAGAAGTCATGTACTCCTTTTCCAGCCTTTTCACATTTTCCACTGTGAGAGCAGAGCTGGAGTCTGATGAACCAGTCCCACGGGGAAATATTTTTGGTTGGGACTGGTTACTGCCAGGCCCTGACAGCTTGCATCCATTAGACATATCTGCAATGCATTAAGGAGATGAGAATCTTCAGCAACAGGCAAAGTCAATTCATCATTCTGGTAACAAAGAAAGAAAGAAAAGAGAAATCCCATTAGTCATTTACTCCTGACGGGCATATTGATTGATGTAGTTAAAATGTTCACACTAAGATAACCTTATTAGATTGAAAATCACTTTCTTTTCAAGAGGATCTACTAGGGTCCAATTCAACAAAGCACTTAAACAAATACCTGATATAAGGGCATGCCCAAGTCCCATTGGTGGGATTTTCTTAAATAGGTTCCACCTAACACTTAAACACCAAAGCTTAAGATAGCTAAAAAACATGGCATAATGCCTATCTGTGCTCAGACAGGCCCAAACTTGAGCAACCAAATACCTCTCATCATAACACGCAATGGTACCCTCGTCTCCACTAAGGCTGTACTAAAGATTGCATCAGTGATTTCATTATTAACCTAGTTTGCTTTGGCTGTAAAAATGCTGTACAGCTGAAACTTACTGTATGCAGGCTGGAACAGAGTGCACTTTATATTCATTACTAGTACTCAGACAAATTATTTTGGACATTTTATGCTACACGCTGATGAAGAAAATAATAAAAACGTACAGTGGAATCTATTGAATCTGTTTAATTGGACCTGCTGGTGGCCATCCGACCATGCCAATTAAATAAAGACAAACAAAAGCAGCTCTCAAAGGACTTGCAGTGAATAAACCCAGGGTAACTACCCCATGATTTTTGTTATTGCATTATTCTGTATAGTTGTGCGTCTGAAACATAAACTAGCCATAAAAAGCAACTCGTCCTCCTGTTTGCGATATCTGGTTAATTGTGTCTGCATCTTCCCTTCATCCACTCAGCCTGTTTAACGTCAAAAGAGAAAGAAGGGGAAAATAATAAGGTTAGTTTGGCAGAACTAGTGCTTCGCAACCTCCTCTTCCCCTTCCCTGCCAATTCCCATCGGGCACGATGCTCCTCTGCTCTGACTGACTGCAAACCGAGATGGCTGTTTCCAGTTGTTTTAGGGATGCAGGAGGCCCAAAACCTTCCAGTGCCCTGGGTGCCATCTTTGGGGCACCCGGGGATCACCTCCAGACTGTGGATCCCTCTCCGTCCACATGGGCAGAGTGGGCTCTGCCAGCTGTGGGAGCCCACGGACAAATACGCTCGTGGGCACCACGGACCGCTCGGTGGGACGTGCTCCTCACCCCTCGGCTGGGCTTCCCTGGTAGGACAATTTCTGCGAAGAGAGTAGGCAAATGCCGAGCAATGACCCAGAGATATCCCAAAGGTTTCTCTTTTACTACTGTTTGGTCTGGGCTAGATGTCTACACCTGATTTTAAAGCACCTAGCTTTACCAGTGGCAGTCTCACACTGCATCTGTCATTGCTGGGACAGAAAGTATCTCATTATCATGCAATCTAATTACGTCGCTTGATTTTCATCTCCTTAGAGACCTAGCTTTGGAAAAGTCTGTAGTTTCTGCCTTTCATGAACAATTCTGTAGTTTCTCTTGTAACAAATTAATGTTAAGATTCCTTTGCTTCTCCATCGTACTTTAAAGCATCTCTGATGTCATTAACTCTACTGATCATGGTACTGCTGTCCTTTTGCTTCCTGTGTCAAGTTTTCATCGTCATGGACCTGTAGAACAAGCCAGGCTGGAAGGTGCCTCTGGAAGTCACCTGGTCCAGGCCCCTCCTCAAAGCAAGTCAACTAGATCAGGGGCTTTGGGGTCCTTCCCAGTCAAATCTTAAATATCTCCAAAGATTGAGATCCTACAGCCTTTCTGACTCCAGGATTTAATCGGGATTTCCCATACTCCAGATGGTGTCCGTTGCCCCTTCTCCTACAGCCGCAGAGCTTCTGAGTCTGGCTGTCTTCCCTTCACCCTTCCATTTGGCAGCTACAGGCAGCAATGAGATGTCCCCGAGCCTTTTCTCCTCCACACTGAACAGTCCCAGCTCTCTCAGCCTCCTAACAGGCATATAGACTCCAGCCCCTACGTCCTGGTGACCCTTCACTCCAGTACATCCATGTTTCTCGTACTGGGGAGCCCCCAAACTGGACACAGCACTCCAGATGTGCCTCACCAGTGCCAAGCAGAGGGTAATAACCACATCCCTCCACCCGGGGTTTGGAAGTCAGGTCTCACTCGGCCGTTTTGGTCGCCGCTTCACCCAATCCAGCATCGCCTTCGTCTCCCTGCTTTCACGCCCTGTAATTGCCATTTGCCTTGGATTGCAATGCACGGATCTGGGCAAGCTCAGAGACTGCTCTGGGGCAAGCCGGTACCATTTTCATAATGTCTGCATGGCAGGGGCTGTCCTGGCCCCGCATCTCTGCACAGCGCTTCTCCTCACCTCCGGCCAGGTGCCGCGTTTCACCTAGGTAAGTCCCTGCACACCATCACCGCTTAAAACTGCCTGCTGCCCTTGAATTCATCCTCTTTCACTGTTTTAAAGGACGTTTTGTAGTACATTCTTAGTAAGGCTTTTAAAACATTTTCTCTTGCAGTCTTGAAAATGGGGAATTTGAATTAATAAAAGCACAGCTGAAACGAGCACTTTTCAGACCTAGCAGAAGAGCACAAGCCATGAACAGGCGGGCTTAGCTCCCCTGCCTGGCTCCACACAGCTGCAGTAGCAGTGCCTAGGGGCAGGATCTCATCCTTAATACACAGCTTGTCTATCTGGCCTTGTCACCCTTCCTAGCCCAATTTCCCCCTAAAACAAAAGAGAAAAATCAGCTTATACAGCAAGTGTGGAGAACTTCTCTTCCAGCAGTGGAAAGTCTTTTCAAATGGAATTTGCCATTCTCCCTGTGCCACGCCGCACAAAATCAAATCATTGACCCTAAGGGAACTGTATATCAGGAGGGTAAAGCCTTCAGGACAGACAGTCTCTGGCTCTGTGCTCGTACCGTACCTGCCAGGCTGAGCTTTCTCGCTCATCGGGACGGTCCTACTGCGTAATATGAATTACAGGAGCTTTTAGAAGACCCTCTCTTGGCACTTGGCACATCAAAGCTGCGCAACTCTCAGATCAGCAGTTTCCCCACAATTTGAAGAAATGCAGTACTTAAATGTTCATGTTGAACTTTTCCAGGAAACTGAAGAGGATCAAATGAAGCTTTTTATTGAATTCTAAATAGAGGGTTTTTTTTTTTTTGTTTGCATGCTTGCTTTCATAAAAAGAAATGTTCGAAACAAAAAGCCCATGGCAAATTAGAGGCATGAAATGCCACATTTTGAAAGTGCCAAAATTAAAGATTTCTGCTTTGGAACTTTGCCTCCCCCTCTCCATCATGAGCCATTCTGGGATTTTGATATCAAACCATCACATTTTTCACTTGACCTGATGCATATTTTTGTTACAAAGCCCAATCTTTCTTTGCAAAATGCAAATAAACACTTTGCTAATCTGGCCAGATAGGATCGCCGCACAAAGAAGAGTGCTCTTGCTTTTGTAAGCTCATAGTTCGTGGGGACCGGTATTAAATAGAAAATTCAGTCACATCAAAATGACAGGCTTAAAAATCTAATAGATAATAGTAAGCCTCCCATTACAATGTCACAGGAGATTGTCCACTAAGTATTCACAAACACATCTGCAGCACAGCGACGCATCTTCTCCAAAGCCATATCTGTCCCTGACATCAGAGCTCGCCATAAAAAGCAAGTGAATTCAAAGCAACATTTATTGGCTCTTTCCTCTGTGAAGCTTCACTTTCTCTATAGCTTTTCTGTTCTCACAATAATATGCTGAAATCTAGGCAGAATTTTTGAATCTTAGAGAAACAAAACACAGCTGAAGTAGCTGGAAGGCGAAGGGCTCGGGAGGCAATTTCCTCTGATTCATCGGGAGACAAAGGCAGAGCGATGACTGTGTTTGTATTAATAACAGTAGAATTGCCTCCCTGGCGCCGTTACCCCCGTATTTCTTTGACTCTTGCTGTCATGTCCCATCTGGCAGCCCCCCACTCCTTCGCTCTCAGCCACGGCCAGGCTGGAGGAGTCCATGGCAGGTCACGGCAGGACCTCCTGCCATCCCCATCCTGGGGCATTGCCTTGAGCTCGGCGGGGCTGGGGAACCGAGATACCCGGCCCCCCATGGTTATACCCACCACAGCTGCCAGATTTGCCATGAAAACCTTGTTTTCCTTACCCTGAGCTCTCCCATCACCCCCCATTAAGAATCAAGCTGAATTCGCTGTTTCTATGACCATGGCCCTTGGGTCGGCGTCCCCCGTTGGGCGCGAGGATGGCCAGGAAAACATTGGCAAGCTCTTTTGCTGAAAGTGACTGGTGGGACCCAGTATCCCAGGCAGCTCTGCTGGGTGCTGCGAACACATGGTCAGGGAGGATTCCTTCCCTGTATGATCGTCCCAGGAGAAATGTTATTATTTGCATGGTTGTAACTCCCCAGGCAGCAGCAGAAGGCAGAGGGTGCAATGCCATCAAATGAGGATTAAACTTCTCGCCGTACTGCAAAATGCCAGCTAAATTAATTCCAGTCGTAAGCTCCCTGCACATATCCCAAAAGGCAGAGGAGCGCTGTGTACACAAGGCTAGAGAGACCTTCATACACAGGCACTGCAGGGGAATTTCCACCCCACAGCAGGTCTGCAGGGAATACTATGTAAATATGAGTTTAGTCAGCCTCTGCTTTCCTTTGCTATCTTCAAGATATTTGTGCTTGTAGAGGGAACCTTTCCCTCTAAGCACTGCCTGCTTGATCCTACGAGATTTATAATCTCCTGCTCTATAGTCCACTGCAATGAAAGGCATCTGACAGTGCCTCTGCTTTCTTTAGATGTGACTTTGAGGCAGGACTTTACAATGCGCTATCAGATCTCAGGAGCTTTCAGACCCACAGCCCAGGAGGGACTGAGGCCCCAGCGAAGTGATCCCGTCCCTGCGGTCGCCCCGTTTTGTTGGAGCAGAGGGGCCCGCTGGCACCGTGGGTGCTGTGATGTGCAGATCTACGGCTTAATACCACCCACCAAGGGCAGGTTGGGCCGGTGGGAGTCCATGCTTCCTTAAAGAAGCAGCTATATGTGTGTATATATGCATATACGAATGCATATATGTATCTATTTACAGATCCAAGGAAAGTAGCTGACTACTTTCTTAACAGTGTGTACATTATACACACTATTACTATTATTATACACGTTACATACATTTATATATATAATATAATACAATACAATATTATATATATTTAAAAAAACATTTATGGGCTTTGATTGCAGAACAAGCCCATCAAAAGCAAGCAGGAAGTTTCCCCTATTTCTGCCACTGCAGCTGCGTCCAGACTAGATCTCCAAATTCCGAGTTATAACCACTACTCTTGTAGGGAAAACAATCTCCTAAAATAACTCCGTTTCTGCACTCTGCACTTTTGAAGACATTTGGAGAGCAATTGGTCGCCGTAAATCACACAGAAGACTCTTGAGTGGTCTCCTGTTGTGCAGCCCTTATGCCTATTACATCCTACCAGTCCCGCAAGCACCAGCCGAGCCAGTAATACTCATCTCAGCAGTGTCTTTCAGTTTGAAGGGCTGCATCCAAAAGCCTGGATCTCACCATAGCGGTGACATCGGCTCCAACCGAGGGGCTGCCTACCTCTCTGTAAGCCGCAGTGGCCATTATCAGGCTTAGAAATACAGAAGGAAATGGCAAATATGCGGTGATCCAGGCCCTGGTGAATTTGCTCAACCTCGAGGTTATAAAGACCACGTCAGTTCTGCAGGTTCACGGACGAGAACCAGCTGCCTCTGCTTGCAGCCACTAACACCCGCAAATTAAGAGTTAACTCCATTTATTCTGGTAAATCGGGAAAGTAACTTCTCTTCCTTTGCATTTGTAACACGTAGGCACAAACAGCTTGGGAGGGGTGTTCAGAATCAGACTACCAACCTCTACCATTTAAAATAAACCTGATTTTAGCAGATGCCATTGCCTGGGCCATGGAGCGGACAGGACACACACCCTACACACAGCTGAGGAGCTACAGTCCATGAATATTCTTCAGAAAGTCTGGCTCTTCAACAAGATAGCAATTACATGACACAGTAAAATGAAGCGGCTCCAGCCGTAAATCACGGTTATTAGTGTGTGTTCTGGGATTTGTGTCATGAGAGACAAGAATTAAACTGAAGTTAGATTGTCTGAAAGCACAGAAATCCCCGATTAACACTGCCAGTGGTTCCGGCTCTTTCCCATTCTGGAAGGGAAAAGGACTCATCTGACAGCTCCGCCGGAGATTTACTGGGTTTGGCTCTGGGTAACGCAGAACCGGAGTTACTGCCAGCTGCAGCCTTGATTTCTAACACTGCAGCGAACAGCAGGTAGAAACATTTCGTGCTCGTTTCGGCACGCAGGACCCCATCCTCTCATCCACGCAAAGGTTTTTCGGCAGGAGAGTCCCCCCTGCTTCACGTCCCGCAGTGCAAGAAGGAAGCCCAGGCACCTTTCACCCTGCCCTCCGCAGAAGCCAAATATTTTAGCAGAACAGCATTTCTTACAGGTGGTGAATAACGCATAACTAATCCGCTAGCCCCTAAACGCAGAGCTCAAGGTCACAGTCACGACGCGCCCAGTGGTGTAAATTTGCAGCAATACGAACTAACTACAGTTACTGTAGGTTTAGAGCAGAATAAATCACAGAATCACAGGCAGTTGTACTGAGAAAGAGCTGAGAAGCTCTCTCATGTCTCCTCCTTCCCCTGACAGAATAAACTACTACTTACACTATTCAACTGAGCCTCTTTTTTATGCTGTGCTCTCTAAAGTGTGCATCTAGAAATATAAATGTTATGGTGAGTCTCAGGAAACAATACATATATTCACGGAACGGTCTATTAAAGCTACAAGTTCTGAAGTCGAAATTTACGATAGCGTAATCTGATAAAAACAAAGAAAACCAGATAAATTAATGTGAACACTGTTTATGAAGAGGAAAACAGAATGAGAAAGAAGCCAAGAACCAAAGCTGGCAGCACTGACCCCGCTGAGGCACAGTCCTTCCAAATGCCCTAAAAACCACTTGCCTGCACGCTATCCTTAGGCCCCTCGGCAAGAGCTGCCTGCAAGGCTGCCCTGCCCTGTATGCCGTTTATAGGGTCTGCCAGCCTGAGGGTCTTTGCTGATGTCCTGGGGCGGGTGCAGGTGGGGGCACTGACTCCAGCTCTCAGTAGGACCAGCCCAGCAGATTTTGGAGAAAGTAAGTTTTTCTTTTTTTTCCTTTTTTCTTTCCCCCCC
>JANXJC010000008.1:30130226-30142400 GCA_027564655.1 Leptodon cayanensis
AATTAAGTTTTTCTTTTTTTTCCTTTTTTCGTTCCCCCCCCCGTTTTTTTTTTCTTTTTTTTTTTTTTATTAAGGTATAGTCTGGTCAACTGTTGCTGCTACATTTCAGGAAAGTCTGATTTCAGGGAGGGCTGGGGGTCTGAAGGGGGGAGATCTGCTCTGCGTCTCTCCCCCCTCCCATCACCCACCCTTGTGTTTCCACCCCTGCCTGCTGCTGGGAAGGGGACAGCCCTTGGGGCACCCTGCAGCTTCCTCCTCCTCCTCCTCCTCCTCCTCCCTCCATAACCCCCTTACAGTGGTGGGTTTTTTCATGCGGGAGTTTGATTTTCGCCTCGTGGAAGAATAGGAAAACGGGGAAGGAGAGCCACACAAATGGGAGCAACAAGGAAACACAGAGGTAGATGGTAAAGCAGCATCTGACAGCCGCAGCGGGGCCCCAGAAAAGCTTCCTCCCCATAAAACCCCGGACAGGCATCCCTTACCTCTCCGGGTAGGAGCATCCAGGAGAGTGGGAGAGGAACCCCCCCCTACGAGGGGCAGACAGAGACCCACTGGTGGTGGTGGGGGGGTGCCTGGGACACCCTCTTGGTCCTCAGCATCCCTGAGGGTTGGTGGACCTCTTCCCTTTGTTGTCCCCTTGTCCCATTGTCCCATTTTCCCGTTGTCCCCTCGTTCTGTCCGGCTGCCGGTGTCAGAGCTGTAGCAACGGGGCAGGCAGGGAGATGGAGGGTCCTGCCAGCTTGCAACCCCCCCTGGAAATTTTTACAGAGCTGGGGGATGGAGGGGACAGGGGCTTGCGGTGGTGTAGGCTGTGCAAGTGGATCCAGAGAAGTCGGGACTGCCAGGCTTGCTGGAAGCGGGATGCCGACCTGGGAGCTCGTTGCAGGAGAGGATCAGTACCACCAGCCCCAGGCAAGACCTGAGGGGGGGCAGGTGAATTGCCCTTCTGTGTTTCTCCATAAGGAGAGCCTGGTCCTGGCTTGGACACATCCATCTAAGTCACAGTGGATGGTTGCCACCCAAGGGCTCCCTTGACATTGTTTTTTTTGCCGTGTGGTGCATCCTGAGCCTTCTTTGGCACGAGATGTCCCCATGGTCCCCAGCACACCATCATCCTTACCCCATCCAGCTGCTGGTGCTGAGGCACAGAGTGAATTAGTAACTCCTGCTGTCCTCAGAAAAAGCTCTCCGGCTTGGTGGGTTTAGGTCTTTTATATATATGCCTCTTTTCCTCCCATCCAGAGGTGGAATAAGGCTGCTTCTAATTCTGGCAGCTGAGTGTCTGAGCTGAAAGGGCTTGGGGTCCTGGGGAAGTTGCAAAGGCCAACGACTCAGGCAAAAGCTACTTCTTTATTTCATTCAGAGATTTCTTGAAAGGAAAGCCAGGTTTAAACGGAACGCTTGCTTAAGTCGAGCTGTGAGATATACGGGAGCTGTCAGGAAGTTGTGGCCCCATCTCTGCTGCCTTCAGCTGTGTTTTACCTTTTGCAGCCAGTTTTGCACTTAAACCCCTCTGCCAGGCTCTGCCAGATATTTTCCACGCTGGCAGCTGTGCTTGTGGTGGGCCCGGGGGATGACATTACAAAATGCACAGAGAGGAATTCACCTTGTGCTTGGCAGTGTCTCGGTGGGGTTTTTTTTGTTATAAGGGAACAAATGACAAGTGAAACAACAAAAACATGTGGCCAGGTCAGCGGCCGTGCAGCCGGGCTGCCTGCAGAGCTCTCTGCTTTTCATGCCCTGCCCAGTTTTCCTCTTTTTGCGGAACCAGCGGTAAAAATGGAACCAAAATGTCAGTGGGTTTGACCTTTGCATGTGGTCCGAGAAGTTACAATTGATAAATTGGCGTCTGAAGGGCCCGTGGGGCTGGAGGAACTTTCCTCCTCCCGGCTCTTGCTGCAAAGGGAGGGGAGAAAGAACCAGATGGTGGTCAAAGACGATGTCTGGGGCCAGGGGCAGCGTCCACCTCCTCTTCCAGACAGCCATGATTTCGATTTTCACCTTGTGTCCCTGGAATTTCCCTAAGGGCACCCAGATGTGGAAGGTTCTGATGCAATGGTGCCGTCAGACTGGGGCTGGGGCTCGGCTTCCCATTGCAAAACAATGAGTGGTTTTGTGGAGGCAGGGGGCATTCCCTAATATGCAGTAATTTAAATCAAAATCATGTCTTGTACAGTACATACCTCTAATATATTATAGATTTTTATAATTGACTCAAATTTCTCACTAGGAAAAAGTCAATTCCTGCATGGCAGGGCAGCCAGAGGAAAGAACGCTTTAGTCTGCTCAGCAAACAGGGACCTATTTTTAATCCAAAGGCCCTCCGTTAGTTCTTACCTATTTAATGTAACAGCAGGATTTACTACACATACAACTTAATCCCCTTTTTATATTTGCATAGAGATCCCGGAGCATGTGTATGAACAGTTTTTGAGATAAGAGAGAGAAGGCCTCGGGAGTCAAAGTCATTATTTTTGCATGAAGCATTTAATGCTAAACATAAATATTGAGAGGACTGAATTCCCATGCACTTGCAGACTTCACTCTTGTGCTCCTGAGGATTTTTGCTTTACATTCAATTATGAAAAGCCAGGTTGTAAGTGAATGAAAAAAAAATAACAGGAAGCCTTTATAGCAAAGACACTTAGCAGGCTTCATTTTCCCGCTGAAAGGAGAGACAGGTTATAGGCAAAACAGAAGCAAAGGTGGTATACTCCTCGTCTCCCCCAAAAAGAGCGTGGCGAAGGAGTGGATGTGCCAGGCAGTAGAAACCCAGCCCTAGGAAAGGACTTTCTCCAGCGATGACCTCGAAGGAGATTGAAGCTGGAGTTCCTGTGGTGCACATTCATCAACTCCGCTCATTGTAATTCGCATGATTTACGTTCTCACAATCATGATTAGGTGGTGAAAAAAAAAATGATGTACACACGGGTTGACTTCAGAAAGCGACATTCTTTGTCCAAATCCAATCAAGCCCCGCGGCAGGCAGTCCTTTTGATTTAGCATTAATTTTAATACGCGTGGCCCTGAAAATAACCCTCCTGGCTTTGGAAACCTCAGAGATGAAAAGACTATTGGGTAAGCGCTGGGCAGAATATTATCTCCGAGAGCTGTCATTCCTTCCTCCAGAGGCAGTTTTGCTGGAATGAAGAACGGGATGGTGCACTGGCGTGAAATTCATTTAAAAAATGTAGTCAGAGGCAACTTGGTGGGGAAATTTACTTCTCAGATGTAAAAGGGGGTCCAGAGGAGCTCCACCAGAATAGCTTGTGGAGTTGCGGGCTCAACAGTGCCGTGCAGTGAATAGCAGACTTTTGCCTTACCGGGGGCCACGTAATCGGATTAATTTTTGCTCTTTTGCTTCTAATGGCTATAATAAGACTGGTGAAATGCGTCTACCTTTGAATGTAAAACCCCTGACTCACTTGATGCCATCGTGACTTCAATGGGACAAGATCTTACACTGAAGCCTCCTTCTGGGGCTACTCAGAGCTTTCCAAGATAATCAAAGAACAGCCTGGTTCTTGCCTGTCGACAACTGGGCTCTTCATTGCAAATCAAAGAACAGAAACCAGCAAACTGCATGGGTATTGGTTTTATCCTCACTCCTAAACCGGGGCAAAACAGGAAGGTAAAAACCCATGCAGCATCTCTCCAGCATGTCTTTCTACACCGCCTTGCTGTATCAAACTTCAAAAGCAAATCTTGACCAGCACTAATGAGCAAGAACAGTCTGTAGCCAGTCATCCAGGCAAACAGCTCATGGGCACGGGGGAGGAGAAAAATCAGAAGAAATTTGTTACTTAACTACTGCAGGCTGAGAGAATAAGTTTGAACCCAAAACTTGCGTCAGGTTCAATCAGACAGACAAATGAACAAAAGTGGTTTTATTAGCGTGCTACATACTGAAATTAAGGAACTGTTCTCTCCTAATAACATTTTTGAAATCATTAACCAGTCACACTGCACCGGTGACAGCTTTGTCCTGTGCTCTTGAGTGGTTCTCCCGCCCTACAATTTTTCTCCTATGAACAGAAAGCTGTAGTGCTGATTGCAAAGGACAGATACCTAATTATAGGGCTTGTTATTAGTGGAGTCTGGGAAATAAAAAGTCTGCATTTCATATAGTGTAGAGAATGATGAAGCATCTCAAATTGCTAATGTGACTTAAAACGGGGTCTGCTGGAATTTGCACATTTTTCCCCCCATTAAATCCTTGGGAAAGCCTATTTACAGCAAGATTTGGAAGTCTTTGCAGTTCTTTTTCTTGACTTTTGCAGGAACTAAACTTTGAATGTTTTCCTGACGTCTTTATCCCATCGGTCTGTCAGTGAGACTCACAATGCCCTTCATGCAAACCTATCAGGACGTTCTATAATCCAGTGTTTAATAGATGTCTTGAAGGAAAACAATGTTTGACAACACCGCGAAGGCTCGAGATCCTGCTGTACTCGGCCATATCCCAGCAAGTTTCTGGGGCACGTTGTCCCTTTGCTACCCTCGGTACGAGCTTGCAGCTGATGACGGTGTCACAGGCTCGTTGTCCTCAGCTGTGGTTAATGGGGAACGACCTTGGGAAGGGACGGGAGCGGGGCTGTTTCCAGTCGGCACACACCTCCGTCCCTGCTAACAGTCTGCTTTAAAGTTGCACTCAAACCAGATATATTGTCTAAAACGGGGAGGGGGGAGGAGAGAGAGAAAGAAAGCATCCAACAGTAAAGATGTGAAGTGAGGGGAAACAGGCATTTCCTCCTGTGTTGCTGAAGGCTTTGTAAAGATAACAAGCCATTAAACTTTATGACCAAGCTCTCAGGGTAGGACTGGTTTGGGTTTTTTTTTATGCTGCAGTTGCCTGCACAAGTTTTGGACTGCTTTTGACCCCTCTCCTCCCTTCCTGCATTTTCCTCCCTTCCCCCTGCCCGTTTCTGTGAGATATTCGGTCCTTTGAATAAATTACACCTACTCATTTCTCACAGGGTCGTTGTCAAGTCCAGGGCCTGTCTCTTAAGGACAGTCCATCAGGCTGAGTTAACCTCATTTGGTGATGGTGTAAAGCACATCTGGGCTTGTTTCTTTTCAGTGGATGTTCCTAGAAATTTTCTGTGCTGGTACTCACTCGGTTAATGAGCACTGTGTCTTTGTGGTTAATGTGCACTGAAATACCTGACTCCAGAGTCCCTGTTACATGACACACAGTATGCAGGGAGATATAACTTTGGATTTCTCCACAATTTTAATCTGGGCAAAAATATGGAGGAAAAGGTCATTTCTAATTCCAGACTTTTCAGTTTTCACAAGAAAAAATATAGATCCTTCAACCCTTCTTCCTCTTCACACCCTCTTTCGGGACTATTATATGTTAGGCTAGTTCTAAATTTTGGCCAAAACCCAGAAGAGACACAGCTCATCATCGGCAAATTATGACTTGCCAGACATAGAAGTATCAAATGCAAAAGGAAAAAAATGAAGGAAAAAAAAAAAAGAAGAAAGAGGAACGGTACATTCTTGGAATTGGATGAAAGGAATTAGACTGTAGCATAATGTGCAAAGGAGTAACAGAGCAACTTAGGTTAGAATGATGCGGCAGCTCAACCCACCTAAATGTTGGAAATCTTTGTCCCTGTAAGTTTTGTGGGAAACCCAGGGCAGTCTCCCAGAAGAGGAATAATGTGATCCTGATGTTGCTAATGAGCAGGCGGCTGTGGGATTCTGAAGCAGCTGCAAATGGTATAAAGAGTTTACCAGGGAAATCAAAGATGGGAAAAAAGGAGGAAGGAGAGAGAGTGACAAAATTATGTTTCAAGGATTCTGGTTCTCCTTGACATAACATGTCAAAAGCTGGAAATATCCAGGCATGGGCTGTAAACAGCTTTGACAATCTGATTGATGTGGACATTAACTGAAGTTACAGCACAAAATATATGATCCTGCAAGTGCTTATTTTTCCCCATGAAAATGATTACCACAAGCACTTTGCGCAGTGACATGTATGTGAACTTGTACCTGTGGTTTCTCAGACACACTACAAAAAGATGTCAGTATAATGAAGACCCACTATCTCTAGCATTTATTTTATAAGTATATGCAAGTGACAAGGCATTTGAAACAAGTATCTTTTTAATAAACTGCATAGTCCAATCAAAATTTAGTTCAACTCTTTTTACCCACATCTGCTTTTTTTTACTTAGGAAGTGTTTCAGTGATTCTGTCTTTTGGGAAAAAAAAAAAAAAGTTATGTGATGTTACTTCACAGGTACTGGTGTTTTATATGCATAATTTGCAGGAAATGCTGCTTCAGATTTCTGTGAGTGTCTGCACTTCCAGTGCGGTGTATTTTTCCTCCCTAAGAACACAGGTATCCCACAGAAGGACACAGTTTCACTCGATATTAACGTTCACCTAAATCTCAGAAGCAGTTCCTTTGGCAGACCTCCCAGGAGATCTGCAGCTCAGCCCTAGCCATCACCCAGCTACGTCTGTGCTTTGGTGGCAGTTGTGCATCAAAGACGATGTGTTTCAACAACAAGGCAAGCAATTTCTGGTCTTGTTTGCTCAAGCAGGTTTACTGCATCTGAATTTTTTGCCTTTAAAGGGTACTGCCTGGGGCTTCCTCAACAGAGGCAATGCGAGGGTTATGTGTAAATGTGTAAATGGTGATGGTTGGAGATGGTTGATAAGGGCTCAATGTTTGGTGGGGTGGAGCTGGTGCAAAGAGAAAGAAATGGAGATAGTGGTGGGTAACAGAACTGGTAGGACTGTAAGGGCTGCTGATGGCCAGAGGAGCTGGAGGTAGGTAGCTGTCAAGTGGTCTATCAGCTTTTCTCTTCTGAAGCAGAGTTGCATGAAGTAGATGCTCATAGTGTGGTCTTCTACTCCCTATATAACAAGGAAACACATTCTGGCAAGAAAATCACAGAGCAAAAGTAAATATGACAAACCAAAGACAAATAATTAGGCAGATGTCTCATTATTGTAAGAGAGCATCTGCTGTTATCAGAAAGAAAGTAACTTTCTGTCTCCCATGGGTGTGAAGGAAATTTGACCTCCGTAAAGATCCAGAATCCAGATGTCAAATGAAAAGCACCACACTTTTTTTTTATTTTTTCAAATTGCCTTTATTTTTAGCACTTTTTATGATTGTTGAAGGCTTGGGGTTAGCAAGGCTGAACCTAGTCAATGAGACTGTAGAGTACAGCAGATAACGGTATGTTTGATCGATCAGGCAAAGCAGGTAAAGAGGCACTGCAAAAAATTGGCCCGCAAGCCACAGAAATATTTTTTTTCTGTCATTCATCGGTTCTTGGGATGAGACTTGTAGAAATTAATCAGCATTAGGGTGGAAGGTGAAGGAGAGACGGGCTGACGACATGTACCTTGTCTGTAAGCTTATGACACGCTTTGGTTCCGTCATTTCAGATGAGGCTCCCCAGGTCACTGGATTGCCCCTTTCTGCCTCAAAAAGGCGGTGTCAGGCCACTGTCTTCTTATTAGTGTCAGGTAGAAATCTTCACTAGAAATAGGACAGTCTCCAGGTACCTTGTTAGATACAGAAGATGTGACAATCACAGCAACAAATAATACAAAGCATTTTGTGGCTCAGGAAAGACTTTGCTGTCTCATAAAAAAAAAGGGGTTGCAGAGATTCTGCAGCCAGAGCCACCGTTCCTTTCTGCGCAGTTCAAACATGTGAACAAACACGCAAGCAGGCACACGTTTAGAGGAGCAGTCGTGCAGCTTTCCACAAGCTACAGACTAATGACAGCTTGGCTTCAGACAGGAACTATTGACCCGTTATTGTCTTTCTATTATAGGTACGGGAACCAGCGTCCTTGGTGTTTGTCCATTCAGCAGTGGTACTTGCAGGTGATAACCTGCAATGCACTGACAAGTATAAACAGTAAATCATATTCCTGATACTCTGTCTATGCAGAAAGTGACTTTGGTAAGATAGGAAGAGTAACATCAGCACGATGTGTAACCTCAGTGTTTGCATTGTGCAAAACGGTGTTTCAGTTAATGGGCTGACTGCCACATACTATATGTTTATCTGGTGCAGAAAGGCCAGGTGGCTTACGGTTTCTACCACAATGCTCAGGTTAAATACCATGCAAAATATTTTAATGGGTAAATGCCATGCAAAATATTTTAACGGGCATCGCGTATTTCTGCCACCTCATCCCTGCTTACAGTTGGAAAGAGAAAAGCTGTCTTTTCCCCAGGCAGAAGAGGCTTAGCTTTGCTTTTCGCACCGCCAGCACTGCTCCGGCCAGGAGTGATGCCTGGTGATGTCCGAGATGGCCGGCAACTCAGTCACGTAACATCACTTACGTTGTAGGAGGCACCTTGCAGAAGAGACAGTGTCCCTTACACTGTAAATCAGAGATCCAAAGCTATACGTACGCGAGCCCGTTGGATAGTACATGTTATGGTGTTCTGCGCTCCTGGGCCACCATATCAGAAACTTTGCACAAGGGGTGGTTGCCATCACTTGAGCGCGCTGGAGGAGAGCCGATGTCAAAAGGCCACTGGCGGGGAACCAAGGGCACGTTTGAGCTAGCAGCACACAGCTAACGTGCAGCTGCGTAGTCACAGAGCCTTGTGCGTGCCCCCAGAAGAAGGGTCACCTCCAACACTCTTCCCATCAGCTGCGGTAGCAATCTGACTGCAGTTGGCATTTGGCAACGCAGGACAAGGTTACGGTTGTGTCTGAGGAACGTCCCTCCCCATCTCATCGCGCACCTCGCCCCACCTAAACCTTTTTCTCAGACTTTGCCCACTGAATTTTTGACGTTACAGTAATGTGAACATCTTCAGGGAATTTGTCCCGTCACCTAGCCGAGATCTGTGCTTTGACTGAGTTATGTGCTTTTTTTCCTTCTGGATGGTTAAGAGTGAAAGCGCTACACCAAGTAAGGAACAACAATAGTAATAAAAGGTAGTATAGCATTTTTTAAAGCCCAATAACTCTGTACTTTCTCCTGCTGAGATACACCTTACTACGAAGCTTATGCCACTGATGGGACTGTTCATTTGAGCGAGGCAAAGCAGCAGGGACATTATAATTAATAATGCTTAGCAGGAAACAAGTTATTGTGCTTGGGGCAAGAAGGGCAAAACCTGTTCTCTATTATTTTTTGAAGAGTTAATTGGTAGTAGGCAAGGATTTGCTGCATTGAGCCAGCAGGTGCTGCTTTATGACTACATTAATGTTAATGATAGCCTCCGGACACACACGAAGACAGTTTAACCTGTTTCTTTCTCATTGTATTTCTCTGGGTGGACGTGTGTTCTGGTTCCAGTTATTTTTCAAGTGCCACCGCAGAGCACTTGGACATATAGTGACCTCAAATTTGCAGATGTTTGCAGGTAGTTTTATAAGACCAGGTAACTTCTATAACCTCCATTCACCCTGGGACAGACTTTGCAGATTAAAAGTTGAGAGACATGGGTAAAAGGGGCTGCTTCTCTGGCATAAAATCATTCCTAGGGGTTGCATAACGTTTCTAAAATTGCCCGTTTAACTGTTCCTGGGTGTGCTTAACAATAATACCTGGGATCTAACTGTTTATTCTCTTCTTTTATCACTGAAACCTCTCTTCTCCTGGCATACCATTAAAAAAGTACTCTGGCAGCAAGTTAAACCCTGAGATGAGCAGGTGTTAAAATTGTGTTCCTCTAAGCAAAGCATGCGGTGGCCCATCAAAGCATGACACACATTAGAAAAGGTAAACCAGTGGCTCCACAGAGCTTGAAATGGTCTCATTTCAGCACCACTCCACATTTGAAGTTCTGCTATAAGCCTATATTCTCTTTTTTTCCCTGCGCTGTTCACGTATCTAGTTTAGCAAACCTACGCTGTCCGGCAATAGGCTTCAGGGACCCTTCAAGCTATTTATATTTTTTGTGAGATGCTTTTTTTGCACAAGCCCATCAGCTACAGTCAAAAACTGGGTGCAACTCTAGCAGGTAAAAATGCTGTGGAAGGACAGTCCTTGGAGCTGGGTGTGGAGCTCTTTGCAAAACTCAGGTGACAAAGCAACCATTAGAGAAACCCACTGGGTAGAGAGACATTCTGAAACCCGAATCTGATTTTTAGTAAGATTACCAGATGTGTCCTGTGCCCTGTTAGAAGTCTGCCCCTGCAGATCTAGCGATAACAAAATGGGAGAACAAATCTTGCAGGCCAGTAAAGACCAACAGAGTTGTACGCAGCAATGTTTGCCCATTAGAGCATGGGTACAACTCCAAGTAAGCTATTTTGTAATTTCTTGAAGGATGAAACATGAGTAATGAGGAAGGGAGGGAAGAGGCTGTATAAAATCATAGGAAGGAGAGTGGAACCTTACATTCTCATCCTTTTTGGAAATGGCATCTCTAGGATGCAATGCTGTTTCGTGAGCCATAGGTATAGGAGAAAGAAACCAGGACCAGCAGCAGCTGGGGAAGACAGAGAAGAGGTACAGAGGAGCTGATGGAGCTGGGCTGTGGTGAAGGGCTACCAGGAAACCCTGTCCATCCCACAGGTCCAAACCTAGTGTTTTGGGGTCTACAGGTTCCTTGGTAGTCAGCACATACCTGTGAAACCCATTGACAGTACAGCCATCCCCTTGCATCATATGTGTCTCCCTATAGCACGGCTTTGTATATAAAATAGTAACTTGTCATTGCTATTGCAAATACACCCTATTTCGTTCAAATTGTGGAGGTGTTACCAGTCCTGCTGGTGACATATGTAGAGATCAATGCGGTTGTATATAATCAAATTTTCTCAGTTCATCTCTTTAAAAAATGTCAGAAAATGTACATGCACAAACACATGTCAATGGAACAATAAGGCTGTAAAGTCAAACAGTCAAGAGACAGGAAATACCTGAGCTTGCCAGTATTTCTAAATAAGACATGTCTTTCTTCCCTGGTAGGTTTCCGCCGTGCTCTGCCATTTAATTATCCAGCATCTGAATGGATTTTTATGTTGCTTTCATGATTCTTCGTTTAGCATTGTTTATAGTATAGAGTCTAGTAAATCCTAATGGGATACTAATTTTTTAAGATCTCAACTTCCTCCTCTTTACAGCTTTTAAAATAAAATGAAATGGTTAGATTTCAGTTAAACAGATTCTTATTAATGCAGGAGCTAGTCTGATAATGTCTCAAATTGGTGCTACGTGGCCATCACATGTTATTTGATGAGCATTCCATTATAATTAAGAAGTGGCTAATAGACAATTAATATACAGGATTACAGACTTAGCTAATTAGATGATTTGAATTTTTTTGTTGTTAGATTAAAATGTACAGGACCCCATAAATCACTATTAGAGATTGTTTAACAAGCCTGAACCCTCAATTTTCTCCCTGTCAATCAGGAACGGAGCCGCTGACTTTTCCTCTCACCCAGAGAGACTTGTCACGTGGAAGAACCGCTGCGTTCAAAATGAGCTGCAACGCCCTCGACTCCCAAACATCGCACCCATTTACAGGACATCACAGCTCGGCTCTGCGCTCTCGCGGTCTGCTCCGCTCATGGAGGCTCGCACACGAAACGGGACATTCCTTAGCGTTCCCCCATCCCTGCACCTTTTACAGTCTCTCGCCTGATGCCCGTGAGGCACAGGGATTTTGCACATGGCTTTTTGTAACCCCTGGGAAGAGGGGGGCTCATTTTTAGCATGAGTCTTGCAGTTCTGCCAGGCGGACCCTGTTCAGGTGTCCCAGGCCACGCAGCAGTCGTTGGCTGGGCAGCACCTTCCCTTGCAGGGTGGATGTGCAAGCTGAGCTGACCTGGAGAGCTCTGCTACGGTGGGATGCTCCGCTTTAGCCACCTCATGGAGGAGGCTGGAGACTCCAGACTCCTCAGCGGTCAGCGCAGGGAGAGACAGCTCCGTCTTTAGGAGGTGGCACGCCACGTCCGACAACACCGCGGGCCAGGGAGGATTCACCTCCCAACTGTAGGCAGCTACTTTGAGACGTCTATGTGTAATACTGTCGTGGTTTAACCCCAGCCAGCAACCAAGCACCACGCAGCCACTCACTCACTTCCCCTCCCCAGGGGGATGGGGGAGAAAATCGGGAAAAGAAGTAAAACTTGTGGGTTGACATAAGAACGGTTTAATAGAACAGAAAAGAAGAAACTAATACTGATAACACTAATGAAATGACAACAGTAATAATAAA
>JANXJC010000008.1:30142500-30161350 GCA_027564655.1 Leptodon cayanensis
ATACTGAACTCAAAACATAGCACCGTACCAGCTACTAGGAAGACAATTAACTCTATCCCAGCTGAAACCAGGACAAATACCTGCAGGACAGTGAAGTGTTTGAGCTCTCCTGCAGTCAGCAGGGACCTGATCAGCGCAGTAACGAGGGCCGGAGCATCACTTGACTGATGGGCCACCAAGGGCTCAAGTCTGTTGCCTGAAGACCAATGCCTGTTGCCGTTTGGGGTTTGTGGATATCGGAGATCAAGGCCAGTGGGTTCGGCACGCAGGATACCCCATGGTCACATATCTCACATTGAGGTGACTGTGCCCATCTGAATTGTCCTGGTGCAAGGGAAGACCAAAGAGCTCCTTTGGGTGCAACGTCAGCTCTGCCCTTCCATCACCCTTGCTGAGCGTGCCTCTGCCCTCGCGACAAAAACAAGTGCGCCCATGGTCATCACTTTGAGTATTTACTCAACAATAAACACCTAATGGGCTGTTTCAGCAACACGGAGTGCTCTGTGAAGTTTGATCAGGCAGAAGTAGGAGAGTGATAGGGTAATTGGGCTTTGAGTATTTTGTCGGCAAGGCTCACAAGCAGTAGATCACAGTGGCATAACGCAAACGACTGGCGTCGACAGGCAATGGCTTAGAGTTGACTAAAAGACTGCATGTGGTTTTGATATGTTTTTTAAAATATTCATACTTAGAGTAGAACGAAAGCGAGGTGGGAGTGAGATCTAACGCAGAACAACACAAAGCCTGACATCTCTGTAAGGTGTCACTTACTAGGAAAAGTCAAATGTTTTGCTTCAGCTTGTAAACAGTGTGTGTATTACAATCATGGGGATAAATAAGAGTGGTGTGTAGGGCTTCTTTACTGTACTGTTCTTCACATTCAAAGCACTTTACAAGTAAGAATTAATTTCTCTTGACAGCTTCCGTCAGAAAGTCAGTATCCCAAACTCACTGAGAACCTGAGGAAACGGGTGTATGGGAACAGATGACTTGCCCGGTGTCTAAAATGAAACTAGGACCAGAGGCGAGGTATGAAAGTAGATATTTCCACCTCTCATTTCAGCTCTCAGCTGACCCAACCATCCTGGCCAGTGTCTATACGAGTATGCGGAGTTTGGTGTTTTGCACAGCGTTGCACAAGTGAGGGTTGCAGTGAGGCACACAGGCAGCAGTGCTCTGGCAGTGTCCTGGAAGGACAATTAGTCCGAACAGATGGTGACACAGGTATGTCCCTCGAGCCATTTATCTGTCTGAAAAAACTCTGCCCTGGATGTTTTCGTTACTGATTTTCACACTGCTGACCAAGTGCATTCACCTCCTCCTGGCGGAATACAATGCTATCACCACCTCTCCCTCCAGACACTTCACTGCCTCAAAAACTGAGAAAACAACATTTTTACTCCCTATCTCATTATTGAGGTCAGGAGATGATTCAAGATCTCTCAAACATGCAAGAATCTTTTTAGGGACTCAGTGGGATTGGCATCCAGGCTTAATGCCCTGTAGAACAGTGGATGAGTGTGTGGTGAGACGAGCCTGTGCTGACACGAGCAGAGGCTGGCATTTCAGAAGCACAAATGTGTTTGGGGTGGTAGAAAGTGGCAGTGGATGCTTTTGGTTTTATCAAATAGAGATTTGGGAACATAACACACTTATAAAAGAGAAAAAGAGAGAAGATGCTCCAAATTCAAAGAAAAATTATGCTTTTACTAAAAAAAAACCCAAACCCAATTATTTGATTGCAGGCCCTTTAACAGCTCTTCTAAACCCAAAAGCAAAGGAAAGGGCTGAACTTGACTGTAGGTACACACCACCATTCCCAGTGGGAAGGAGGCTGGGATGGGGTCTCCAGGGTCCGTCCTGCAAGATCTTCATGGCAGCAGTTCAGACCTCGCTCTCCCCCCCCCACTTCTAACCCAGCACTGGATGGTGACCTCTTGCAGCCCAGCACGGAGCTGAGATTCCAAACTGGAGGATATTATATGAGCGTGTGTGTGTGTGTGATCATCCACTCTCTCCCACTGGATCCCTTCCAGAAGAGGATAATCTCCAAGAAGGACAACAAGGTCAGCTGAACAGCCTGGTGTAAGGTGTGCAGGTAGGATGGGGAATATGGCTTAGGTTCCAATTAATATTTAATTCTTTGTATAGTGAAACAGCTTCACCTGGAGAAATTGAATAGTCTGAAGCTGTGGACAAAGCACTCAGCTGGGAAGTTAGTTCAACCCCTTCTTCCAGAGCAGGGGTTACTTGTCTCTTGGCAGGAAGGGGAACACACTCAGCATTATTTCTGCCTTTGTAATCTTGTGAATGACATCTCCGTCCTTTTGAGAGTCCAGCTCGGAAATCATTGTAGCTGCTATAAAAAATTCTGCAGTGAGCTGTTGCAGCATTTCCAATTCTGACGGATGTGTACACACATCTGATGATATTCACTAAATTTGATCCAAATATATTGGTATTTGAAGTCATAATTTTCAGCAAATAAAATGACTTGCCAGAAGAACTTTATCCAAGTTTAAGAAAAATATTGCATAAGAAAAGGCAAAGGTATACTGCTTAGTTCTCAACGGCTCTGGATCAAGCAGGCTTTGTCTGCTGATCAGTGCTATGCTGCACTTGTCTCTATTAACTCAGTTTCCAGTTGACTCTTAGACTTTAAAATCTTCATCAAGGGTGTGTTTCAGTGGTCCACAGCCTCAGTTCTTCAGAAGTTCAGATCAGCCATGTCAGTCACCTCTCCTGAAAACTGGCTGCACCTGGGTAGCACCCTGAAATTCCCATCTGATGGCAGGCCAAGCACAAGCACCCCAGGATAAAATCTTTTCCGTTCTCTTTTGAGAACATTTTCCTGCTTTCCTGTGCAGGATCCTGGAGCTCGAAGAAAGGAGAATGCTCCCTGGGGAGTTGCCATAGTAACCTGTGATGTTTTTTGTTGTATAAGATTAAATGTAAGTAAGGGAGAAATTACAGAGAATTTTATACCTGAGTTTATCATCGAACACCAAAGTAGAACAGTACCTCCAACTTCCTAAAAGCACTAACAGTCACCTTGAGGCTGATGTCAAGTTGGTAATTTTCACTGGAAAATAAATTAAGTGCTGTATATATTATTCAAGAACCCTGATTAGAAAAAAAAACCCCACATCTGAAAGATGTAGCAAATAAGAAAGAGAATGAGATTGTTAGAAGTGTAAAGACATGGAAATGGGAATAGCTGTTACAAATAATATCTAAGCTTGCAATGCATGAATGCCCTGCATATTCTATTTTCTTCTTAATAGGGTTCAGTGACAGTCTGCTCTTAAACTTACAGCCAAAGAAAAACTCCAAACCCATGTTGTCCTTGGAAAATAACTTCAGGTCTCATAGCGCATCCCAGGAAGTGATTTTTGAACATAATCAATATCAGTTCAGCAGCAAACATAGCTGGAAGACTCAGAATAAAAACAAACTTTGTTTTAAGAGGGTGTGATGGAGAAAGAATCCACCCGAACATTTCTCTCAGTTATAAGCATCAAAGGCAGATCAGGAAGTCTGGGATCAGGAAAGGGCATGAGAGCTGAGCTACCCGAAAGATCATTTCCATGAGAAATAACCCAAAAGCGCCACGCTGGGAAAAATCAAAGACGGTCCTGGGAAGGCCAGCAGGGAAGGAGCGCAGAGGTGGGTTGTGCAAGGAGGGTGTGCAAGAGCTCCCAGCCCCTGGGGTGGGGGGGCTGGCTCCGGGGCCACGTCCCTGCCAGTTCTCGCATCACAATCGGTCCCCTCTGTCCCCCGGTGTGCGCTGTCCCCCCCTCACCCCCCACCCCCGGACACCCCGGCAGCGGCAGGACCTCCGACCGGGCTGCTTGGCAGCGGCACGGGGAGAGGGAAGACCACCAGCCCCGGTGAGCAGGTAGGCACGTGCCGGGCATTTAATTTAGTGCTGCTAAATTACCCACCCTGGCTCGGTTTCGTATGGCTTCCCCCTACCCCTGCCCACTCAGCATTTCCTGGGATTATTTAGTTCAGAGATGGGGGGGAAAATGATACAGGCGGTGGGAGAACTTGAAGCATCTCTCTGAAGCCTGGGTTGATGTCTCCCCTGCAGTGCAAAAGAGCTGACAGAGCGGCCGCCAAGTTTAACTGTCCCCAAGATAATGTCCTTCGATGCCGTATATATTATAAATTTCTGTTTATCCTGAAAACGTGCTGGCTAAAGACTTTAAGCCTAAGTGACTTTTAATGACTCTAGCTGCTTGCCCATGATATGCAGTGGGCATACTTGTCTGGGCTTATAATGCTGGATGTTTTCTTCTTCTCCTCCTGATATTTAGGGGTCCGTTCCCCTGTGGCTGATTTATCTCCCCATCTTGGGGCCGTTGGTGGAAACAACGGGACTGGGCAACCTGGGGGAATGGGATGGCTCGGAAAGGCTGCAGGGGAAAGGGTGCAAGGGAGGGAGCGGTATACAGCTCTGAACATGGCATAAGTGGAAACAAAAACCACCAAAACTGGGAGTTTTGGGGGAAATGCCTTTTAGCAGAGGAACGATATTACAAAAACACAAGTTTGACATGAGATAAACCAGCTGGCGATGTGAAAGACAACCCTGAAAGTCAGATGGAGACCCTATTGCAACAAAATCAAGTGTTACTGCAAACAGATATATATTGCGGTTTCCTTCTCCTGCATGAAGGGATGTTTAATTTTAAATGCAACCAATAATTCTCTGAGCTTTTGGACAAGCTTGGGAGGGGGAGGTGGAGGAAGCATCTATGGATGTTGGCTCTCAGAAGCAACCTGGAGGAGCCTGGAGAGGCAGTGGAGATGGCAGGGAAAGCAGGGAGCAGCGGGTTTTGGAAAGGAGAGGGTGAGAATAGGGCAGGGGGTGCACGATGTAATGGCAGAGCTGGAGGGTATGAGGAGCCTGTGCGTGGTGGTCACCCCATGGCTAATGCTGGGGCCAGAGACACGGCGGCAAAATTCATGAAGGTAAAACTCTCCTCACCAACGGAAAGGCAGAACTGGGTTTGCCAAGGGACACGAGGGCAGCGGGGGGACCTCAGCAGGGGAGAGGGGTAGACCTGGGTGAAATATGACAACCAATTTTTTTTTTTTTTTAACTATAAAAAAGCACATTTGTGCTGTTAGAAACACTGCGCAGAAACCCTAAGAATTCCAACAATTTGATTATAAAAAATAGTTCAACCTCAGTTCAAATGACTTCATCATAAAAAAATCACACAAATTTAATTTTGGTGAAAACTGCAGAAAATAAGATACTCTCTGGCACAAAACACATTTTTGTATGTTTTTTTGTTTGTTTGTTTGTTTGGGTTTTTTTCTCTTGTAAAAAGACTGAAAACCTTCATTTGCCCAGGTTTACTCATGACTAGAAGGTGATTTAAGCCACAACATTTCAGGTAGAGGGAAGGAGGGAAGAGTGCTGAGCAGATAAGCCTGAGGTTTCTGTGACTGAAATGAGAAGCACTGGAGGTATGGCCCTGCAGTGTGGATTTTAAAGAGATGGGTTTTCTGATGATGTGAACAAGAGGCAGATGGACTGTAGGAAAGAGATGAGCAATTACTATTGCAAGGCTAGAAAGAAAGAAAAATAATGGAGCTATCAAAGGATATAAAGACAAGAGTGATGGGAGGAATGAGAAGGGAAGATGGAGAATTATCTATGGGTTGTGACAGTTTCTGGACCATGGTGATGGGAACTTGTCAGAAAAACATGCAAAGAGCAACAGAGCTCTCCTGGTCCCGATCTCCCAGGGCTGGGGTTTGGAGTTTTAATTATTTGTGCATATTGTATCACTTGGTGCTTTTCCTGTTCACAGTTCTGTGGATTTTAAGATCAAAAAGCACAACTGCCACTGCATTTTTGTGGTGTCCTGTTAACAGAGGCTACTGGGCATCAACACAAAAAGCTTCTCTCAAGGCCACATTTTCGCTGTGATCCTTTACAAATGTTTTATTTTGAAAAGTTGGTTTCAGCCCCATAACAATTTTTAATTAATTTGTCTGCCAGTCATTTGGGAACAGGCTATTCTGAGGCACAAGATATTCTTACATTTTACTCCCTTACATGTCTGTAAAAATGAGGTAGAGAGATAAAAGGAGAGTCCAGGTTTTTATACCAAAGCTTGTGGTGCTGCCATAGAGGTGCTTTATCTACCAACACCAATTTTCTCAGCTTCTATAAACTATGTTTCTAGTGTATTCCTTACTTTTCAGAGCCAAAGGGGCAACATGGTCGACTGTGGGAACTGACTTATTTGCTTTTTCTTGTTGTCCAACGTACTCTAATTCCGACCTTGAATTTTGGCAGTAACTCTGTGCATTTGTGTTCCCTGTTCTTGCAGTCCTAATCAAGCTCCTCCAGCCCCCCCTCTGTCACCTGCTCCTTGCCAGTGGACAGTGGCCTCTTGCAGAAGTCCTGGAAGAAGTCTTTTCACACAGTCCTCCTCAATTTACTAAAGAGAAAGGCCATGTCTGCTTTCGATCTGATGAACCAGAGCAGGCAGTGTACAGATCCCGAGATAGAATATATCACCCCACGGATAAAACTGAGGGATGAGATGCTTGTCTTTGTTGATGGTAAGTGGGTGAATGAGATCTACTGCCAGCCACCCTTCGCTTCCCATCGGAAACTCTTCAGCAAGAAGGGACAGAACGAGTGGAGCATCTGGGAGGAGAACAGAGCGCTCTGGGAGGAAAACCAAGTCCTCCGGATCGAAAACAGGATGCTCTGGGAAGAAAACAAGGCTCTGCAATGTTTCCAGTCACAGAACAAAGCTGTCCAGGTTATTTACACTGATGCCGTTCAGCAAAGCCTCCAGAAGGAAAACAAGCCGTTCCCATTCTTCCAAGAGAGGAACATATGCTTTCAGGTCAGCCCAGGCAACAAAGCTTTCCGGGCGGTCCAGGAAAAGAATAGAGTCTTAGAGGATTTCCAGCAGGAGAATGAAACAGTCCCCATCAACTGGAAAGACCAACAAGCCACCACAGTCCATGAAGAGAGCAAAGATGCCAGCTCAGATCTCCAGAAGGATGCTGACGCCGTCACAGCTGTGGAAGAAGGTAACCCTGACCCAGCCCCCCAGCAGGAACATGAAGCTAAAAAGAAGAGCACCATTCCAACCCAGAACAAGACCAAGTCTGCCCCAAGCGAGTGTGAAATCCTCTGTGCTCTCCAAGATTTATATGAACTCCTCCACGTCTTCCTGAAAGTGAACCATCTCCTTGGGGAGAAACAGGGCTGTCACGTTCTCTACGATGTGAACAGATCCTTCCAAGAAGATTACAATAAAATGAAGATGCAGCTGAATGCTGTTAAAAACACTGTGTCGGACATTACAGCTCAAATGGAAATGTTGGAAGAGGAGCTCATTGCCATCACTTCCCCAGTGTATGAAGCAGCAGGACAGAAGCTGGCAACTGAGCATCAGCTTGGAGAGAAGTGAAGCCTGGTGCTAAGACCTGCTGCTTCAATTTCCTGGAAAGATTCTCTCCTTGTTTCAGGGAACCTAATAAAATCCCAGTAGAGCCTGAAGACATTTGGGGAACATTGTGTCATTCTGAAATTTTCTTACATTACTTAGATGTATTTCACCTGATGATTATACAGTGTGGGTGACTGTCATGAATTTGCCTAGTGTCAGGAAAACACATTTTTCACCATTTTTTTTTTTCGAAATTTCTGATAATAAGGCCTAGATTTTCAAAAGATAATTCGTGCTTTCCACACTGAATTTGAGGTACCTTATGTTGGCCGTGTTTTTCAGAGGGATAGGCACTTCCTGAAAATGAGGGCCCCAACTGTAAGCTGAATTTGCATCCCCGGTGGTCCCTTTCCTTCTTGTGTCTGGCCAAGTTCAATGGCTGAACTGTGTCTTCTGCCACGCACCAGCCTTCCCTCTCTCACACTGGGTAAGGAGTGAATCATGGAAAATGTAGCCTCCCAGATGGGACAGGCCCATGAAAGACAATGGGACACACAAAAACACACTGTGTGTGCCATATGTATACATTCTTGCTGTCTCATTTTCCCAGTCCCACATTCCCACTTAAATTGTTGTCTCTTTCCCTTGTTTAAAGCTCTTCTTCAGAAGAGAATCTATCTCTTGCCTCTCAGTATAAGAGAACCCTAAAGCAAACATTGCCCACCAGAACAGCATGTCCCCTTCAGCCTTGGTTATTTGTAAATTACCTTCATCTTTTTGTACTTTAATTAAGCTTAATTCTTCTCAGATTGCCTTGTTTTTGTACACTTGAATAACCCCACTGATTTCAAGTGAGATTATTATTTGCTGATAAACGGCACTTTTAGGATGCAGTGTGTATAGGAAAGACTGCTTAGTGTCTTATTTATAGCTCACTGCTAAAAGAAAATTCCTGTGGACTTTGGTGGTCTTTTTTGGACCAGCTCTTCTTTGTGGCCAGGAATTAAGCGTGTCTTTGTCTGCAAAGAGTCACGTGTAGTTACAGAGCTAACAGCTCTCTAGCCTGGAGGGGCATTGGTATTTCTACTGGTACCACAGGGCAAGGGAAAGGGCAATGCCCTGCCCCCGGGCAGCTTTGTGAGTCTGAGCTGTCTTTCTGAAATCTTCCATTGGACTTGGAGGCTTGAAAGCAGGACCGCACGTACCGCCGTAACTTACTGTCACATGCTGAAGACTGGGCTGGGGTGAGCACGCTGCGACGTTCAGTCCCGATACCCTTACCAGCCCCTCTCCATCACCCAGTGGGTCCCCGTTGGCCAGACCACTGCAGGCAGGTGGGGAAGGGCTGAGCTCCTCTGCACCTTGGTCCTGCTGCTGCCTCTTTTCGGATTTTTACACCTTGTCCTTGCAGCGCCTTTTAGTTTGAATGTCTGATGACTTCCCTCCTTTGTTTTAAACTGTTGGTGACATATCAACTCAGCAGTCTCCTCGCCACATGCTTTCTTCGGCTTTGCTTTTGGGCCTCGCACAGCTTCGTGGCCACCAGAGCACCTTGCATACAGACCAGCTGGTGGGACGCCTGCCGTTCGCCATTAAGTTGCTTTCGGCAGAACTGGCCCATTGACCGACAGCTCAAAAATTTGGGCCCTGCCTCAGGGATACGGCCCCGGAGAAAATGAAGGGAGGTCGGGGGTATGCCTTCGCTTGTGACGGAGCGGGAGAGAAAGGAAAGAGTTGTCACACTCGTGTGGGTGCTCAGGCTGTGGCATCACTACTTCTGGGGAGAACTGCCTGTTTCTGGACCATAGCTGAGCTGTCGCGTGCGATCGTAGCCTGGCAGGGGTGGACAAGAAGACTACGGTGAGAAATGTGGGTCCCAGCTCACAGTCCGAGGGCATACTCACAGCCCTCTGCTACAACGTGCTGACGGATAAAGGAGGATCCCTCCTCCCAGGCATCACGGTGAGGCCACAAGAGTGAATGGAGCAGGCAGCTCACATCTCCTGCACGGAGCACTGAGGTCCCTCTTGATTTCTTGAATAGCCAGGTAAGGTAGGTTTTCAGCTGCTCCGTAGGTTGCCAAAAGCAGCATTTTGGTGGCCGTTCCACGGCTTAAGCTGGTACTTGGCTGCGTATCTGCTCACACTACGAACAGACACACCAGCCTCAAGTGACCTGCTGGCACAGGAGAAGGAGAGCCTGTTGATATGCTCATGTTTAAAAAGTCTGGTCTCAATTGTGTGGCCAGAGTGTCTGGAAATGCATTTTCCTCTCTGTCTTGGACATTGCTGATGCAGTGCAATTTGTCACAGTCTTTCAGGCAGAATACGGGAGAGTCTTTCGGTAATCTAACAAGACAGGCACAAGGAGACTTCTGCAGAGCAATTGTAGAAGCATTACTGTAAAGCAAAGGGAAGGTTATAGTGAGGTTTACCTCTTTGCAACAGGACCCAAGCAGCAGCTTGTCACTTTAGTTTATAGGTCTCTAACTGATTTTGCACCAAATTACCTAAAGGATGAATTGTCTTTCACCTTGTATTTCACTCAGACACCACCAGGTCAAATACCAGCGATGACTGTTTACTTCAGAGGTTTGAAGTAAGGGGCATTTTCTTCTGCTGTTAGGGCTTCAAGGAGGTGAGGCAAATCTTCTCTCATGGTTGAAGGTAAGGGGCTGGCTCTCAGTGATGCAGGGGAACGGAGGGCTGTGTGTGTAAGGACCAGGCGAGAAGAAGAGGGGCCTGGAGCAATGGCCATTAATAGAAGGATGTGCAGCCAGCAAGTTGCTCCTGCTTAATGACAGGATTACAACTATATATAGATAAATACCTCAGCCCCGTGCTGGGGAACACGTTCATGCTTCTGTGCCTTCACACTCCTTTTCTCCTGGTTGTCTCCCTCACCGTGTTTTAATGTAATATTTGTTAAGAGGCAGGAAGGGGTCTATGGACACCCTAACACTGGGCTCCGGAGGGGACTAGCGGTAGTGAACCAGCTTTGGACATGTGTTTGTATTTTAACAAAGTGATCTGTGCCCTGTTAGAAGAAATAAACTGCTCCTTTGCCAGTGGTCAGGGCACTGACTCCTGCCATGTCCCTGTAGAGGGGCAGGAACGGCACAGGGATGTGCAGCTTTCCAGCAGGCGCTCGGGAAGAGTCGTCTCACCTAACGTCAGGTGTCCAGGAAAGGGAATCCAGATCTCAGCTGGTCACCTGGGGCTTCCTTTCTCGCCTGTAGGAAGAAATGGGCACCTTCAGGCTGTGATTTGTCTGACCTCTCTTAGACATAGGTTTTAGGATGGTCTGAGTCACCAGCTGGAGTCACCTACTTCTCTCTGTTGCCTCCATAATTGCTTTGGGGGCAATTAGCTCCAACTTAGACGTTCACTTTGGAGCTCTCTGAGTTAGAGGGGACATATCCTGCTTGCTGAGTTTGGCAGTCCCGAGTGGAGAAGGTGCTTCACCAGGTGGTGAAGTGGCACAAGCTCGGGAGCGTGTGCTGCCCGTCCCAGTCCCTGGCTTTGCTTTCTGTGAGATGCCTTCGTTAAGCAGCTGACTCCGATCTCTCCATTATGAGGGGAAATTATTACTTTTTGAATAAAATCAAGTTAGTTTGGGCTTAACTGGACAGAGCTTAACTGTCAGGGACACGTGTAGGATCCTCAGGGAAAAAAAACACTACTTCTCCCAAATGCTAGCAATGTTCCTGGAGGGAATTAGGTTTTGTGAGCCCCTTGCACTTTGATTGCTGCTTTGGATCTTTGATCTTCCTGGTTATAAAAGGTCTATACCTGGTGTATGTTTTTTGGCATCTCTCAGAGGTAAGTTGAATTGACTCCTGCCTTAAGGGTTTCTCAAGTCTGCCATGTGCTGAGATAACAGTGCCCACAACAACTGCCCCGCGCCTAATCTTGCAGAGGATTGTGTTATAAGCAAACTCTCAAAATCCCACAAAGTACCAAATCTCCAGCCTGCATTTGTTTGGTTACAAACCGGTCGGTGTTGGTGGCAGTGGTGGAGGATCGCTTCTGGGTGATGGGAGAAAAGGAAGTGATCATGAGTGTTGCTCGGTCTTCATGAGTATTGCTCGGTCTACATGAGTACTGCTCGATCTGTTACTCAATGTCAAGAGCATGGATGGTGAGATTTGGCCGAGTCGCCTGCAGAGTGTCACAGGACTGCACGGGGACAGTTCTAAGCACTGCCATGCTCTGCTTTGCTCCATGCCCCCAGCGAGCGGCATTAACCACTTCAGTGAGACCATCACAGCATCCTACAGGTCTCCATCCAGGGTGGGTGCTGGTGAGGAGAGCTGGGTCCACAGCTGTTGCAGCCTACTTAAAGTACAAATAGAGGAAAAAAATGCAGCAGTAGGTATTTAAGGGAACAACTCATTAATAATCATAGCACTTAGGCAGGTTTGGGAAGAAATGGGGTAAGCTTAATTTTTTTTCCTAGCCTGTTCACTGATTTACAAGTCCCTGGAAACTGATAGCTGTTCTGGTTTGAAACGGATGGGTGTCATTCTTATGCTGCACAATTTACCTTTTGCAGAGAGACGAACTTTCTGTCTCTCTCCTTCTTATTGTTGCTGATTAGCTCCTTATTTTTACACTACTCATTTGTCAGTACTATTTTTGGAAAGCTGTTTTTTTGGCAAGGTCACCATCAGCCTCTTGCTTCCCTGTAAATTGGATTATTGCCTGTAGCTGGGCTCTGTGCAAATGCTGACTTTCCTGTTCTCGTTTCTTATTAGGCAGTCTAATACAGCTGGTTTTGTACTGTCTTCATATAACACCCACCCTGGCCTTTTGTGCTTGTCTTAGCAGCCCCACCACATCCTCCCATCCCTAAACTGCAATTTAGGATTTTTTTCAGAGTGTTTTGAGCTTTCTTGAGCCCTGGCTTGCTCCTGTTCACTGCTGAAGACAGTTTTCCCAGAATTTTGCTTATGATGTCATGAAGTTGGGGATGTGCTTCAGAAGCTGTGGCACTGGCCAAAACCCATGCTCTCCATGGTGGTGCAGGCAGTTTGTTGGGGTTCTCAGGAGCCTGGTCTGATCTTCCCAGTGTCGGTCCCGGTTCAGCACATCAGCACAGAACTAGCCATGCGTACACTTTTAAGTGCAGGAAATAGTGGAAGGCGTTCACTCAACCTTTGTGCTGAAAGGGGGCTAGTCCTCTCCTTTTTTTGACGTTGACATTTGAATGCAGATTACTCACAATATTCGTGCAGCGGGGTGCACAGAAGGTGGGGGAGCAACTCTTCGGCTAAGCCGCAAGAAGAAATTGTTACCTACGAGAGGCCGTTGGCTGGTTTTAAGGCAGACAGCTTTAAAACGCTACCACAGTTTCCAAATCGGTATTCATCCCACCTAGGCGGAGGCACTTAAATGAAAGCAGTAATTGAGACCCATGGCCACCTGAGGTGGCTTCTGCAACTGATGGAGACAGGCTTGCCAGAGAGACCTTCAGTGCCAAGAGGGGATGAGCCCCTCTCCAGGGGTGCAGGTTTTTCCCTGCCGGCTGTGGAAAGCCTGGAGTGGCCAAAGTTAAGTGGGAAAAGCCTGGTCCTGAGCGACGGTCACATCCCTTAATGCATTTGCCCAGGCAGCACCTAGAGGGATACCGAAGGAAAGGGAGGTGGGGGAGCAGTAAGTGTCTTGGCAGAGGTCACTCGTCTCGCTCGCCTTGTAAGCAAAAAGCTAAAGCTCAGGTCCTGAACCCAAAATCAGCTCCCCGGCCTGATCACGGTGGCTCACAGCCAGTTACCCAGCCTCGGAGTTAGGGATTTAGCCAGCCGTCAGTTTTTCAGCATTGCATCTGCGCGTTCGGTCCTGCGCTCCTTGACGCCCATGGCACAACTCCAGCTGAGCTGAGCTCCAGCAGGACAGAGGGTCGTAGTTAGACTGCACAAGTAGCACAACCAAATCTCACCAAACTCGTTGTAAACATGTGCATTTTAGCTTCTCATCCTTTCCGTGCCGCTGGGTTAATAGGTTTTGTTGTTATTTGGGATGCAAAAAGTAAAATAGCAGAACTTCCAATTTTTCAGAAAAATATAATTGACAGAAATGTTTTCTAAACGCAAATTGAACATCTTCCTTTTGATCGTGGGCTATGCCAAAGCTCTAACATACATCTTTGATCTTATGGCAGTGTCTGGAGAAATTATGGGATTCTAATAGGGAATAATAGATTCTCATCAAGACTTCTAGCTTTAGGAAATTGTTTAATCTCCGCTCTCAGTGGCTGTTTCTTTGATGCATCTGTGACTGAAGGGTCCCAAGTGCTGGTAAAAACAGCTCACCAGCTCAGAACAAAGCTGATTATGTAAATTGTACATTAAGATTCAGCTTCGATTTAATTTTATTCTGTAAATAAATATCCCATTAACATCCATCTGTTAAAAGTCAGGTAAAACATTTTGAAAACCTCCACTGCTATGACAGATGTGACTGTACCATAAATAGTGACAGCGTGGTGGCATGAGGACATCAAAGTATAAAGTGCAAAGCACATTTTAAGAAGCAAGGAAAGTGATAACATTTATTACTACAAAAGGGACCTTGCCTGATTGTTTGAGACAGACAGCACTTCCATTTGCGGTTGTACTGTTTGCGTCATGCAAAATGCTTTCTCTGATCACTGTCTCAGAGATCACTAATGATTATATCTCATTAATTCACTTAAAATATAAGAACATTTCAGCTGATGAAGGTCATTACTGAATGATGCTTGGTCTTGGCTTAGTATCTTTTTATTTCAGCAGCTTCCTTGTGAGTAGTCATCTTCCCTTGGTCTTGCTGGTACTCCACCGCCCACATTTTAAAAGATTATACTGATCAGGAACAGAATGATGAACCCTGACAGGTTTTCTAAATTAGTCTTCGAAGAGTACAAAAAGGTTCAAGTGCTCTTAACCCATAGCTATTTTTAACTATTTTAAATAATCAGAGATTTCATGGGCACTGCAAAAGAGCACTCGACAAAGAAGCGGGTAGGGTATTGGCGCAGATTTCACTTATACTGGAAGTAGAAAACTGTGTGTCTCTGTCAGCTGGAGATGAGAAACAGGTTCTTTATATATTCTTTAACATCCTAAAGGAAGAATTGTAACAGCACTAATTCCATAAAGAGAATGGAAAAGTTATTTTCTATGGGACACACTGTAGGAAATGGTTAGAGGTAGTGCATTGCTGTACACTGCCAAGATGGAGCGAGCAAGGGAGAAATTGCAATTCTTCAAGGTACTGTCAGACTTGAATGCAACCTTCTAGTGCTTTGCTATTCCACCGAGGCTCCTTGTTTACAGGAAATCTGCACCATATGTGCAAACCCTTACCGCTTGGCAGAAGCTAGCCTTAGGCATAAAATTGCATGCCTGTAAATACCTAATTGTTGGTACAACAAAATGCTATATGCCATGCTAAAGCTGACAGTCTAATTCCCAGTAAAACCAGTGCGCATTAATGCCGCACTGAAATCTTTTTACCAGAGCAAATAAAAGCAGAGCCTGGCACCGGGTTTCAAGAATGGCTTACTGCTCAATTTAAACGTGTTTGCAAATCTGAGACAGCTCAGTGGTTCTCCAGCTATCACATATCACAAGCCGTGTCCTCATTCCTGTCCAATTTTCCACGGAAAGCGTGAGGTCATGGGGACTGTAGATACAGCTGAAGAATATGGCTGACATTACAGGCTCTCCCCAGCTATCGCTATGCAGCAAGTCTGTCTTGACTGTACATTTTCTCTGCTACCTTAGGCTTTCGTCTTCAGCTGGACCTCCGGCAGTGTGGGTGTAGGGCAATGAGTAGAAGACCGTGCGCCTTTGATGACCTCCCACATCCCCCAGCCGTCATAGGTGCAGTCGGATTAGAAAAGGGAGGTTTTCTCACCCCACCAGGCCACAGCCAGGGCTCTGACAGGGCACGAGTGACCTCTGCAGAGGACATGGTAGGAAGGGGCCCCGAGCTTCGCGGTATTCAGCATTTCCTTCCTACCCATCGCTGGGTGAGGCTAGGAAGGCCAGTGTGGTTCCCTCCTTGAATATCCACCCAGCCCTCCCCTTCTCCCCCATGTGATTTGGTTCTTCTGCCACCACACGTCTTGGAAGAAGCATGTAGGACACGTCTTGGGCAGAAACATCATCTTCATGACATGTCCTCTAATGCTCCCAGGCTGCAGAGGTACCAGCAATCTGGGGAAGCTGGATGGTAGTAGGGGAAGGTGTATTGAACGTTGTTGCTGCAAGCAAAGCTTCGCTCAGGTGGGGGCTGACAGACCCTGAGGGGTTTCTCGGCTCTAACACCACGTGTGAAACGCAACACACAACCGTAACCCTTCTCCAGAAGGTCGGACACCTCATTCACAGCATGATTCAGTCTGACGTGCTATGCCAAGGTGGGGCGGGGGGAAGCAGCAAGTGACCCTGCTAGGGAACATTTCTAGAGCTGGAGCACTGGATTGACCAAGACTGCCCAAGAAAGTAGTATTTTCTGGCACGGACAGCAGCTATTCTGTAAGTGGAAAGCTCAAACTCCTTCTAGGAATAAACACAGACAGAGCGTGGATGCACACATCCATGGAGTTGTTCTTCTCTGTACAAATGAACAGCCACAAACAAAGCAAGTGTTGCATGCTCTGCACTCTTTTACAACACATAATCAAGGTTTCATCTGGTCTGGTGTTCAGAGGATTCAGATGCAAAATGTAAGTTAGTCTTAAAAGAAAATATTTGTGTTTCTGTCCTCTTGACAGCCCATGTCACAGATTTGCTCTGCCCCTCTGCACATGATGTGACACCATGGTTATCCATTTCCTCACTATATTCCTAATCTCTCCTCAAATCCTTTCCCACTCTTATCTCCTAAACCCCGAGCCGTACGTGGGACAGGTTGTTGTAAGTCATATAACACACATGTTGAAATCAATACTTTTCTGAGGGATGAGGTTCCTGGGGACCTTTGGATGTGTGACTGCTTTTGCTAGGATCTGAAACTGGGCTTGGATTTCAAGCCCCAAAACTGGTTTCAGGAAATGACTTGAATGCAGGACCGATCAGAGCTATTTCTGTTTCACTTATTTACTTTTGGCAGGGAAGAAAAACTCACCAGAGCTGATGGGTTCTGCATCTTGCCGCAGGCAGACAGTAGTAGGACTCCCGGCGCTGGGTGGGCTTGGTGAATGCCCCCTTCACCCCACACTCACAAAGGGACATTTCCCATTCATTACATGTTGCCTATCCAGAACGAAAATCTTTTCAAAGAGGGTTTTTAGAAGACACGTGTTATTCTAATCAGATACCTCTGTGATCTTTGCAGCAGAGAGGCCAGGGATTGTTGGCAAGCTTTATTGAGTATGACTTAAATGCATTAGATTAGAAAGCACTCAATTTAGCTGGTTGTTTTTCCTGATTTGCTTGGCTACTCCAACCATCTCCCCCTCCCGCTCCTTTATTGTGATGGAGATGCCGTGAGGCTGGCATGCAGAAAAGACTACGTGTCAGCATATTCAGGGTCCTAAAGGCGAGATGCATCTATGATTGCATAGCACAATGATGAACAGAATTCCAGGGCTTCCTAATTAACCTATCTAATTCATCTTCCCACCATATGGTAAATCGGAAGTTAAATACAAGGAGGAGTAATTCAAGGCCTCATTTTCAGAAGGTCAGCCTTGCAATTTGCACGGACTCTTTCCACCTGGGATCGAAAAGCAAGCTCAGATAAAACTGATGCCACCTCCAACCATTTGCTGGGGTAAAAGGGAGTGGAGAGAGCTGCAAGTACACAGGGAAGTGTTTTGCAAGTGCAAACATGGAGGTGTAATTTTTACAGGTGAAAAATGTCGTCAGGCAAAAGGGAGGGCCAGGCCTTGCCCTGTTTGAAATGTTTCCTCTTAATAATCTAGCTTTGGGATTTCTACCACTGCGACTTGAGGCGAATCTATTGGGCGGTTGCAGCCACAGGGATGTTGCTCCAACGTGGTGGGACTTGACGTAGCTGTGGTTCAGAAGTGCGTAGTGGTAGAGGGCTGTGCTACACTAGTAAGACCTGCCTTCTCCTTTTAAACCTCTGTCTTAAGTCTCAGCAGGATGGACTTGCTCAGGCATGGAGCTGTGCTAATTTCTCCGAATAGATGTTTAGGAAAGCCAGGTATGGCTGAAGTCCCTTGTGGTTGTCTGTACCCAGCTGAGTTCTCCACTAAAAGGGAGACGTCTCGTGAGAAAACTTGCTGTACCGAGATCCCCTGTGGATTGCGAGGAGTCTTTCCTCCTGAAGGCAAAAGGCGTGTTAGTTCTGGCCCTGCCAGAAGCAGTTTGCGAGGTGTGTAAGGGAGAGGGGATTTAGGGGAAGGACCTGACGACAAGCCCCTTTCCCAGGGCTTGCACCCTCCTGGGATGTCAACTATCGGTCCTCAATCCTTTACCTCATCCACTCCCTCCTGGGAGACCCCCGAGCCTCCCACCGTAACAGCACCCAGTAACAGCTCTGTGCTGCTCCACTTCTTTTCTGGAAGGGAACGCAGAGTTTCCAATAGAGAAAAGAGGCAAGGGAAGGGAGAGGGGCAGGGAGGGAGCTGTGGGCCATCCCCAGTGGCTATGATGGAGGGGCAGGCAGCAGCCCCTTGCTCTGGGAGAGATGGGGTGAAGACAGAGACCAAAAGGCAGCTGCGTGGTAATTTTTTTTTACAGCGGTTTAATAAAAGATATCCCCCCCCATCACAGAGTCTCCAGGAAAGGGAATTAAACACGTGCAGAACAGTCTGAAGAGCTGCCCATCTTACCTTAGGGCTTGACGTGCCCTGGAAGGGGGCCAGGCTCCTTGACAACTGCTTCTCGCTCTGCAGAAAACGACTTTACTGTCTGCCATGCCCAGCCTTGGAGAAATGAGTCCCAGGTCAGGGCTGCAACACCCCTGCAGCCTCAGCCAGAGCTCGAGCATTGCTCCGGGATGTCCTTGTTTGCCGGCAGATTATTCATCTACAGCTATGGCTTTCCTTTCTGCCTGGCCTCTGGCTCTCCTGCTATTAAGCTAACCAGTATGCGCACCTAGTAAATAGCCCAGAAAACACTGCGGGTGGAGATATCCCGGTCACTCGAGGAGACAGGACCCTTCTTGCTTCCTCAGTGCTGCAATTTAGCCATCCTACATCTGCGTTGCAACAGGCTGAGGTGCCACTAACGCAGGCAGTGACAGGAGAAACAAGGCCCTCATGCAAATATACATATCAGAGGTAAAATGAAGGTGAAGTGGCACAGTTCATGCCTGGTCAATTCTTTTTCTGGATCACCTATTTCTAACATAATTCCAAGTTATTTCATATATTAATATATATACATCTAAAATACATAAGCCATATACACACATGTGTATGTTCACGCATATATGCTCATACGCTCCCCCCCCATATAA
>JANXJC010000008.1:30161450-30195578 GCA_027564655.1 Leptodon cayanensis
CCAACACACACACACACACACACACATATATATATGGAATTCATTATCATTAATTTCCAGATCCTTTACAGGTGTCTGGAAATGAACATGTAATGACCTCGCACAAGATGGGTTTTGTGGATGTTTACAAAGGATAGCGATATGCTCAAGTATGTAGCTGGTGATGGAGAGTCTCAAATACACCGTCCCAATAATACTTACACGGCACTTTGAAGCTTCAAAGTGTGCTGGAAACACAAATAAATCTCATGAGCTGAACAGCTTGGTAGTGCTACCTGACTCTTTCAGATGGATTACAAAGGAAGAAGTGCCGCCACCGTCAGCAGCCGGCTTCAGTTTTTCACTGCAGGAAAGAATCAAGGGCTTGAGCTCAAAGCTGAGAACTGGAGGTTTTCAAGTTTTGAGGAAAAAGTAGGCTTACCCTTGAGGCAGGCTGTGGGGGCCATCGTGGCTGCTGTGAAGGTCTCCAGTGCTGGGGCAGGGGGTCTCCTCTTGCCACCACCCGCAAAGGAGACCAGTGGCAGCACCCTACTAGTGCTTATTTCCTTGGCAATAAAGGAAGCCAGGGTAATGGGCTTAAATGTAAACATCTACATTTTAAACTATGAAACTGAGTGAGACATCTCTGATTCCTCGTGCTACAAGATTTGCTACTGCAAAGTCCAGTTTTCTGCTTAAAGAAAAGCTAACAACAGCAAAAAATTGAAGAGCTCCCACGCTGTCATTTGTTTCCCTCCACTGTAGGAAGAGATAGCTTTAGCACAGACACATTTTTTCATCCTGAAAATGTTTACAAACCATTTTACTAATAACCCATTGAGTATTAAATACATGTTTAAGTACTCTGCTGAATTAGGAACTAAAGCAAACAAGTTCAGTCCACAGAAAATTCAGCTAGTGAAATGAAAGAAAAAAAGAAAAAAGAAAAGCGACTAATCTATTTTTGTGTTGTCTGTGACAATGACTAAAATAAAACCCTGTGGGATTACTCTTCACTAAAACAAAACTCGCAGGAGAGGCAGCAAGAAAATGGTCGTGACTCAGTGGCACACGTTGCTCGATCCCTTTTGCCTCTGTGTGCACGGGCAGGCGAGAGCTCTGCGCAGCCCCACAATTTCTGTATGCTCCTGGGACTGATGCTACTGCTGATGCTGAAAAGTGTTTCTGCGTGATCCATGTTTGTAGTGTTAGTTCCTAATATGCAATTTTTTGGGGGGTAGAAAGCATTGGAGAAATGAAGTTGCGAGCAACCAAGCTTGAAGCAATGCTGCAAATGACACTAAAGGTTCCTTGCAATATGGTACGCCTTTCAGAGAGATATACTCTAGTTTAAAGGACAGGTGACAACAAACGTCTGCTGAGTTTTTCCCTTCCGCTTTAGCAGCTCAGATAAATTATAACATCTCTTGCACTCCTTTCCCCTCAGAGCAGAACTTTGATTTAAAATTTCATAGTATGCTGGAAAGAAAACAAACAAAAACAAATGACAGAATAAATCTACCAGGGAAAAGAAAATGATGGAGAGTTGCTCCAGTCACTTCTGAGCGTTAAAGGTGTCCACTTGATTTCGTGGGTATTACAGTCTCGAAGTGGTCAGAGCTACCTCGCTGTATTACAGTCACTGCAGTTCAGGCGTGAAGGTTTGGCTTCCACTTTTCACTTTAACCTTTGTAAGTCCAGAATGAAAAAAAAAAAAGCAAACCATAAAAAAAGGAAAAGCTCAGGTAACAGCTTATTTCCTGGACTTTGGCCTGCCAAAGCATAGAGCCCACGTTGGGGGCTCCCACGCTGTTCATCTGAGTGAGCAGTAAGACTAGGGACAGAGCACTGAACAAAAAAATTAATAAATCATTTCATTCTGACAGGGCTTGAGTTCACTTTTGCTGCAAAACGTGACCAGTACTAAAAAAGAGGGAACCGTAAGCAACAACCTTCCTCAATACCCTCACGTCTTGTTTTCTCACTGGCGACCTCAGAAAGCAATTGGATGTCCTCCTAAAATGCATGCCACAGCTCAGCAAGGAGTTTTGAGCTCTGTGTGAGAATACTGAGTGAAATCAAATGGCCTTTAATTCTGTCAAGGGGCTCAGACTGGACAGTTAATTCCTTCCTAGCCCAAAAATTTATGAATTTTGTACCAGCAGTGGCTGGCACCAGGAGCTTTAAGCCAGGAGAAAGTCTTTGTCACAGGGGATTTCTCCCCTGGCTGGCTAGCATGATCCCCCACTTTATAGGGGACCAGAGACAATTTTCCTTATAGAGAGTGGCAGAAGTGATCTTTTTATAACAGCTACAGAACTGGCAGAGGGTGAGAGGATATTCTAGACGTCAGAGCCAGGAACAGCAAGAAACGTCTCTTTGAGGCTGAGTCTGTTAGGGTGCATGCAGATTTAACCGTCCTACTCAGGTACAGCTTCTCAAACATGTAGGGTTAGGGAGATGGGATCCAAGCAGATGGTTGTGGTGATGCTGTCTCTGTCGGACAAGGGAGAAGTTTTCCTGCCTGAGTGCCCTCTCTACCACCAGTGTGTGATAAGGCAGGCTCAAGCAACCTGAGTTGGAACTGCAGTAAAGAAATCATCCTGATCTCTCCCTGAAATAGCGTCTCTCTTGCTCTTTCCTCAGGCCCCTAGGCACTTCTGATGCCATCAGTGGAGAAGACTGATGTAGGTATATACACTGGCTTCACTTTAGGAGCGTCTTGGGAGGACCGACCAAGTCTGTCTGGATTCAAATGACAAGTCTGCAGCGGAGATCTCAAGCTCAGACATGGTCGATGTTATCCAGCGTGAAGGCAAATAGGCACCTTCAAGGTGCAAGACCTCTCCTGGCACAGAGGTCCAAAAGCAGTCAGATGGCATAGATGCTAAATGCGCCCATTTCTCCCCACAGACAGCTGGGAATGGGACGTTCAGGAGGAGACGACGGCTCTGTTGGCACCCCAAGCTAGGTGAGACAAATCCCCGGCCCTTCTAGCTCAGTTAGCACCATCCTATTCCTCCAGATCAGCTTCACTGATGGAAAGCTGTGATGGCCCCCCCATGTCAGCATGCCGCAGAGGTGGGTGAGAGCATCGGTCACGTCCTAGCAAAGAGGAAACTTCTGCAAGGTGGGCACGAGTATATATGCATGTGCAGTAATAAGATCCCGTGTATTACTGGGTTTATACTGAGTGCCTAATTAGGTGCACGTGCTCCTGGAGGACCAGGGGCAGTACCTATGTCAAGAGCCTCAGCTCCAGCTCCAAATTAAGAGGGTAGGTGACTCCAAGGACAGATTGAGAGAGCTGAGATGTGAAATGATGAGTGACTAGCAGCCCGAGGCCAAAGCATGTCTGAGAGCCTTCCCTGTTTTTCAGCAGAAAGGAGGTGGTCAGGCTCCAGCCTCTCATCCAGGCAGACAGTAAAACCCTGAACCATGTTTCTTTTCTAGCACAGTCACAGAAGTGGCCTGTAATGCATTGTTCATGGTCTTCATGTGCACACCTTGCAAGCGCATCCCACCAAAGACAAAGCTATTCCGGCTAGTCGAATCAAGGAAATAATCATTACTTGTAAAACTACTGCAAGCTGATTTTCTCATTAAAATTTCATTAATGTCTTTTTTTTTTTCCTGACTGTGCTAAATCCCATACTTTTAAAAGCATCTCATTCTATTAGATTTCCATTAACACTACCCACCATATTAATAGCTTGAAAACACAGGTTGGTACATTTATGCTGCTAATGAGCACCGCCCTCCCCTTCTCAAAACACAGTTACGCCATGCAAAATAAATATTACAGCTAATGCTTTGCATTCCTCCCATGGACATGTTTTAAAGACATCAGCAGGGTTTCCAGTTGATCTCAAAGGTCTCATCCGTGTTTGGTTTGGAAACGAAATGACACCGAGTTATTATTGTCTCCATCCGAGCACAGTCAGAGCCCGGCTGACAAAAAAAAAAAAGCGTCACATTAATGCAGTCTGCTACTTTGCCATCTTCTCTGGGCTCTGAGAAGGGTCGTTTCACAGGTGGAAGCTCGTCCTTGTGCCCCAGGGCTTGCTGAGCACTCCGGTGACATGGGTTTCTGCAGTGGGTCCCCTGCCCCACAGCAGCTGCGCTTCTCCAGGAGGGTTTCTCTGCTCCACCTTGTCCTCCAAAACCAGCCTTTTCCTGCTGAAAACCAGCAGTCCCATATGGAGGCACTGGTGAGCGCAGCGGCTCGAAAAGCTGAGGGAGGGGAATTCGTCAAGGACGTGCCTCGCTGTGACGAGGACCTGTTGGCACCAGTGGGAACTGGGAAAAAGCCCCTCTGGTCTGCACGGTCCTTCCCTGTCGGGTGTGCAAGGAAGACTTGCACGCCTGCCTCTGCTCTCACTGGGGTGTCAGCCAGGAAAAAAACGCACCAGGGTCTTACTGGAATGAAGGACGGTGGGAGGACAGCAGAGGGGAGAGTGGTTTCACCAGGTACCAACGTTGAGCATCTTCCCAACTGGTTTATCCCACTGGCTGCCGCCTGTGTTACAGGGCTGCCTCTGTCCCCATCCCTGGAGGACGTCAGCCGTCACAGACCCTGGCTGCGGGATGCGGGCACTTTAGTTCAAAACACCTAAACGTACCTAAACGTACCCCTTCCGCTCCCAGAAAGCAGCTTTCACGCTCTGTCCTGCCGATATTAAAGGCAGTTTTTAGGGATGCGGCGATTTGGCTGGATCGGGAGCCTCAGGAGAGATCAGGAGCACGCCTAGCTGCACGCAGATCATGCAGAAAATAATCCCATTAAAAAAATTGCTCCTAACGACCAGAGGAGCGTGTGAGACCCCAGGAGGCGGACGGGCCGCGGTGCCCTGGCACGCCGGCGCTCTCCCCGGCAGCACACCCGCTTGCTGCGGATTCACGCCGGTGGAAATGGGAGCAGAAGTTGACGGATTGCTTCAGCATCTTGCAAAACACCACGTAACCCCCCCCTCCCAGGGCTGGAAAAGGCCTCTTCGCTCAGCCTGCCTGGCTGTGTGGGTAGGCTTAGCGTGCTAATAAAGCAATCAGCACAGAGGCAGCCCGCTCCGCTATGTGTTTACTTTCTTATACTTTCCTAATTAGGGGGGGAGAAAAAGCCATATCCATGCACGCCGTCTCCCGGGAGGAGATTGAATTTTAACACGTAACTTAAGGAAAAGATAGAGTTATTTTTTTTCGGGACCCAGGCTAATCTCCCCTTTCCACAGGGGGGGATTAGGGTTAGGGTTGCAGGATTTGCAGTTTTAATCAGAAGAGCCTCGACAACTTCCATTGTCTGCTCCAGATTACTCTGGCATCTCCATATCCTCCCACCCCGCTGAATAGTGAGGAGCCGCAGACTGAATCCTATCTTACTGATACTGCCGGACTTTTATGGCTTTATGGAAATTGGCAGTAACTTAGGCTGCTGCCTCTCTTTTCAGAGAAAAAATGAAGGTTTCGTTGGCATTGAGCTCTTGCCCTGCTCCCTTCAATGACCCAAACGGTCTGGAGAACTTAATAGACTTTTTTTTACTGGTGGTGGGAACAGCAGGTCTGGTCCTGCCTGACATGAGCGATGGTTGGTAGATGGCCCAGAGCAACAGCTAAAGAGGAGAGGGGAGGGGAGGAGAGGAGAGGAGTCTGTTTCTCTGACTTCACCACGGGTTTAAGCTCACAACCTCAGGAAGCCCAAAGGTTTAAGGGGATGGATGATTCAAGAAATTGATGAATGATTATAGGTTTGTTTTGTTTTGTTTTACTTACAAGAGTAATGTCGTTAGTAGAGGCCAACGTATTTTGGCGAACTGCTATTTATTTACACAGAATGGAAATGAAATCCCATTCCCCTGTTGAAGTAGAAACAAACAAGCTTGGCATTTTTCTGGCTCAGAAATCCCATTCTGGTGAGTTCTGTGACCAAAAAAATCTCACCTCTCTCCTTGCATGGCCAACCTGCCACTGCTGCACTGACTTACTGCTGCCAGTGCCCTCATGGGGCAAATCTAAGGGAACAGCTCTTGCTTGTGCAATCAGAAAACCCCATGACCTGCATTAACCAGCAATGACCAGACCTTGAGATGAAGATAGTTTTCTTGGTTGAGGAGCTAACACAGTGTCCACCTACCCGACAACAGAAAGAAGCTTAATTTATATTTCAGCTGGGATGTCTGGGAAGAAAATGTGTTTAGGTGAGTTGTAGGGAGATATTTTTTTTTTAAATTAAAAAATGTATTTTTTTGCTAGGTTCTATTTTTTTTTTTCCCTGAAGAAGATATTTTGTGGTCATATATTGATTTTGACTGTTTTTCCATTCTGCTTTAGTGAAGTTTGAGGTGGACTGTCTGGTTATATCCTCCATGGAGGGAAACAAAGGGGGAGAAATACAGAAAGCCCTGAAAGCCCTGACCTTTTCAATCTTCCAAAGGACCTTTTCAATCTGTTTTGACATAATCCCCTGCTGTGAAAACCATCAGAAGCTATGGGATTTCTTCTAACGGGAAAATTAAAGCAGATTTCAGAACTTCAAGAAGTCTCGTGACACCAAAAAGTGAATTGCCACCCTCCAGCCGTCCCTCATGCCTTGCACAGCCAGGTGCTTCTACCTCACTTACAGCTGGCCTTGAGTCAGAGCTCACCTGCTGGCCACCTCTTATCCCCCCTCATCCTCAGGAAATGAATACTTTAGCTTATATTTAGCAGGTCTGTCCCAAAAACGACAATAAGCAGCCCCAGAAGAGGGTTGAAGAGAGGAGGTAGGGGATCCCTCTGTGTGGGAAGTAGACTGTGTGTGTGGGAAAAAGCCTGGCTTGGAGCTCTTGGAGGCAGGACACATGTAGATGTGCAGCAGCTGAGGATGCTTCTGGGTCCAGTTATGCAGATGTAGGCATGGTGAAAAAAAAACACCCTTTCACCTTGGGGTGGGTGTGAGGGCACCTGGTGTCCCACATGAGGACCTCCTACTTGCTAGGAAAAATAGCCCTGAATGATTTCTCAGGAGCAGCTGATCCAGAAAGGGGGAAAGCACCTGCATAGAAGGTTTTCTAAGTAAAAAAAAAAGTAATTACTCCCTCAGCGTCAGTGTATTTATATGGATTGCACACAGATGTGCTTATATTTGGCGTTGGATACTCTCAGCGTAGGGATATCAGAATCTCCATCCACTGGTGCGTGGGGGCTGCTCTGTATTCCCCGAAGGGGAATAAGCTGATATGGCCAAAAAGGGCTCTAAGAAGCTGGCACTGTACTTCCTGGGGGAAAATCCAAAATTTGCACAAGACTCTCTTGTAGCTGTGCAAATTGTTTTGGATTAATCTCAGTCATGTCAGTGATCCTGGTGGGCAATAACTGGCTTTTTTCCGATTTCTCCTGTATTGCTTGATGTAGGACTGATCAGCTTTCAGTCAAAGCTGATATTTTTATAAATAAATCTGAAAGCAAATTGAGTTTACATTCAGTCTCTTTGTCTATAATGCAGTTTTCATTGATGCAATAAGTTTGCAGAATGAATTTCTTCTGAGTGTCTTTATTATATTTGTTAACAAGAGCAAGGCTATTCCACTGGAGCATTTCTACCGTAGTATTTTAAATACAGAGACGTGCTAATCTCTCAGATGCTCTCATTAAACTTAGTGGCTTAAAAAACATGACTCCATGTGGACAGTTGCGGGCATGAAGAATTTATCATTTGTTCAAAAATACTCCTATCCTTCCTGAATCCACCCTTGTTTTGCCTGTAGCTCTGGGAAAACCACTTCTTTTTTTTTCACAGATGTCTGCAGCCTCCTGCATTACCCTGTCACTTCCAGAAAATAGGATTTCTCACCTACAGATGGTGAGGAGAGAGGAGGATAGCCGTGAACATTAGGTTGAAATTACTTGTCAAGTTTGATCAATTCATAGAAAGACAAAAATCCCTTTTGAAAAGGCACAGTTGATTTTCGAAGATTAGTAGCGGTGTCCTTGCAGCTCCATTGTTTGGGTAAATTATACAAGGGTGCAGTTTATTACCGAAATGAAAGATACATTTGCATGTAGATGGTACATAAATTATTTCATTCTACACTGGACAGTGCAATAAACAACCCCTCTCCTGTAGACACGTGCACAGAAATGCACACACGCCTTCACCTACCCAGGACTTATGGCACAGGGGGTGGTTCTTTCCTTTGTGTTTTCTTTTTCCTTTTATTGCCTTGTAAGTATTATTATTTGACAAAGCACTAGGGAAGGAGTACATGAATCTATTAAAGATAACAAAGCTGCATTGTGACCCGAAACTCAGGAAAGCAGACAAATAAATCTTTCATAATGTGGAATAGCTGGTCCCTAGCTCTTCAAGCAAAGAAGAAGTCGATCTCGAAATGAGCGCTAATCTGAATCCTGCTGTTCTTGTGGTGACTTCTTGTCGCAGCAATTTCTTCTTACAATTTAGTCATGTCATGATGCATTAATTACCATCTGCGTGGCTCTGTTTAATGGGAGCATTAAGAGACAATACCTGTTTCGTTCACTCCCGGAGTAGTATTTATAGGAGACGAGCGTGCCTGTGCCAGAAAACAGCTCCTGATCTGCTGCATGCTTTATGGTCCACCAATGTAGGCTGCTAACAGCCAGGCAGTTGGCTGTCTCCGACAGGAAAAAAAGATATGTTTCATAAACACTTCTAGCTTCCTGCCCTGATTTGCAGCCTGGTTTCCTTTGGAAAATGCGGTTTACGCAGCCCTGCGCCATGCGATGCCCTCATCGTGCCCGAACCATTGGGCAATTTTGCCTGGGTGTACCAGAGCTGAGCTTCATCTGAGGCTGGATTTCGGTTCTCCGGTGCCCATGCCACTCACAGATGTGACCAAGGCTTTCCCTCTGCCCCATCTCCCTCCCAGGGCTGTGGGATGTCTCACCCCTGGGGAAAATCCACGTGTGAGCTATATGGGCAGCCAGGGAATTGGGTGTCCCACGAAAGCGAGTGTCCCGGGCTAACCTGGAGCTTCCAGGTGGATTTTGGGAGGAAAGGTGACCAAGCTGATGACACGGAGCTCCCAGCGGTGCCTGCAACAGAGGACGGGCTACATCATGCGTGTGGTCCCAGGGGACGGTGCAGAGCCTGGGAAAGGGCCATGAGGCTGCAGAAATGTCCCGGGCTTGCAGAAAGGTCCAGCTGGAGCTCACAGTCCGTCTCTTGCACAAGCCACGTGTCTAAGCTTTGGGCTGGAATAAAAAAAGTGTGGGTGCTTCAGCCCGCAGCACCTAAAAATTGGGGAAAATCAAAGTTCTTCTCTGTAAGAAGCATCCTGATCTCCCATCTTGGGGCTGCGTGGAAATCCATCTGAAATGTTATAAAAGCCCTCTCTGACCCACTTTGCTTGCTGATCACGTGCGAGCAGTCTCTGGAAAAATAAAGCAACTCTTGCTTCTAGTTGTTTTCTCCTTTGTCCATTAACATTTCATTTTCCTAAGGTTAAGGAGAAAAAATTGAAGACCCAAACAGCCTCGTGTTTCTCAACACCTTGCAGCAGCAGAAAGAAACGAAATGAAACAACCCCTTAAATTATTGCATTTTCAAAAAGAATCATCATCTCGTCATACAGACGGTGTGCGCCAAGCCCTCATTAGCATCCTGGTCTATTTTTAGCCCCTGTTCTTGCTGCACATGAAATTTGGCTGTACTAAAGGAAGTACCACACTGCCTTCCTCAAACATCATTTCGGTCCACAGAAAGCACTCTGCACCTTCCTGCCTTGGGTTTTAAGGCACAACTGCCTTTTCTGCAAACTAGCGACTGCTCTGCAGCCAAGAGTGTATTTGTTCATGGGGAAGAAAAGGAAAATCACCTGCCAGATCTCCCCCCTCCGTCACCAGCTCTTTTTTTTTGTGCCTGACATGAAAAAAGTTGTTAATCCTGAAAGAAATGGAGTCCTCCTCTTTAGACCTTGTTGAAACAGAGTCTAGGATTGCGCTGGCAGGCCAGAGAAAGTGAGGACAACGGAAATTAAATTTTCCGTTTGCTGCTCAGCTGGAGACCGATGCTAACCCACAGCCCAGGATGCTCCTTTGGTAACCTTTTGTTACCGCCAGCTGGTAAATGAATGATTTTCCTGGGGAATTTTAGCATATGGCAGGAGTGCAAGCACAAGGTGCTTTGCTTCTAGCCTGCAGTGTTTGGGGTAGGTTTCACTCTGGTTTTCCTGGAGATTTGAGCCTCCAACAAAGAGCGGAGGTTGATGTGAGCGATGTAACGACTTTATTCCTTTCCTCCCAAAGCAGGTGTCGAAATAGCTGAAATGGGTCACATCCTCAAGGTGCCCTGACCTCCACGCTCTACAAGGGGAACTACTGGTGACCTGTACAGATGCAGGTACTTGTCTTCCAGGTGTCTAAAATCAGAGGGGACAACATCCATGCTTCACGTCCAAGGGGAGAAGCTGGTTCTTGTAGTCCCTTCAAGTTCACTTCCATTTGCACGTACGGCAGGGAATTTCAGGTGCCTCCACTCTGGATCAGATACAGTTTTCTTTCACTGTTTTGCTGAATTATTTAACACAAGCTTGATGTCCCTCTCAGCTAGGTTCCAGAGGAATGCGTCGTGATGAGGCAGTAATTTGTATGGGAGACAACAGGTCAGCTGAAGGTACCCTGCTCTGAGAAGAGGGTGGAGGTTGCTCCAGTAAACCATGAATATTCATCTTGCACGTCTGGTCAGTTTTGATCACTCAGCTCTTTTCAAGGCAATTTCTATCAAGCTTCATGAGTGCCTGAAACAGGTTTTGGCAATAAGGAAGCAAAGGAAAAGATTGATGTTAAAAGGAATTGACAGGCAATAGGGTTAGAGATGCTGCCCAGTTCTGATCTTGCAAATAACCAGCCTGAAATTAAAGAATTAATACGTGAAGGTCTCTGACAACTTAAGGGGTAGCACTAAAGTATATTCCCTCTTAATTGTCCAGAAGAAAACAAACAAACAAACAAAAATCAACACCTAAAGCCTGCAAAAAATGGGGAGCAGCTTCGTGTTGTTTCCATTTAGTGAAATGGCAGAAAGATTAGGAAATGCCAAGAACCCCTTGCTCTGTTTCCCCACATGACCAGCTTTGGGCTAGACACAGAACCAAAGCTCTGATTCACAGGTGGGTTTTCAAGCTCCTGCCACCAAATGCTGAATCCAGCTTATGAGGGCAACTAGGGCCAGCCCAAACTGGGAGTACTGGGACCTGTGTTTTGCCTTTAGTGATGGTGACACTTTTGTTTTCAAACTGATTGTGACTGTAGAAGATTAAAGGTAGGCAATAACAAATTGTAAGGCAAGCTTTAGCAGGCAGTGCACTTTGGCAATTGTTCCTTTCTTCCTAATATTTCATTTCTAGCCTCTCACAATGTACTACCCTCTTCATAAAAGTAGCCCTCCAATGCAAGAAGGTGATACAAGCTGAGAATGCCAAATAGGACTTAACGGCGTTTTTCATGGCAGACATGGTGAAATGTTTTACAGATACCGATAGAAAGGTTTATTGCTGCTCTTTCATGTAATACATCATCATAAGGTTTTCTAGAAAATTATATACATTGGTTCAGATTAAGAAGTTCTCTCTGAGGTATCATTGCATGTTAAAGCAGAGCACTTCATACAATGTAATACATTAAGTCGATGTCAAATATTTGGGGGGGACAGTGGAATATGAATGCTAAAAAATACATGTATATGTCGAAAAACATACGGAAGAAAACACTACTTAGGATTTATATAGTAAATTTCTTACCTGTTCCTACACCACTTTCTTTACTTAAATTCCAATCTGGCATACCTCACCTGGGTTTGGGCAGGTTATCCATGCTTATCTTCGAGTCTGTGCTTAGTCCTTCCCTGTCAATTGAAATGCTTCAGCATATGCGAAGATCTCCTGACTGAAGTCCTAGGGAAAAATTGCTATGCATTGGTCCTTAAATGAAGCAGCTGCTCTGGGAGCTTTGCCATCCTAAGAATCTCAAGTGGCACAGCCTTGGACTGCTCATTGAAAAAGGAACACTTCCAGTTTCTCAAAGGATTAATTTTCTTAAGGCATTAGCAGAGTGATACAGCTTGAATTTTAAAAGGAAAAAAAACAGGCTTTTGAAGGTGCTGTCGTTGATGCTCACCGATGGATACACATCAGCATCTCAGAGGTTAAGCTAAGCATTTAGATTAAGTGACCTGAACTGTAATTAAATCATGGAGTAGTCATGTTCCAGGAACCCCTCTTCTCCACAGTCCTCTGCTGAGCTTCAAGGATGCCCACCTTGCCAGCCCAGCTCCAAGCACTCCTTATTGCACTCCTCGATGCTTCTTTCTAACTAAGTGAAACTGGAAGCCTGTCTCACGGTTTCTTGCGGGTTTTCTACCTACTGCACGCTTTGCAATGCCTTGTGCTAGTAGTTTGCCTTAGGGTTAAATGTGTCTATCCTGGGAAATGACACTGTGTTATGACATGTGGCATCTAACACAAGGCTGAAAAGATAGCCAGAACCCTTCGGGAATATGAAGTCTTGTGCAATTACGTTGACATAACATAGAGGTGGTTTGGGTTCACTTTTTGAGCTGGAAAGTTTTCTCTTTAGAAGAATTAAAGTGGGGGCCTTTAAGCACTGCAAGGGGATGGGATTGCTACCTGTGGAGGAATAAGGATAGTTTTGTGGCGTGTTTGGGCTGGAGGCAAGGCTGCTTGCCAAGGAAGGAGACTGCTCTAGGGTGGGATGATGAGGGGACAGCCAGCTCTTCTGCCATGGGGGTGGTGAGCCCATACCCCATGAGGGTGTCTGAGCTGGAGCTGCAGCCTGAAGGCTGTGGTCTGAGGGACTGAGGACCACTCTCAGGATCATGCGTCACCATGACCACAATCAAAATCTCCCCCAGACGACGTGATTGGAATATGGTGGTCACCACTGGATGAGAAGAGAGCAGTAAGCCATAGGCATTTTAGTGACAATGAAAATGCTTCCCAGCATCACCACTGCTATTTCTGCCTTTCCCTAGAGGACCTGAGACCAAACATTTGTGTAGCTGAGGATTCTCTTGATCACAGCCTCGCGTGGGAGCTAGCCAAAAGCAGCCTCTAACTATACAGCCTTATTCCAACACATTCCTGCTTGACAACAAGTCGGTCCCCAAGGCAGCTCGGTTAGTGCTTCCCTGATCAGAGACAACTGCCATCGAGTCTTTTAACATGCAGTTATACTTTGAAAGGTCACTCTACGAAAATGGTGCCGTGAGGCTCTGCGTTTATTGACTCCCTTCCCTGGGTAATTTGCTCAGTTTACATGTAATGAATAAATGCTGCTCTTGGCTGCTGCCCAGCCCAACAGATCTGAAAGCCAAGTTGTGTCAGCTTTCTGCCAGGGCATTATCACCAAAACTAAAGGTTCCTCCAGAAAAACCTCTTGACCTGTAGCCTAGGAGTGTCTTTTTCCTGTCATATTTGCATTTGGGCACTTTGCCGTAATCTTCCTTGTCAGCATCCCCCATTTCTTCTTATTTTCAGCTGCTGATGAACTCCACCACACCTTGCATGCGAGTTAGTTAGATTTTGGTACCATTTTGTCCCACTGTCAATTTTCACCTGCGGCGTAGCCCCTAACTTAGCTGTGGTGGTTCAAACCTGTCTCTAGAACTGGCTGTTGTGTCTGCTCAAGACACTCAGGAGAGGAAAATGGGGTTTGCCATCTTGGATAGTGTATTAGCCTTATAGATGGCTGCAATCTGTAAGGTTAATTTAGCTCCAGGATGGGCGGCTGACCCAGCTTGGGCTAAGCAAGTGACTGACTTAACCTGCTAAAGTGGTGGGACTATTATGGCAGGATGGCTTCTGATGCTTGTGCCGGCTCACCTGTAGCCAGATCGTGGACTTCACAGCAATGTGGTGTGAACGTAACTGCTTTACAGGTTTAGGGCTGGAAAGGATCATTCCGATCTTGTGGCTGAATGGTGCAGATGTGGCTTCTGCAGCAAGCCTGCGCCTGGGGAGTATCGTCAAGTCTGGAGAAGAGCTACACTGTGCCTACACAGAAAAGCAGTTATGTCAGTCACTGAGGAACTGAGAGCCCAAAATGTGGCCCATTTGACCTGATTGATAGCCATCGAGCCTGAATGGGAATTGCAACCATCACTGCACAGGGAAATTTCATGAGTCATGGTAGAGCTTTCACTTAGTTTGCAACTTGAGTGAAGACGAGTGCATTTTGCAGAAAGAAATCCTCTGTTTCTCTCTGGATGGGAGGTTCTCTGAAGTTAAGGCTTATATTCAAAGTCTTCTCAGTATTTGGGTCTGTGCTGTTTGGAGTTTCTCTCTATGCACAACGATGGGCCCTCCAGGATGGACACCCCCGTGGTTCTTCCGTGCTGGCCTCAGTGGCCTGGACACCAGCATGACCAGTGACTCAGCTCTGCTTCCTCCAGGTTTCCAGCAGAGAGAAGAAGAGCAGTCAGGAGGCACAGGTGAGATGCGATCCAGCACAGACGGTACGATTAAGTGCTCACCCTCAATACGCTAAGGCCATATCTCATGCAGAAAAGTTTTTTCAACATGATTTCTCAATGTATACATAACCACCAGTCAACATATGTCAGTCCTGCATAACAGGCTGTAGGGCCGATGAGTTTGCCGTAACCCACAGCCTGGCTTTCAACATCAGCCGCTACAGACGTACACTGCTGGAGGGCCCAGGTTTAATCTCCACCGGTTTTCAACGTGGGAGTTATCAAACACAATCGCTGTAAAACGGCAACAACAATTTACAGGCTGTCAGGAATGCAGCCAGTCCTCCTCAGACCTGGGGCTGTCCCTGTCTTCTGCCAATCCAGCAAAGGAGCTTCGTGGAGGCTTACCCAGAGGAGGCTGGATAAATCTCCTTGGCAGCTCTCACACTGGTCACACTGTTCAGTGGATAGTTATACTCTCTTTTTTTTGCAGTCCCGGTTAAGTATTTCTTTACGAAAACTCTGGAAGTGGCAGAGTGGGGGCAGTGAAGTGCCAAAGTTCAACCCTTTCTGCCTCCTGGAAACCCTTTTCCAAGGACATATGTCACAAGAAACTGCTGCCCAGAGGCAACAGCATTATATTTCTGCTTCACTCAGGATTCTCCCAGATAATTTTTTTTTAGTTCAGCATTTCTTTGAGTAATCAGGGCAGCCCTGAGACTGCCACTCTTCTGGATGTCTTCCTCCACATCTCAATAAGGCAAGAGCACAGGAATCACCTGAAGCTCATTTTGAGTAATGATCCCTTTCAGTATCAGCTGCTACTTTTAAAGATGTTATCAGCCCTAAAAGGCCTCACTGCATTATTATTTTATGTTAGTATATTATATGATTATTCATTTATATTACCGTAGTTCCCAGAGACCTTTCTGTGGATCAGGACCCTACTGTGGGAGGCATGGTAACACCTAGCCGTGTTTTGTAGCCTACTGTCACTGTCAGAAGCCAGAGAGGAACCCATATCCCAAAATAGGAGCCACCTGATGGAGATATGAATAGGCCTAATGTTTCTGTGCAAGATCCTGTTTTAATTCTCACAGCTAAGGGAGGGACTCACATCGATTTTGGCTGCTGTTGGACTGAACATCTCCAGAACTGGTGGCATCCAGTTCTGTGGTCCAGCCATTTGCCACAGTTTATTAGGAGAGACCCAAACTGATCCCTCTGGGTGTATCTAGCGTATCTATCCTATCTGAAAGGCAGAGGCAAAGATGTAGGGCTTGCCTGCATCCCTCCCAGGCATACACACCAATGAGCCTCGCAGAGCCTCAGTGGAGCCTTGCTGTCTCTTGCCCTAAAACCATCTCAGCCAAAAAGTCGATATTAGTAGATTTTTACAGAACACTCTTAAAGTCATCAAGGATTTCAAGCCAGCTGCCTGACAGCTGTTATCTTTAATAGTTGAAGCAGGGATTGTACCATGAAAAAAGTGTCTACATAGGTTGTGCTTGCTTCTCTGGAGTCACCCTGAACAGGTAAGAGATGTAGAGCTCTCCCCACAGTCTGCTGGCCAGGGAGTCCAGTCTGAAAAGAAAGATAATTTCCAGGCTTGTTTCATACATTACAGTGTTTGCTTTACTTTTCAGAGTGGTCTCCCTCCGTAGAGAAAGGAAGAATATCTGAGTTTCTCTTGAACTCAAGCCAATAGGACCTGACTGGCAGTGAAATGACTCTTGCTATGCAGACATCCAGTCTGTGGCAATAATGAAAGTGCTTTTAAGATCACCTGAAAACTCTGCCCCAAATCTCATGTTTGCATTTGAATAAGTTTATTTCTTTGTCTAAAAGCTCTGATTTTTCAGTCTGCACCGCATGGATGTTGAAGCAGTTCATCACTGTTGCCATGAAAGTTCAAAGCCATTTATCTTCAATAAGGTTACTTGATGCAATTTCTAACAGCAAGAACCCCTCAGTCCTGGGGCTTTCTACAAGATTAAGTGATGTATTCAGATAGGCAATGTCTCAGGAGGATTTTCGGTACCTGGAAGATATAAAGCTCATTCTAGTGGAAGGACAGCAGGCTTTGCAATTGGTGTTTCCCATTCGCCTCCCACTAAGGTTTGTTAGGCTCTTTTTTGGAGCCTGGCATCCCTTTGCGAAAGCACTGCGAGAACAGCCACCTTTGCAACGAATGTTAGTCCTCATCCTTCTCTTGAAGATGATCACTGCTTGCATTAGCGCCTTCACATGCATGTTCTGGAGGGGCAGAGCCCAAAGGAGGATAAAACCACTATGCATTAGACTGTTGCCTTTGTGGAGAAAGAAAGAAAGAGTGATCATAGTCCTAGCCGAGGGTCTGAGGCACAGGTTCAATCTGATATTCTGCCAAAGATTTTTTGGGTGGTTTTCAGCAAATACTTTCCTACCTTGGTGGGAGCTACGCAGGTGAAAGACGACAAAACTCTCGGGTGCCAGGGCTTGGAGGAACCGCTGGCAGCTGCAGGGAGCTGGGTACCCACAAAAAGCAGAAGAGTTGTGGGGCAGGATTGGGGCTGGGTGTCTGCCCTCACTTTGAAGCATCAGGACCATCCACAGGCAAACCCGCAGCACCAAGGGCTGATCCCCTCATCCGCACGGCTCCCAAGACAAGGCTCCCAACAAACGAGAGACCCTTTCGCCGGGTGGAAGGTGCAGATGTGCAGAGACACATCTCTGCACAAAGACTCAGTTCCCCCCCGCCCCGTGTTTGCTACTCTCAAGAGGTCTGATCATTTTCCTGACAGCCCCCGCTGCGACCTCCCTGCGAGTGGTTTCTGTTGAGTAATGTTTCCGTCGGGAGGTTGAGCTCTGCTCTCAGTTGTACGTGTACAGCTCCGGAGGCTGCAGGTGCTGCCCTGTGCTACCCTGCTGTGAAACCCCCTCGTTTTCTGCAGGGTCATCTCTGCAGAAGATGAATCCTCTTTTTGCGTGAACGGTTCTGGTGATGATACATGTGGCGATCTTTGTTTTCCGCCCTTCGCTCGGACGGTGTGAGCCTGCAGAGTTAATTGGATTAAGGAAAAAAAAAAGGATTAAAAAGTTATGCTTGTGTCTGAACAGTTCAGAAGCTGCACTCCTCCGTGTGAGAAGGTGTTTCTGATCCAGTTGGAGCAGAAGTGGGTCTCTGAGTCTGTTCTGACAGACTCTTCCCTGATCAAAGTGTTTTTCAGGTGTGTTCTGGGCTGGAAAAGCAGATAAATCACCTATACTACAGTACTGTCAATCGGGTTTCATTCCTCTGATGCCCAAAAGAGAGCGAGCCATGCAGCAGCGTCCAGCAATTTATTGTAAACCATTCATTTTGTTATAACCCTTTCATCGTCCAGAATTTACCGTCCCTCCTTTCTTCACTAGCTTTCTGGCCAGCATTCATAAAGGATGGTATCAGAGCCCGGTGGGAAGAAGACTACTGCCCTTCTTCTCAGCAAGCCCTCCGGCTGGCACTGCCACTGGCACAGCAAGGTCCTTTGTCATCTTCAAGATGATGAGACTAGGGATGCTTCAGCTGATTTATAAGCAGTCATGGATATATGATGTGAGCTTAATTCATAATGGGATTGAGCTGAAAGCACTAATGCTGTTTTACTGCAGATCTGACATTAACATTCACACTGTGTCTGATGGATAGTGCAGAAGAACCAAAGTAGGTTTTCTAGTGGGTCTGGTAGCAACCCATCTGGCTCAGGCTGATGAAATTATTGTTGCAATTTACTAATCTAGGCACAAGAAAATCCATCCACAAACAGAGATATGTAAAAAAAAAAAAAAAAAAAACAACCAAACGAAACACCTCACCATTTTGTCTATGTAAAAAAAACCCCAACAAAATAGAGAGGGAACACTGCTTTCAGGTAGGTAGAAAAGCAGAATTTTGCAACAGCTGCATAGTAATTTTGCAAGAGCTGCATAGCAATTTTGCAAGACCTCATTTTCTCCTGCACCAAAGGAAGGGTACTTCCTTACTTCAAAGAGATGTAAGGCTGTGTTCTTCACATTTTTGAAGGAATTTGGAGTGACTGGGTATAATATATTATAAAGATGCAAAATACTAGAGTATAAAATGAGTTCTAGGACCCCCAATTTCAGCCCAAATTTCCAAAAACAAGCTACAGCTGCCTTTCAAACATGAGTAAAGAGCTGTAAGAAGTGCTATATTATGGGCACTGAAAGAGTGCATGTAAACTGAATTTCATTGTTGATCCCACTTGCCAGCATTTTAGGATTTATGTCCCACCATGCAGCATATATGCTTCGCCTTTGCTTTATGGCAGTGAAGGGTTGCTCATAGGCTTTGAATTATGACAGAATTAGACTGTCTTCCATGGTAGAAACTCCTTAAATATACCCTTAAACATCTGAGTTTTATACTGAGATGCCTGTGAAGGCTAGAATTAGGCACCCATATCTCCTTTCTCCCCAAAATGTGTCCTCCTTTTCTGTCCTGGGAGTCTTACTGGGCAGATTTTCATCAGTCCTCCAACATATCCAGATTTCTGAAAACACTGCCAGAGCTGGGGCTTTGCAGCTGTGGAGAGAGCCAAGCAAGGAGGTTACTTGGTTGGCTGCAAAGAGCAGGAAAAACCATTTAAACAACAGCACCCAAGAGGCAAAAGCGGGAGGAAGCAAGAAGTGCCGTGGGCTCTGCAAGCCGAAGGGTGAAACCCAGGTTGAGAGCTTGAGAACGGGCTGAGAAGGGTGGCCACCACATGAAGGAAAGGGAAAGGCTGAACCGTTGGTGTGGTCATGAGAAAGCTCTGGGAGAAAGACACATGGGATGTGAGGAGGTCCGTGTTGGGGTCGTCACGTTTCCAAGTGCCTCCTGCTCCGTTGAAAGCAGAAAACCAGGATGCTGGCAAGGGATGGAGATGCCCATCCCAGAGAACTGTTGCTGTCACACTCATCCTGCCCCTTTGGTGAGGGGCATGCCCAAAAATACCAACAGCGCATTCTTCATTTCAGTAGATATTTCAGGAACAGAAGGTGCCAACTAGCAAGAAGTAAATAGTCCGGAACAAGTGAATACCCGAAGAATATCCCTCCCCCTAGAACTGATTGTGATCGGGCGACAAAAGCAGCATTACGTTAGGTCTCTACCACAGTGTACAAAGAGCTCAGGAAATTTAAGCTAGAGGAACTCTTTTTATTGGGGTTTTATTGCTTTTGCTTTGTTTTAATTCAGCGGCAGAATATTTGCCGGAGGAGCTGGAGAAGCCAGTTTCAGTCCACAAAAACGCCAATGATTTATTTATTGCTATCATTTAGGGAAAGGGCAGCCGTTGCTGGTTCTGAATATTTAACATCGCAGGGAAAAAAGAAGCCAGTCTGAAGCCTGCGTGTTCCAGTGAAGCACTGCAAACCAGCATGCCCCCCTGGCCCCCCAAATTCCGAGGTGGAAGAGCTGTGGAGGTATGCCCCAGCATACTCTTACAGGGACTGAGATGACTTCTTCAGACCTCAGCTTGCGTGTTCACGAGCAGCCTGTTGAAGAGACCCTAGCTGCTCTCTGAGCAGGGACCTGCTATGAAAATCCAGGTAAGGAGGAGAGGTGCATCTGCAACTCAGAAGGCATCACCTGCGTAGCAGCCATCTCAGGAAAATTGCAATTGGTTTTACTTCACGCATCATTTGTAATAATTCCCCGGAGAGCCGCAGGTGGGAGAGATTTGCATCCGTGGTTTTGCCTACCCAAAGCTGGCTACAGCGAGATGCGTTTTGAAACACTGAAGGACTGTTCTTAGCTTGCTTCCCCCCTTGCCTGTTTTTTCCAAGGGACTCAAGCAATGAGCCTCAGTCTCTCTAACTACTAACTGACTCAACCCACCAGACGTTTCTCGAAAAAGTATTCAGGAGCAGCCAGGCCACAGCCACACACGAGCAGAAGGGAAAAGAGGAAAAGACGATTTCCCATGCTTCTCGTGTGTCACACTCACTGCAGAGCCCCATCCTTCAACACGTCACCTCCTGCGGGGGGATTTCACTGCTGGTGTTGGCTGTGGAGGAAACATGCCTGACTGAGTGTCAGGACATGGCCAGCACCTGCCTCTGACTCTCCCCAAGGAACCATCCAAGGGAGAAGCTCTTAGAGAAAGCTGCACCTTCTTGTGACCATTGCCATCTGTGAAACACCCTCAGCAGAAGAAGAGGACCATCACCACCCCCCAAGTGTATGGAAGAAAAAAAAATAAGGTTATTTTTAAAGGAGAGCATTTCAAATCTCATAGCCAATTTGCAAATGGATATTCTGGCTGCATTGTTTTAAATCAATATTTAGCAGCGCACACCCTGTGGGTCTAAGGGGCACAGAATTCAATAGCAAGATCAGTACACAACTTAGGACCATCCTGATACTTTATTTTCTGAAATTCTCTTTTTGAATGCTTAAGGAAAGAGCAGCTAAAAAGGTGAATGCCCCAATGGCTGGCTATGGTTGTATCCATCTTGGAACCAGACTATCTAGCAAGTCCCTCACTGCCCATCACGATACAAGAGTGAGATTTAACCAGTGACCACCCGCTAGCTGTCATCCCCAATTTCATGCAGTATGAGGCTTCCCAGGCTCTGGCTTAGTGGAGAGGGCGACTTTTTCTTCTGAAGGTTTTGTTGTCTGAGTGGTGGAGGTTGCTTCCTCAGAAGCTGAAGGGAGCTCTGAAACTGCAAGTTCCCCAGGGCTTGGTTGTGACCACAGTGTGAGAGTTAAATCACTATTGCTAGTATCGAAACCTGGGTGCTCTTGTCCCTTAATGGAATACTTTGCCTTTTACCAGGCACTGAGGCCTCCTTAATACCAGGCAATTAGGCTGACAATGGAGAAAACACATTTGCATACCATGCTCAGACCAAAGGTTTCTATGAGTCACCCTGGGTGCACTTTGCAGGAGAAAGAGTTGTTTCCAGTGTTGCTGGAGGGCGCCAATAAATTGATTAGCCTCTTTAAAATTTCTCATAAAATTGTATTAACAAAACGGTAAATACACTACACAGAGACCGTAACCACAGGATGTTTACATAATGCCCACTGTGGACGAGTACTAAATACCATAAAAGACCTGAGACCCCCCCGAAAAGTCCGCAAGTTCTGGCTCTCACAAGGCAGCTAGAGCACCATTGTTCCTCCTCCTCCTCCTCTTCCTCCTCTTCCTCTTCCCCCTTCACATTTCAGCTTCAGCGTTGTGAACTTTGCTGGTGGTTATTGCAATTCCTATCGCTAGGCTTCCGTTGTCGGAAAAGAGTTGAGCCAGGGAAGTGTTCAGAACAAGGCAATCCCCATCCGAAATGACAGAGTCAACGCACTCCAGTACCGACCTGGGGGTCGCCTCCCACTTAAGGCGCCTCTGGTTCCTGTTGAGCTCAAGCCGGTAGGTGAAGTTGTCGGCTTGGGTCGGCGTGCCGATCAGCATCATGGTGGCGAAGAACTGGGGGTGGCCTTCATACTTCTCCTGCTTCCTGAGGACCAGCAAAAACTGGTGGCCAAGGCAAGAATGCATGATGATCCAGTCCGTGGGTGCGGGCAGGTGCATGTCCGTGGCCAGGAAGACAATCTCTGCCCCCTGAAGGATGTTGATGCGGTGGGTCTGCCTCAGGTGGGAGACCACCACCTCCAGGTGCCCTTCCCACGGGCAGGAGAAGAGCGGGCACGTGCAGGGAACCAGCTGGGGGTCGTGCACTGCTTCGTGGTGACGGCAGGGAGGAAGGACGCCTTGCTCCGCAGATGTCTGTGCAGCTGCACAGCGGGCTGGCGCATACTGCAAGAAGAGAGAAATTACATGGGATAGCAGGTAGAGCAGGAGCCGGTGCAGATACGAAAGCTGCAGACCCCCGCGGACATCAGTCACCTCATACCCCACCTAAAACAGCACCGGTGGGAACACCAGGAACTCGGCACTCCGGAGATCAGGGGCAATCCAGAGCTGGATCTGCACAGCAAAAGCTGCTGGCAGTTGCCTTGTTCTCCAGGAGAAGAGAGAAAGGGTTTGAGCCATCATAAGTCACTTCAAATGAAAGTGATGTATGTGTTTAAAGAGCGATTTCATTAGTTCGGGGGGAAAAATCTGATTAAAAAAGAAAAAAAAAAGCCCAACAAAGCAAGGACAGCATGGGGCATTTTATATAGTTAAGGCTCTTGCAGCTCAGAACAAGGAAATGAAATATGTATGGCTTTATTATTCTTTAATGAAACACACTGGCAAACACAGGCATTTCTCCTGAAACAATATGCTTTATAACACCCATAATTTGTGAAATAAATTTCAGTTTCTACTTTATACGATGCCTTCTTTTTTTTTTTTTTGTCAATGTATTTGTGCTTAATTGATGCGCTTACCTCCATAAATCTTAAATGGCTCTCAGAGGCGGATGGATGGCAAATTTAGGGCATTTTTATACTAAAGTAAATTTGGATTAAGGTAGGGCAGCTAGCTAAAAAGGCAGCAGCTCTTGCAGAAGGATTCCATGTGAGGACTAGGAAGCAAACCACTCCGCCTCTGTCAAGCAGATGTTGTTGAAGAGAAATGAGTAAGTCTTATTCAACCAAAAGCGTATCCACATGTAATGCCATTCAGGAGGAGTAATGGCTCTCCGCAATAACTCTGTGCGTAGACAAACCCTAAGGCACAGGGATGCCGGTCATGATTCATCCCACCCAATTTTAAGCATTTACTTCAGCCACCCGAGAGGGAAACCTGGTTACATTGGACTGCCTCTGCAGTCAGTAGAGGGAGGCAGCCCTTCCCAGTGGCGGATTCAGATCTTAGCTGGAGTAATTCATCTCCTAAAGGTGGCCCTGGCTGCCGCCCGAGTGACTAAGGCTGAGATCCAGTCTGTCTAGTTGCACCTAAATTTTACATGCTGAAATGTAGGAGGACATTGTCTCTCTCTGAACTCCTTCGGAGATACTTACAAGGAATATAAGAGTTAAGAGTACATACACATACATGTACATTTTGCTTTAACATAGGCTTTAGGAAGATTCATGTAATTCCCTGAATATTGCCCCACATCTGCTCATTTTAACATATGTACCCCAAATTACCGGAACAACAGTATGGTTCTAGCATCTAACAGTTGTCCTCCACCATGCCACATCCAAGTCATGGTAGATTTGGGCTTTATTCAGCTATTTTTGAGCAGAGATTTGTTTTAATCAGGGGCAAGCACAATCCTGTATAGCAGGTGCCAGATAGGTTGCGAATGGTGCGTTGTCTCATCTCTCTATGGATACCGTGATGGCTTCCATTACAGCCTTGACGTGAGAGTAAGTATTCTTACTGCAAGCAGTTTTTCCCACCAGAACTTGCACTTTTGCTTTCCAGGATGTTTTGGAAGGCAATCTCTTGGATCATCTGTCCTAGCTCTGAGATGACCAGGGCTCCCTTGCCAGCCAGGATGACAAAGTCCTGGATTTCCATTCTCATTTTGTCAGTAGATGCCAGGGGATGTGATGGGCAGAGCAGGGTTGTGATTGCTGCTGCTGTGAAATTCACCGTTCTTCCCAAGGCACTGGATGTCAAAGGGAGATGTTTCTTCTTCCTCTGGCATTTGATATGAAGAATAATTGAGTATTTATGCCCTATTATTGAACATCGCAGCTTTATCTTTGGAGCATTATTACTTCGATAGTACTGTTCTACTTTTCCCTTCCTCATATTTTATTTGTTTTGCTGTATAAAATTCAAGAATATAAACTTTCCAAGAAGATAATGAATTGAGGACAGATGAATGACTATCATTGTCTGGGAAATAAAACAGGTCATTATAAACTAATCGAGGTTTGTGGCTTTAGCTGCCTGCTTATCGTGGTGGGATTACTAGTTCACACTAAATTCTACATTAATTTTTGCATCCCATTAGGATGAAAGTTATGGTTAATTTAAACTCTTTTTGGTGAAGGAGGCAACTGCAATGGCAGATCGTAAAAGCCTTTTAAAAAATCCCTGAAATGCTAATTGCCTCATAAAATGAATTCTAATCTCCCAATCTAATACGGTGGGTGTGAGCAATTACTTTCTCTCACCAAACTGTTAATGCAACATTAGTGATTATACTAATTAAAACTAATGAACTCATACTCACATGCTGATAAACCTCTCAACCACTTGACAACTTCCAGCCTTCTATCAGTTTTATTTAACTCCTCTTTAGGAAGATGAATCTTAAATTAACCTCTTGAATAACATTCAAAATTAGGTTTTGAAATGTGAAGCTTTATAGACTGTGTATAATTCCTCTCCAAAGATTACCAGAGTCAGAGAAACCATTTCCACTGAGGATGTAATTGAATTTAGAAATGCATTCTCCTAATTTGATAAGCATGGAGAGCAATGGTAACTCATCCATCTAAACTGTATTCAAGGTAAGAAAACACAAATCTCTCCAAAAATCACTGTATGACAAGCACGTTTCTATGGCTCAGGAACTGGAAAAATAAATTACAATGAGCAATTTATTCAATGTATCTTTCTTCTTTCCTTAATTTGTGATTTTTTTCTGTATGTGTGCAAATAATTGAGCATTCCCTTTCACATCTCACATTTTTTAAACATTTCCATGAACCACTTCAGCAAAGGATTTTTGGTCTGACTTTGTTCCATTCAGGTTTATTGAAAATTCTGGAAATCCAGCACAAACCACATGATCTATTTTTATTCTCTGACTAGGTGAGAATCATCTTCAAAATCTGGTTTCTGAATTATTCAACATTCCTGTTTCTAAATCCTAAATTTTTTTATATTCTGAAAGAAATGCTTAAAAATTCCCTGTCTCTATGAAAAAAAGTCTCAAGGAAAGCTATTATTTCCTTTGACTTTTGAGGTATGAGTGCAGCTATTGGGGTGCCTGTGCCCTCGTTGGTCTTCCATATGCCTGTGAATCCAACCTCTAAAACTGAAATGCAAAACAAGCACAAAATGGTCACCTTGAGTGCATTTAAATGCTTGAATAAATATTTATGAACATTTTTTTCCATGTTTAATCTGCTCCAGTATTTACTTTCCATCATTTACTGCCCTATTACCTAATAAAATTAGGTTTATTATATTGTTGTGTCAGTCCAGTATTATTCTCAATTATCTTTTAGCCTGTTGGCCAATTTCAGTCAAATTTAACTGTGTGATAGAAGTCTCAAAGGCTTTAATTTTCAACCGGTTTTGTGAGAAGAGGCAGCAGGGTAGAGAAATATGACCCTTTCACGTCTCCAGGGAGGAACAGCTTGCCACGTGGGCAATATTACATTGTCAGATAGGAGAGAACCTAAACAACAGCAGTTTGATCCCAAATGTATTATAGGCACCAGAGAACCCACATGAGACAGCGTCTTTATGAACAGGAGAAAAGGTTTCAGCCAGAGTGCTCCTCATTAGATGCGAAATAATCCCACCACAAGACACCAAACTGCAGGAAACCAGGCTCTGCCGCTCACGGAAAAAATTCTTTTTAATGATGCAGGTTATTACAGTGTAATTCTTTTTAAGAAAGAGTCATTTGGCAAAGAGCAATCTATAAACACAGGGTGCTTTTCTTAAGGGGAAAAAAAAAAAAAAGAGTTATGTTTGGACCTGGGACACAGGGCTTCTGGGTCCTGCCCCAGCCTTTCTACAGACTTTCTGCTAAAAATGCAACAAACCTCTCTAGGTGTGACTCATCTGTTCTCACTTTGATGTCTGAGGAGTAGGTGGCTAAGTCTGAAGAACATCGGCTCCTTTTACAACCCATGCAGAGCACCAGCGTGCAATTTACTTCATCCCAAGAGATGCTGAAGGAACATCCCCCCAGACACTGCTCTCTACAGGCAGCCAGCACCAAACCCATCCGTGGGGCAGACCCACAGACGTTTTACTGGTTTCTAGACAAGAAGCAGAAGGGAACCCCGATTTCAGTCGGGAGAGACTTGTACCACTACGGGCTTCTCCTGCTGCACTGGAGACAACACGGTCTGTGGAGAGAGAAATGGGACGCCTGTTCACAAGAGGGTGTAGATCCATGGCTCCCTACCACCGTTACCCCTCCAGTCACCAGTGACCTGATAGAAAATCCAGGGGCAGGTCGAAGGGTGGATCCAAGGAGTAGAGATCTCCAAGAGGTAGAGAAGACACAAGCGTATCTTTGAGTCTGCAGCTGCAAAGCCGAGGCACCCACCCAGGAGAGAGGGCTTTGGTATTGCTCCTCATGCTCCGAGGGACCTTTTGTATTTTAACTAGCAAAGACTTTAGGTCAACGATGGTAAAAATAGTGCAAACGGAGGCAGAAAACCACACCACAACCCTGCTGGCTGAGCTCCTGGCCCTGTGGGACACAGGCTATACCAGCTATTCCACCGTCCCTCAAGCCCTGCTTCTCTGCTGCACATGGGCACAGCTTCAAACGGGAGAGCAAACGTCTTGCAATTAAAATCCCGACTTGCAAATGGGGAATTAGCTCACTGCAAACCCCTCAGGGTGAGGGAGGGTTGAGTCCAGTCCTCCCACCCCACGGGAGAGGACCCAGACCCTGATGATCTGGAGTAAAAGGAGGGTGAGTAGCACCACCACATGTAGAAGAATAAACGCTGCTTAGGTCTTCAGAGTGAAGGCTGAACGTCACCTTTCTGCACTTTCCAGTGGTCCCCAGTGTTATACTGGGAACCTGGATGCTTCATTCATGCTTTTACTTACAGTAATGCACATAAGGTGCAAAAAAATCAGCCTTTTACATGCCTATGAACAGCACCAGTGCATGCCAAGAACATCCCAAGGAGCGAGGACAAGGACTCGTTTGCTGCCCGGTCAATAAGGGTTTCTGACAGCAAAGCAGGTGCTGCGAATCCTTTTCCAGACACTTCACGGCTGTGCAACTGCATTTTATCCAGTGATCACACACAACTGTGCAGACACTCATTAATTCACCCATGGGCTGGGCTATTTGCTTGGGGAAGTCAATGGTGTAGTTTGAAGGCCATCACTGTGAGGCTTCTGAGCAGGGTCGCCCAGAAAACAGCGGCGATGAAAATAAAGCCGTCGGACACGCCAGCCGACACAAACCAGCAGAGAGTGCTCCCTCTCGACCCCGGTCCAGCTTCAGCACACCCTGAGACATTGCAACTTAATCCTTCTCCTGAGAGGGAACCCCCATCTGCTCCTCCTGTGGATCCAAACTCTTTCGTCCTCAGCCACAGCCTTCTCGGTTGGATTACAGGAGACTTGGTAGGAGCCGTGTAAGTTCATGGCAGCTGCGACATTTGCGGGGAGCCGGGGGCTGTGCTTACACCCCCTGTATAAACCCCCCCTATTTGCTAACGCTATCTCCTGCTACAGCCCACCCTACTCAGATCCAGTTTCCTATTGTGTACAACTTTGTAAAACTTAACGTTGTTTGGGATAACACCTGATTCAGGCTGAGTTTGAAATGTATTTTAAATTATACATACATTTATGTAAACACACATATTTACATGTAGACTCCGAACACTTACAGGTCTGTTTCAAATGTTTCTGAGAATAACGCAGTGGGGAAAAACACAGTTTTGTCCAGGTTAAACCATGTTGGTACCTTTTTTATTTGAAAGATGGTGGGACCTGCGAGGATGGAAGCCCATGCATTTTGATGATGAGCTTATTTTTGCTGTTCTTGTGAAAATAGTTCCAAATGTGAGACTGTGTATTTTTTTAAAACCTGCTTCTGAGAAGAGTCCATTTTGCCATGTTCTTCTGTGAGGCTCATTGCTGTGGCTGTCTCTGTGCATCACAGGCATCTGTCAGCTGATACCTATGATGTTGAGCTAAAAAAGTACAACGGCAGTGTATTTCCCTGTTTAGGGTCAAGGAATTTAGGCACAGAGAGATTAAAGTTCCAAGTGTATTGACCATATTTTGTTGCCCATCTTATTTCACACAGCCCCTGATTTTTCATAGTAGAATTGCCTCCTAGAGCACTTGATATTTTCAAAGTCCAGCCTCCATTAACCTCAGATGCAGCTACAAGTGATTAAACTATCCACAAATCAGGTCTAAGACTTGAGGTTGAGCAACTCGGGAGCAGAGATCGACTGACCAGAAGCCATCCACGAAGAGCTTGTTGTAAATGACTCTCCAGTATCATATGGGGCTTTCCAGTCAGAGGCAGGAGTGGAGTCCAGCTCTCCAGGGCAGCGTGGTCTTCCTCCCAGCTACAGGACCTCCTTGCTAGTGTGCCATCACTTATCTCCTCCACCACCCTACCTGTGATAAGGGACAACAAGGGATGCGGTCACCCTGTAGGTAGGTGAGCAACCTGGAAACGTGCCACAAGAACTTGGTGGATTTTTGGCTTTGACCTAAATATTTCTGCAGAGAAGGAAGGACCCGGGCCTGCAGCTGTGGGATGTTTTGAGTGAGAGCTCCATGGCAACTTCCAGGGTTTCTGTTGAAACAAATCGATTTTTTCTTTGCCAGAGATATGTGCGATTTATTCAGGTTTTTTTAGTCTTCTTCCTCTTCTTTGGCTTCTCAGGGTCTGATCGCTTCTTCTCATCTGTATGGAAACTGCCTCCAATAATTTTCTAATTCTCAGCTTCTTTCTGCCTCATAAAAGCTTTGCCACCCACTAACATCCACCTCCACGTTACTTACACCCACCGCACAGGGACAGATGCTCAAAAGAACTATAAAGGTGACATGAAGAAAGTAGTGAGTCTTTTAATCCTGTTCTTCATTTAATTTCTCTTCTGCTATTTTTCAGTATGCTAATGAGATTCTGTAAATCTCTCAGATGAAAGAAAAGAGAAGGAAAAAAAACCCCACCAAACCCCTCAACCTATTTTGTCAAAAGCTATACTTCCATATCTGAAATTAAGAAGTCCAAGCCATGGCTCATGTTGGGGATTTATTTAAAATTTTAATTATACAAAATCCCATCATTATGAATGCATCAGTTGAATTTCTTAAGTACTGAATATTAGTTGCAGCTTTGGCAGTAGAAGGATTTGTTTTCCCTACTACTAAATGGCACCGAGAGTACAACTTCAAGCTCATTTTGCTAATCTCAGTTTGCAACATAATCAGGCGTGACTTGGTGACACAGCACACAGGATGTGTTAATGGCTGTCCTCACGCTAATTACACACCTCTGAGTACGCAGAGAAAATGCTGCTTTAGTACATGTCCACACTGTAGCACCACACTTCTCGGTATCAGAGGACCCTGAATTTTAGATGAGGCCACATATTTTTAGAGGTATTATGGACAAAAAGAAATTTGTTTTTGTGGTAGATGTAGCAAAAATATGTTACAGCATTTTAAATGTATCCCAGATGGAAAGAAAGACATTATTCTCAAATTAAAACCCCTTGCTTGCTTTTCAAAAATCAGTTTTTTCAGCATGAACTGTCATGCAAGCAAAAAAGCCCAAGAAACTTGACATTCTTCAATATATTGAAAACAATGTAATTATAATGAAATATAAACAGCATCCATACCAAAGCATTTCAGTCTTGTAGATGCTTTCTGAGAGAAACCCAAGTGTAGACACTGGCAGGGTGGAGGAAGGTCATGCTCTCCAGCTCTCCTGCTTTAAAACCAGGTTTGATGGACCATTCCCAGCCCAGGTGGGAGGATACCGAAACGTCCCGTGTTTCGGGCTGAAGGGAGATGCGCCACCTTACTGACCCTCAGCCAAAGCTGCAGATGGGTCATGGACACCCAGACAAATGATCCCGGTTTAGCTGCTGTGTTTGCTGGATCTTACCTGAGATCACTTTCTGTGCATTCTTTGAGGAATAAAATACATTGAGTGTATACAAGCAAAACCACACACATGGGCAATTCCTGTGGAGCAGCTGGCACAGTTATTTGCTAGCCAAAATAAATGAAAAGCATGGAGACGAAATGGATGAAATGGAAGCATCTGGACCTGTGGATGTCTGGCAGGTTGGCAAGTTGACACACATGACCCCCTCTGGGGTAACTGCCCTGTGCCTGCTCCAAGGGCTTAACCAAGGATGAATCTTAGATTTAAATCTGTAAGAACAGAAAAAAGGCATCCTGGCTTTGAGTGAACACCGTATGAGACCATGACTGTGGGAACAAATAGGACCAGACATGCTCCTAGTGCCCAGAGCATCCTTGCTCAGTGCGGGTTTATCCTGCACCCATGCTCACTACCCCCACCCACGTTGCCTTTCTGTTCTCTCTGTTACTTGGGTTTGCGACCTCCTGGCAGAAACAGTGGCTTCCTGGACATTTTGAAGGGCATTTAAAATGAAGGGGAACAATAGAAGAAGACAATAAACTCCTCCTGTTCCTCAGGGAGAAGCCCACGAGGGTGCTCTTGCCAGTACCATTTAAGAGAGGAGCTGAACTGAGGCTGTTTTAGGGGAGCAGGAGCCAGTGTCCCCACTATGACCGTGGACAGACTCTGCCTCTGTCACGAGGAGCTTCCCTGCAGTGCAGACAGCTACTAGGGATGAATCCAGATCCTGGATCCTGAGCTACACCTACTGTCAGCAATAGAAGTGGAAAGGGTGGGCAGCTGCGGGTCAGAAACACGGTTTTCCTCCTCTGCTGGTAGTTTAGAGATAATCAGATCATTTCCCTCTCTGGTTTGGTTCTGGGAGACCCTGAACTTCCTCCTGGCAGACTGCCCAGCCTCACAGAAGGGCTGGAGCCATTACGGATTCGGAAGAAGCCGGGCTGGAGGGTGGGACGTGCCCTTGGGACCTGATTTGCAACTTGAATTCTCTTTGCTGTATTTTAGGACTGAGCACAACGCAGTGACAACAAACCGTAATGCAGAGTATTTCATGTTGCATTGCGACTGCTGATGCACTGGGGCATGGAGACGTTTACCCTCTTCTCTTTGGACTAGAAGAAGATTTTACACCTTGTTCTAAGCAAGGCTGATGCCTCTAAACCCCATCCTTTTGCCTCTAATGCCTCTAAACCCCCCTTCTGATACTTTTGGCAAGTATCAGAAACCAAGGCACATGCTATCAGCTCTTGCTCCAGAAGGGCAGGGTGTAACCACTGTTTATCACCAGATCGCTCATGAGACAATGCTAGTTGTGGCTCTGGGTGATGTAGTGAACGGCCTGAATATGTGAAAAGAGATAATCGAAATGTAGAATTATCTGAAGATTCACTTCATCCTTTATCCACTTTGTATTTTGGATAAAGCCTGTTAACAAAGTGCAAAACCATGATAGGCTTTAATTAAAAGCAAAGTGATAAAGTAGTTCCAAGCTGCATCTGCTCTGTCTGATAGGGGAGGCAGAGTTCACAGGAGCCCTATATCTGACCTGTTGATTTTGTGTCTTACATTCACAATGAAAAAGAAATTAATATGGAAAAGAATTTAAAAAAAAAGAAAAGAAATGATTGCCCACTGTGCTCATAAACTTACCAGTTCAGACTGGCTCTAATAACTCATCATCCAATATTCATTTACAAGTTACTACAGTAACAGCGTGTCTCCAAGAGGAGCAGATTTGCTGGTGTTAGCTGAGATAATTAGACCAAATCCACCCTGAGACAATCGAAATGCTTCCCTTCCATCAGGCAACCTCCAGCTATCACAATTACACGACATTTAAATCCACTAACTGGTCTTTCAGAAACGCACCCCAGGAGTGCCAAAGGACGGCACAAACATTACTGGCCTGTTGGAAGGAGAGAAGGGATGACGTGGTTGTTGTTGAGCAAGCCCTCGACCTCTCTTGATGGGACCCATGCCTCCAATCCCATCCGCACGCACCGCCTGGCCCAGGATTTGCTCTATGGCCTACGTCACGTTGCTCTTGCAACTGCCACGGGGTAATGTACAATTAAGCCTACACCAGGCAGATCACAGCTGAGGTCAGACCCGGGGCTGGGGCCACGTAGGTGGACCAGGGAGGGAGCACAGGGCATGCAATGCTGCCGATGCTGCCTCCCTGTCCTGGCTCATAGGCTGTGCCGGTGCCTACATCTCGGTAGCAGTCACTGAGCAATGTATGAGCCGTAAGACACTCCTCATTATCGGTTCAGAGTTTCTCCTGAGAGCCATGTCTGGGGAAATGCTTAAAATCACGCCTGTCTCCATCCTGCTGAGGCACTGCTGGTACTGGTGGGCGACGGGCATCTCAAACCCATCCACAATGGCTTGATGTGGCAGAGGTCACGCTCAGGTTTCAGGAGCATTAATTAGAGAAGAGGGGAAAATATATTGTGCTGGGCTCAAAGTAACTCTCCTTTCCCCTACACGTTCCTGCCCCTTCTCCACTATTGACCTAGCCCTGAGCTTTCAGCTTGCCCTTGCTCTGGGTGCCTGCAACGTGAGTGTGGCGTTGAACGAAAAAAGTCTCCCTGGTACAAGACAACTCAAGTTTCATCATTACTGCACTGTCAGCTGAAAGCGTGTCCTGAGTTTGTGCAGTCAGTCTTAAGAAAGGGGAAAAAAACGCAAAATAATCTAGATAAACCAATGCGAGCCACTAGTTTTGGGCACGAAATACAAACTGCAAGTCTGGGGAAATTCTTTTGGTTTGTGTAATGTATGCTGATGCTTCACTGATATATTCTTTGCAGTAAGGAAAGGGGCATTTCTGTGGAAACATCTGGCTTGTGTCACAAATACTTCTTTCAATTTTGTGCAAATCATAACCTGTTCCTTTTTCTTCCTCCCTGTCAAATTCTCAAAGAATAGTTGTCCTAGAAGTTTTCTTCACATGGGGAGGACGCAGGTGGAAAGAAAGAACAGAAAGGGAGGCTCAGCTTAGCCAGAGAAGACAATGTTCCACCTAGAGCAAGAAAATTATCTCTATTAATAGACTGAAATTAAAGTGTTTTGTTGAAGAAAAAAAAAAAAACCACCAACATTCCACTAAGTTAACATTCATGCTACGGAAAGGTACTGTATTGACAGCCTCCGAGTTTGCAGTGCTCTGCCTCCAGAACGAGCAGAGCACAGAGAACAACGGCGTTCATTTTTTTTTCCAACTTGTCCTGTCAAAATGCCTCAGATCTGAGACAAAACGGTCTCGCCTAACCAGGAGAGGTTGAGTCAATCTCCACGCTGTGCCTCCCGCAGCACTGCCCTTTTGGGGACGGAATCTCCTGGCATCCCCTGGCCTGCTGGCACCTCCACTCTGACCTCGTGTGCCAGCAGCAAGAGGGAGCATAGAATCACAGAATCACAGGATGGTTTGGGTTGGAAAGGACCTTTAAAGCTCATCTAGTCCAACCGCCCTGCCATGGGCAGGGACACCTTCCACCAGACCAGGTTGCTCAGAGCCCCGTCCAACCTGACCCTGAATGTTTCCAGGGATGGGGCATCCACCACCTCTCTGGGCAACCTGTGCCAGTGTCTCACCGCCCTCATCATAACAAATTTCTTTCTTATGTCCAATCTAAACCTACCCCTTTTCAGCTTAAAACCATTGCCCCTTGTCCTGTCACAACAGACCCTGGTAAAATGTTTCTCTCAGTCTTTCTTATAAGCCCCCTTTAGGTACTGGGGGGCTGCTGTAAGGTCTCCCCGGAGCCTTCTCTTCTCCAGGCTGAACACCCCCAACTCTCTCAACCTCTTTTGATAGCAGAAGAGGTGCTCCATCCCTCTGATGGTTTTCGTGTCCCTCCTGCGGACCCGCTCCAGCAGGTCCATGTCTGTCCCGTGCTGAGGACCCCAGAGCTGGCGGCAGGACTGCAGGTGGGCTCTCACCCGATGGGAGCAGAGGGGCAGAATCCCCT
>JANXJC010000008.1:30195678-30253225 GCA_027564655.1 Leptodon cayanensis
CCCCAGCCTGTATTGATACTGGGGGTTGCCCCGACCCAGGGGCAGGACCCTGCACTTGGCCTTGTTGAACCTCATGAGGATCACATGGCCCCACTTCTTGAGACCGCCAAGGTCCCTTTGTCTTCCATCCCTTCCCTCAAGTGAATCAACTACACTGCTCAGTTTGGTGTCATCTGCAAACTTGCTGAGGCTGCACTCATTCCTGCTATTTATGTCACTGATGAAGATATTAAATGGCATTTGTCCCAGTACGGACCCTTGTGGGACACCACTCGTTACTGGTTTCCACTTGGATTTTGGGCCATTGACTGTAACTCTTTGGACGCTGCCATCCAGTCAATTCTTTATCCATCTAACAGTCCACCCATCAAATGCATCTCTCTCCAACTTACAGGTAAGAATGTTGTGGTGGACCGTATCAAAGGCCTTACAGAAGTCCAGGTAGATGACAACTGTAGCTCTTCCCTTGCCCACTGATGCAGTCGCTCCATTGTAGAAGGCCACTAGATTAGTCAGGCATGATTTGCCCTTGGTGAAGCCATGTTGGCTGTCTCTAATTATCACATCCCTGTCTTCCATATGTTTTGACATCTTCCAGGAGGATCTGCTCCATGATCTTACCAAGCACTGAGGTGAGGCTGACTGGTTGGATGTCACCAGGGGATGACAATGTTGTTCATGGGGAAACCATGACCAATCCAGAGGTGAAAGACCCATCATCCAGCAGAGCCGCAGCTCCTGGGGTCTAGTTATTTTTAAAGTTGGGGAGGCTTTTGCTGGAAATCCATTGGCGTAGGTTGTGCAGCTCTGGTTGCAGCACCACAAGCTCTTTCTATTGGCTCTCGGTCTCTGGCTCTCCATACTAAAATTTCCTGTTTCAGTGCAAGCGTAACATTGGAGAAAGGGGGCAGAGGGGCCCCATTTCTTGTTCAAAGCCATTCTTGCACTTTAATGTCCCCTCTCACAGCCTCACTTGTCTTGTGGGAAGGTTTTATGTTTTAACTTCAGCCGGGTCCTCCCCGTGCAGGCAGCTTAATAGATGTTCTTATAAACTTGTCTGCCTGTACAATACTCCATACCTTGCACATCATAAAAGTGAATAATTGTACAACTATTCTGATACACTTATGGGTTTTGAGGATTTGAAAGCGGGCTGGATTTTTTTTTTTTTTGTATTTTCAGCCTTCTATAGAGAGCTTTTTACAGATCCTTCTGTGTGACGTTATTGAACAAGATGACGGACCACTCATTTCACCACGTCAAAGGTGATTCGGCCTTTCTTTCCCAGGACAAACCTCTCTCCTTCTTCCCTGAAGGGCTGCCGGGGCTGAAGGGAGGAAGCGTGGCAGCTCAGGGATGGGACACCAAGAGAAGACCTGCTCCCCATCGCTCATGCTGCAGTGATGCCTACCCGCTCCCTGGGTCAGGGTGCAGGCGTGCGAGGGAGGGCACGGCTCCACCACCCATCGCCTGTCAGGATGCGACCCTGGGGTGAAGAGCACGGCTCTGCTGCAAGGAACACAACCTGCCTGGGTCAGGGTGGGCGTTACATCCCCTGCTGGTTTCTTATCGGGCTAGGAGAGCTCGGGGCAGACCTCTGGGACCAGGCTTAACAAGCAGGAATGGCCGTGTGGTGTTTTGTGCAGCCTGTTGGGCCAAAGGCGTGAATCAGGCGTGTCGTTACTGCAAGAGGGACACCCACACTCCCGGGAGGAGACCTCGAATGTTCCTGAGACTTCACCAGCAGCTACTTGCTCAGTGGAGGCTGTTAGGCACCTCCATGCCCCTGTCAACATAGCTTCCATCTGTCTTTAAAACCCTTCATTTCCTTCCTTTCCACCCTTTGAGCATGCAGTGATGCCTTACCCTGCAATTTCCAAATCCGCAGCGAGTCCATGCTAACTCAGAATAACGTCTTTTAGATCCTTGGGGCTTGCAAAGACTTCGGGGAGAAGGATAGCTTTACTTAGCAGAAGAAACACCTGTGACAAACAACTGGATAAATTTTGGGTGTCATTTGTCTCGTCTAAATGCATATCTCTAAAAGATAGACATGTTCAAATCTGAGCTACTTCCCTGAAGCTCCCTTAATAACAGAGATAAGATGTACCTCCACAGAGCAATTCATCACCCCTATTTTGAACATGCCCATCTTCAGGGAAAGATGAAATTACCGTGCAGCACCTGCAGGAGATGTTCACTTCTCTTCCTCGGCTAGAAGTGAAGCTGGGGTCACTGGCCCGGAATTGGACATCGGACTTGAAACGTTTCACCGTGTTCAATGCAGCAGGGAAGTCACGACTTGGAGTAGCAAAGGGTGTCGGGAGACAGCGGCTGTGACTTTAATGGGTGATTATGAGCTGCCCATTTGCCTAATGCAGAAAATCCCTTGAGCTGACACATTTTCTTCCCAGCTAAGGGCTGGTCATCCTAATTTTCAGGCCTCTAGATTTAACAGTGAAATAAAACTAATTTACAGCCCTTGCCATTAGAAGGACAAATTTTCATCTCCATCCTTCGGGTAAGAGGCACTATAACAAATGAATGATTACTGACCCATGATACCTATTAGAGATTGCAGTTGGGTCATCTCATTTGTTGTTTTAACACAAGAAATTAAGAGCCCTAGCAGGGCTGTCACAAAAATTGAATTGCTAATGAGATGAACACTGCCTTTACCAGAGGCTTTTTCTAGAATTACATGCGGGAAAAGCTCAGCAACGACAGGACCTTGAGCCGTGGGCCCAAACTGTGGAGCCCGGCAGGACTTTCCACTTGCCCTGGCTTCCTCCCATTGCTGCTGGAAGTGCAATCTAGTTGCCACATGTTGGACTTCATAGAAAGGAGCAGTTAGCCATGTACGTGCTTGGCCCTTTCTCCTCCATCACTGCCCGTAGCTAAATTGCCCACCAGAGAGGTTTTGAATGAAAAGGGGGTAAATGAATAGGATGGTTTGCTCCCAATAGCAGCCCCCATGGCAGATTCCTGATGCTGATTGCAGACCAGTCCCTGCCGCCAGGTGACAAAGCTGGTCTCCTTCAAAAGTGTCTTCAGCGATGGGAAACAAATAGCTTTCAAGTTTCAGGGGAAATACCGAAGAATGTCTTGGACAACCTGACTCCGAGCTGTGTGAAGGCAAAATTAGACCCTAGCAGTCCTGCAGAATCTCAGGCTCAAGACATACATATGGCTTCTGCTCAGACCCTCCTGCCCCTAGACTGGGAGGGCTGTATGTCATGCACATGTAGCTCAGCACCACAGCATCTGTCCTGCTCTGAACCTGTGCTCCAGCTGCACCCCGGACCCTCGAATCTGCTGACCATCTCTGATTTAGCAGCGTTGCTCCTCCCTGCAACCTACCCTGACTCACCAGGCTTTTCCCAACGCGCGACACTATGCCCTGACATTGTCTCGTGTATTGAAGGGAAGAAAATTTAAGAACTGACTGCCACTTAATCAACTACTAGCTCATCATTAATTGACTAGTGGTTCCTCTTTCCGATCTAACATAAGATGGAAAACTGTCCCACTGCCCTTAGGTCATAGAGGCCTGTTTAGTGCATCCATAGGCAGAGAAAGTACTCAAAGCAGTATCCTAACCTTACTTTGTGGAGTCAGCTTCTATCTTTCTTCTCCACACCAGGGTTTCCTCTTAGCACTGAATGGAAGGAAACCAGAGCTGTAATTCTTTCTTCTACAGCAGAGCAGCAGAGGTGGCTGCCCTGTTTTCATGGGCTCGGAAGCACAAACAGGAGACTGTGCAAGGTTGTGGCATGAAGCTATATGGCAAGACCCTCTTCAGATTTAGACCATAGCCCAGAAGTTAAATGATCAATGAAGGACTTAGTATCTTCACTACTTTCTTCCATCCACAGCCACTTTGCGGTCCAGCACAGAACAGGGCTGTATGAACACAGCTCCTCCACCACTGCAAACCAGAGCAGACCCAGTACTCACCAGCTTAGGATGCAGATCATTAACCTCATCCCTGCTTAGGGTCTTGTCGACACTGGTGAGAGCAGCTACCTTCGGGGCAGGTGGTGGAGAACCTTCTTCCACAGAAGTGCTGATGTGGTAACAGTGAGAAACCTCCCACTCCCTTTCTATTGCTGCAGTCCCAACTCATGCATCACAAATGCTCTTTCCCCAGAGCTGTTTTGTCTTTCTAGTGGACTTGAGGTTGCAAGGTCAGCATTGCAAAGTCAGACCTGTAAGTCACATCTCTATCTTGCTTCCCACGTGAGCTTTGTCCTCATTTATTCCTGCTGCCTGTTTTATACGAAGATCTGCTTTAGCTTTTGAGCTTGCTCCAGTACCATTCGCTAAAATTATATCAAGTATTGATCGCTAATAGATATATTACAGGGCAATGCTATTGAGGATACATTAAGCAAATGGAGGAGCAGGCCCATGCTGCTTTCTTCCTTCCACTCTGTTGCTGTTTATCAGAATGGCAATCAGCAGCAGCAGAGATATACAGGACCTGAATCAGCCGCAGCTTAAACCTGCCAGAGATCATCCAAATTAATAAATTATGGAGAAGATTCGGTGTTGTGTTAAATAGTGGTGGGCCTGGTACTGCCCTTGGTTACAGAGTAGTTACATAGGTGATCTTGTGAAATGAGAAGGGTTCAGGGAAAAAAAAACCTTGTGATTCAAGAACCTCAGCATTGTGGTGATCTGCCATACTGCTCTGTGTTTCATTTTCACTTATTATCGCTCAATATTTTATTTCCTTCTGTACTTAGAAATGTGCCAAGCCCTGGTGACAGTGATGGCTGGCTACTGTTTTTCAAGCCATGTAACTCGGGCAGTGAAGTAGAAGGGACAGTAAGAGAACAGGAAAGGGGAGACACAGTCACATCTCTTGGTGATGGACATTAAGGTGACACTGGCAGAAGAAGAGAGGAAATTGAATGTTTCAGGATGAGAAATCGAGGTAAAAAAGAGTTTTAAGCAGCAAATATTCACTAAGATATGGAGCAAGGTAAACTACAACTCTTAACAGTCAGATGTGAAAATGAGCACCAGTGACAGCAGTATCAACCTAAACTGACTTGCAAATGCCCTTTTGCTGGAGTTCCTTGCTACTGGCCTTACACAGGTGACTGTAGTTAAAGGCTGAAAAATTAGAAAAGACTGCGTATGAAATAACATCAGGATTAAGTTAAACCATCTGAAGCTGCAGAGCGGCAGAGTTATAGCTAAACTTCCTTCCCAGTTTGGTCCGGTGTTGTCCTGGTTCCGGCATCACTTGGCTATTTCTCTCCGCTGCCTGTAAGGGGAGTTGAGGGCACCTAAGCTGAGCTCAGGTGCAGACACCTGGTTTTCAGCTCCCATGCTCAGGCGAGATGAATCCCACCCTGCTCCTGCCTTGGCTCCTGAGCTTCCCGGCCACCTTCCAGCCCTTTGATTCCATCTCTTCCTGATCCATCTGCCTGGCCCTGCACTGGCTTGTCCCCATGTTGCCTCAGACATGGTCCCCTTGTCGTGTCCATGTCCGTTCTTCAGATTAGTGCTTCTATGAATTTAGGCTTTCCTAATAACATCTCTGCTCTTCCCTGAACTTCACCCTAACTGAGGCAAGAGACAGGACCATCAACATCCCGTTCTAAACTTAGGCTGCTTTCAGGATCTCTGCTAGCCAGCTACAGTACCTCCATGCCCTCTCTTTGCCATGCGAAGACGTGCCTTGACACTGACTGTCTAGCTGTTAAACTCCATACCACCCGGTCCCTCGTGCGAAAGACTCCACGTGACAAAGCAAGCATCCCTGGTTTCACCATGGCTTGCACCCTTTAAAGGACAGTGATGTGCAGGTCTTATGTGCAAGGCCTAAACTGCCAAGTAAAGGAGGTCTAGGGGCAGATCTTTGGTCCCAAGCTCAGGTGACACAACCTGGCTTACAGACATACCTTCGCTGAGGGGAGACAGGGCAGCCTGAACCCGTGCCAAGGAAAAAGTGGTGCAAGTGATCGAGGTCCAGACCTCAAACCCAGACTTCATCTCTGACTTATCAGCTTAGGCTACCTTTATACAGGTCAAGAAAACAGGCCAGGAGGCGTTCCCTGGCCCTGAGGACAAGTGGCACATCTTGCGTCCACGTGGTTCAACTCGCCACTCACGCGATGTGGCCTCTGCGTCGTGCCTGGTGGGAACAGCCCCTGGTCTTTCCCAGCTCATCAAGGAGAGCACTTGTCGGCACGGGGCAAATCCAGGGAGAGTGCCGGCCATCCCGCAGCGTGGGTGACCGCAAGTTGGTGCTGTGACCTTGGTCTGGTGCGGCTCGGTGGATACAGCCATACCTGTATTTCCCACACCCAGACGTGGCTCAGCTCGTGCAGGCGAGAGGCAGAAACTCACAGCAGGGGAGTTCATGTGCTGCTTCCCAGGCCCTTGAAGGTTAATGGTTGCACAGAGACTGTCAGCCTTCAGGGACGTCTTTTGGCATCTTTCCTAAGCACTCGGTCATTTGGAAGGGAAAATGATAATAAGCGCTTTCCCGTGGAAGGCTTTTTCTTTTGGCATGTTATGTCAAGATGCAGTTACCTGTCAGGTACGTGTTTGTTTTCGTAAGGCACTATGTAAAAGACATCTCTTCCTTCAAGCGTACATTGTGTCAGCAGCTCTTTCGGACCAATTTCAACTCCTCAGCTGTACCGCAGCTCTTCTATGGCTAGAAGAGGGCATTCAGGCTTTACCTTCCCTGTCAGCTGAAGAGTCACGCCGCTCTGCAAACTGCCCTTGAAATCAATGTGGTTGCTGTATTAGAAATACTTAGCACATAAATTGTAGGACATGGAGGCATTGCTTGTTACAAGGCATGATAAGCGTGCAGTGAACCTGCTGTACAAGCTCATTTCAAGATCTAGCACAGACTCCTCGCTTTCCTGCCTGCTTGGTTCAGAGCTTTAAGGGAGGGTGTGTTTGTGAAGGTACGCGGCTAACCCCATCCAAACTCCAGTCAGCCAGAAATGGGGCTGAACTTTCTCACACTTTTTTTTTTTTTTCTAAATGCTGACATGCCCACACTGCAGGTTTGGTAGTAAAATGAGCTTTCCCACCTGATTTGTGCACTTTCACCTGAAGCTGAGGATGTTATTGGGTGGGCGGTGGTTAAAGAACAATAAAACAGGAAGGGAAGTGGCATACCCACATTTCAGTAGATGCCTCCACAGGGCTTGATAGTGTATGCACTGATAAATAATTATAAATGGGCACCTTACCCTGGAATAGCGAGACAGCGAGGGAAAGAATGGGAACCATCTGCTCAAGTTTTCATGTGCCCCAGCATTTGAAAGCCAAGGAGACCACGGTAAAGATGCATCCAGAAGGTTTTTTTGGTTCCAATCCCACCAAGGAGAGCTATGTATATATGTGTAACTATTCAAGGCATATCTTCCCTGTTCGCAAACCCAAGCCTATAAAAAGACAAGCTTGTTTACCAGGGAAAGTCTTTCTCTGTGAAAAACCTAAAGGCTCTTTAGACGTGCCAAATTGATTTTTTTGTCTTCAAGCACGAATATCAATTAAGCTGAGGTTATGTCCTAGCTTAAAAGCAGGGTAAGATTTATGTGAACAATCAGTTTCAGTTACAGAGAATTAATTTTAAGTGTATAGTACGGGCATAGGAGTGCGTTACTTTCCTTTTATGTCATTTATTCCCTGATACTGCCACTCCGGAGCAAGGGTATCTCAAGTAAATTTGGCTTCTCATTATACATCCAAATCCCATCAGCACAACTACAGACACCTGGCGAAGGGTCACATTCAGTTGAACGTGCTCAGCTGCGTGCAGGTGACACCGTGTTTCAGTGGAGGCACCTCAAGGTTTCGTAGACGTGGCTGGTAGAGGAGCTGCGGCTCCAGGGAGAAGAGCAGATGCTGAGTGGCCGGAACGGGTCTCATTTGCGCTGGGGTGGTGGATTTCTCACTTGGCTGCTTTACCGTTGTGCCACCCTCATTATTTCTGCTGTTGGGATTTCTCCAGCACTGAGCACAACAGGTAGCTTGAAAAAGGACCGTACAGAAAGGGTGAACTGCTATAGAACCCAAATTCTTAGCTGAACAAAGCCAGCACAGCTCCACTACAGCCACCGCACCTCTGCTATGGAGCTGCGCTGCTAGGGGCAGGGAGACACGGGGACAGCAGAGGCTTTCACAGTTTGTGTGCTGGCATGAGGGAAGATAAATTTAGGATCCAGTCCTAGTTTCTGTGGATTGTGTTTTACGGGAGAAAGTAACTAAAAGAAACCAGGCTGCAGTTTACTGTTTCCAGAAGAGACGTAGGTATGGGTCATGTTTCTTCTAGCCCAAGATGCTTGTGTTTTTGACTGCATGATGACCTTGCCTCAACAGAAAGAATGGAGGGTGATCCCTGCCCCGATCCCTTCCACCACTGGGGCATTCCTGTGGGAAGGAGGAGATGCTGCTCCCCCACTGTGGGAGAGACTTTTCGCTTCTAGGTTGCTCTGCAAGCAGTGGATGAAACGTAGACAGAGAGCTGCTGCCAGGGACTTGTGTCTTCTCCTGCCCTCCGTGCGGCCACTCTGTGTTGGGTACGCTCACAAATTCAGTACAGGATCTAGTCCCTTGGGGAGCTTGTGACTGCCTGATTTTGCACCCAGAGAGGTACAAGTGGGAGATGCCGTGCTGAGCAAGATGATGCGCTAAGATGTGAGCCCTTTGGGGGCAAGGAGGCACGCTAGGCACATGAGCACATTTTCAGAACCAGCTTTGGTGTGCAGGGGCTCTTACAGTGTCTAAGTGATCAGGGGAGTCTTTTGGAGTTAGAGACCAAATACCATCTAATTGTATTTTAGGAGCTGGATCTTGCCCTGAGTCCCCAACAGGTCATGCTTATGGACGGGTAAAACAAATGTCACAATTTGCTCCTACACTGGCTAAGGCACCATCCGTCATGGGAACTTCTCCATCCCCTATATACTGGGGGACCACCAAAATGCTTGGGCATCTCAGTCTATTGACTGCAGAAGATTTACTTTGCTCTGTGACACCACACTCGAGCTTGCACCAAATGGGTCTCACACAGCTAGCTGAGAAAAAGGGGACACCTTGAATGAAGATATTGGGAAAATGCATTCAAAAGGAGAGGCTGGGTACTGGAGGTCTCTGCTCTGCCAATGGGAGCTGAGCCTGATGGTGGCTGTGGCTGCAGAAGAGGGTGGGGAGAATAAAACTAGGCTCAGCCAGATTAGGTATTCAGTCTGAAATGCTTGCACGGGGGTTCCCTAGGTGTGGGGCACACGGTATCGGTGGCAGGCAAGCCTGGCATGGTGCCGGGATCTATCAGTCATAATATGCATCCTCACCAGCACTGCCGATCTTGGTGCCCGGCAAAAAATTGCTTGCGGATCTGTGCATCCATAAATCACTTATTCCCTGACACTTTTGCAACCTCCTCTCTTCCTAGAAATGTGGGGCTCGCTGATCCAGGAATCTTGCGCCTGGCTCTGGTTCAGCCCAGCTACATAGCCTTGGCTCAGATGGATGAGGAAGAGCTGGGAGAAAGTCTGGGGAGCCGTGACTCATGAGATAAGAAAGGTGAAAAGGCAAACAGAGGTAGGCTTGCTGAGATGGGGATAGGGAACAACTCAAGAATTCAAGAAATAAAACACCAGCATGGGAAGGTACAAAATCCTAGATGGCAGCACAGAGAGTTGGAAACTGTAAACTCAGCAGCACTGAGGACCTGTCACAAATGCGGTAGAAACCAACCCTTCCCCACCTGATGGCTGACTTCCTCGCCTGCAAGGGGTCTTCAGGGGTCTTATCGGGGACACTGAGCATACTAATGCTTAGCCTGGTAGCACATTAAATCCCAGCTATCTCTTGTCTGTGTCAACCAAGAAATAACTGTGTTATACTTCAAAGGTGTGTATATTCTGCTTACAGAATCTCTTTGTGCATAGCAAAGGGTGCCTGAACAAAGTGACCTAGAAAAGGAGGGTTACAGTTTCCCCTGCTCCAGCATAGAAAGCCAGCGTGACCAATAGAAGAAAATCTGGTTTCTTTGTTCTTGTGCCCCCTTCTAATCTTCATCGTCCCTCCAGCTAATGAAAACGAAACACTTTCATTGTGATATGTTGGTGTTGGGGGTTACCACAAAGGCATAAGGGTAAAAGAGGCAGCCAGGGTTGTATTTCCGCTTGTACACAAGTGGAAAGTGATGTATGTAGTATGTCATGGTGTTGACTCTTTTTAAGAACAAAAATTCAGATGTCAGTAAGAGTCACAGAACAAAATACTTTCGAAGATGTGGACCATTTAGGTAATGGAAGGTGTCAGTCTGCTGGGCTAGAGTATCTACGATCTCAAAAAGAGAAATCTGGTTAAAGTTTTATGCTCTGTGTTTCAAAGTTTTGAGATCACTGAAAAGTTTCAAAAACAAATCAAAGAAAAAGTGTGATTCGTCTTACCTAACATCACAGGTTCACAGGCATCTGCATATGATCTAGTCAATATAGGCTCTCCTAACAGCCGAAGTAAATAGCATAGTCCTCTGGGCTCACCTCCTGATCTGCTTTTGCATCTATTCTAGGCATGCCTATTTCCCTCCACTGGGTAAAATGGGACCCTCCATTCAGTCAGTATCTTTTATATTTGGCGCCAGAAAAGAGCAGTGTGCAAGAAGGGAGGAGTCACTGATATTGTTGAATGAAATTGAAGTAAGGAGCACTGGGTATGGCTGGGATAGAGTTAACTTTCTTCACAGCGGCCCATATGGTGCTGGACTCTGGATTTGTGACCGGAACAGCGTTGATAACACACGGATGTTTTAGTTATTGCTGAGAAGTGCTTGCACAGCATTGAGGTCTCTGTTTCTCACTCTGTCCCCCTCAGCAAGTTGAGTAGGTGTGGGTGAGAGGTTTGGAGGGGACACAGCTGGGACAGATGACCCAAACTGATCAAAGGTATATTCTTTAACATTATGCTCAGCAATAAATTGCAGGGGTGGGGGTGTAGTCTTTCCAAAGCAGTTTTTGCTTGGAGACCAGCTGGACACCGGTTTGCTGGTGGGAGGTGGTCAGTGACTGCTTTTGCATTTTACTGGAAGTTTATAACATCTGGTTGCATCAGACATGAAAAAAACCTTCCTGCCTTATATAAGGTCTCAGCAGTATTACTATTTGAATCCTGAAAATCCTGTTTGAACAATGCCAGCTGCAGGGGCATCCACACATAATGAAAAAGCGGTTTGGCAAACGAAGCTGAAACATGACCCAAAGCTAAGACCAAAAAAGCAGGAAGTGAAAAATTTAGAAATACTGAAAATGACACGTTTGGAAAAAAACTTGTGTTCATGCCATTTATGGAAAAGATAGTCCACAGCGCTGAGCCACCTCCGTACTTAATCCAGTAGCGGGGAAAGACCTTGCAATACAGTGCTGAGATAAGGTAGAAGGGACAAACAAGAAAAGAGCCGGTCCGTGGCATCCACCACCACGATGCAGAGAAAACGCAGGGTGTGCAGTCAGCTCAAATGACAGCCCCCACACCTACACTAGAAAAACCTATAGGGAAAAGGTGGTAGGAGACATTCACCCTTGCAGTTTGAAAAGCTGATGCACAGAACAAACCCGTCGTCTGCCGTGGAGGAACCCCGTGGACAGCAAGCAGCGTGGAGCACCAGCAGCTGGAATTGCCAGGGTAATTTTGTGATTTGCGTCAGGATGACCAGAAAATAAGTGCATAAGAAATGAGAGGTCAGGGAAGCACGTCGGTATGAGGCCAAGACTGGCCTGCTAGCTTTGTCAGAGGTTTCCCCCAGGGAAATGGGCTGAGCTGGTAATGAAGACTGGACGCATGGTCTTCAGACCCTGCAGATGAAGGTTAACCTGCACTGTGGTAGCCCGCTCGTGTTTCAGGCAAGATGGCAAAGGCAGAGGCTGTAGGAATACTGTAACACCATCTTTTTAAAATTAGTTCATTTGTGACCTCTGATGGAGAACTACAGTGGAGGGAAGTGGTAATTTACACCCCAAGGCCAGACAAGAGTGCCCATACGAAAGCTCGGCGGTGTTTCTCTCCACCCAGGCCCGCTCTAGGTGAATGCAGAAGAAGAGACGTGATCTTCTCTTTAACATTTCCATACACCTCCTCGGTGCGAGGCCGTCCCAAAGCCCAGCGCAGACGTGGCCTGACCACAGGCACATTCAGCATCACTTATATCATGCGTCTCCCCTCTGACGGGCTTCATCCTGCAGCTCTGCCCATCCTTCCCTGCTGCTCCTGCCCCACTCTGGTGGCACATAGTTCTGAAACCAGCATGACCACCACAGCCCACCCCGACCCTCCAGTCTGCAAGTTGTTGCCCGTGATGTTCCCTGTGCTGATAGCCGTATCGTAGCCCACTGGTCAACGCTGCAGCAACGTGTCTATAGGGCTTCCTCCCTGTCTCAGTTATTATTGTTATTTCACAAGAGCTCCTGGTGGTTTGGGAGCATCCTGGTATTTTCTGACCTTAAGCTAAACTTCCTTACGACTGCATTAACTTCACCTTGTCTGGTTGTGGATGATATGTAATGCTTAGGAGGTCTGGCAGCCAAACGTGTCATGTCAACGCTTCGGCAGCTCGCCGTCCGATGCGCTGGGTTTCTTGTGGTCCTCCACCACACCGAGGTGAAGCTGTGTGATAAATCACATGTGATGAACCCAACCTGATCTGATGCAACCAGCGACCAGGTTTGGCAGCCTCTTTTTGTATAAAGTGCACTTGTGGAAATGTGGCAGCCTGTTGCTTCCAGATAAATGCAAATAAAGAAGGAATGACTAAAGTAGGTCGCTCTCCCCTGCCTTTGGGTATGATGAAGCACACCGCATTAACAAGTCTCCTAGCCACCACAATAACATTTCTGAGCATGGAGCCAGCACTGGCACCCTCAGTGTCTCCTTTCCCTACCTCCTCTGAGACAAATTGACCCTGCCTAAGTAGGAAAGGACTTTCCTAATCACATTAGGATCAGCTTAGATTGTAGAGAGGGTAACAAAATTAGAGCTTTTAAACCATTATCTTTTCTTCATGAACATCTGCGTTGATACAAGCCAAGCCTGTGGTGAGTTAAGGAAAGCTGAGCTATGGCTGATCTCATTATAGCTTCAAAAAACAAAATATGTGATGGAGAGCTTGTCCATGGCTCTAAGAAAACCATCAGTCTTTTTGTAAGAGGCAAGAAAAGGCTCTGCTCAAGCCCAGAGTGGTTATATTCTGATTCTTGATTTAAAAAATAAAATGATCTCCAATGCCTCAGATCTTTTCCTAGGCCCCATATGCAAACTAATATATACACATACACCTAGTCATGTAGTATGCCTATAATTTCATATTATATGTGTCATGCCATAGTGTTTTAATCCTGTTGTCTGCATCCTGTTTGATGTAATAATCTATTGTAATACTTTACATAAGCAGAGTTGATATATTGTATGAAGAGAAGCCAGGGATCGTGTCTGATCTCCTTGCTATGACAGCAATAACTGAAGTGATATGGTTATTGTACCTGGAGAGAAACATGAACTCTGCTGAAAAACTGGACTGGATGAAACAGGGGATAGGACTGGATTTTGGCTAATGCAAAATAGACACCTATATGGCAGATGATACAGTGGTCAGGGGTTTTACCGTGCAACATGTTTTTCTTAAAAGCACTAAATAGGAACTATTCACACATTTCTTAAAATAAATCAGGAAAAAAACAGGACTTCCTGTTGACTTATTCGAAGTATAATTTACTGTGAACTCCCACCCTCCTTTTACTCATATATTTACATATATACATAAAACTAAGAAGGTAAAAAATCAAACAAAAATATTCTGAATTTGATTACATCAGACAGATGGGCCCAAAAGACAAAGCCAGGATCTGGAGCTGGGTATGTTCAGTGCAGAGGGATATATATATGGCTACGTCCAGCAAAAGAAGATCAAGTAGTGAACCCAAGCACTGGACTCCTGATCATCCACCTACCCGAATTATCAGCTCACTCCCTGGCTCTGTTTGCACCACTCCAGCTACATCTCTCCGAGGTGAAATTGCTATAGCAAGAGCTAACCCTAACCAGTTGAAGAAGACATTGACATTTAGCGTCAGGCAAGAGTTTGCCTCCCGTCCCTCTTTCATTTAGCAATATAGACATAACCCGCTAATCTTGGACTTTGATACTGTACTTTCTCTGTGCAAACGTCGCTTCTGCAATGCATTTATATCGATGTGTATAAATGCACATGTGCATGCACGCACACACATATGTCTTCTTTGTTGCTCCAGTTTGGCAGAAACCAGAGCCTAATCATGAAATGTCACAGCTGAAATATAATCCCCCCAAAAGAGTTTGCAATGCAGATCACTTGAGAAATCTGGTTCACAGCACACCCCCAAAAATGGTAATATTGGTTAACAGACTGAGATGAGAGAGAAAAAACTTTTTAAGCCAGCCTCACCGCTGAAGTGTATTGTGAAACTACCCTCTCCATCTACAGACATTTAATTGCTACCTGGCTTTTGGCCTCATTAAATTCCAGATAATTAATCCCCGAGTACTGTATTTTCACTCTGCCACAAGACACTTCAACAGGTTTTCTTAGCCGTGGCCCTGAAATGATCATTTCCTGCTCTCAGTGCTGAACATGCTGTGCCAAGCAGTTTAATGCATGTCCATTAATAGTGGACCACTTTGCTGTATTAAGGGGAAGAAAAAGACAAGAGAAAAGTACAAGCCCTGCACTATCATCGGTTTCGCAGTGAATTCAAGTGATCAGAGAAATGCAAATTTGACCACTCGTGGGACAATTACCCCGTTGCTCTCCAGGGAGCTGGGTTTGCAGAATGGCCAAAAAAAGCCAGAGTGCCATCGTGCACCTCTCCCGCCCCGGCGTTGGTGCCTGCCCCACGGGGAGATGACCATATCCATCCAAAAGGAAGGGACCAAAACACGGTCCCCCTTTTTGGCATTGAAACCACCTCCCGCTTCCACTCTCCGTTCTCCAGTTCTGCTACAAAGGTGGATAAAATCTCAAGGAAACGAGCAGAATGCACTCCCCGTTGTAAAATAGGGACGTAAAACTTAGCCGCAATTTAGTCCTCAGTAAATTCTACCGTAGATTTAATTCAATGAACACTTTCCCCTTCCTCTTAAATAACCACAGGCAGAGGCATAGCTGGAAGGCAGCATCCCATGGGCGATGCCCAGGCACTGCCCTCAGGGACAAACAGAAGGCACGTTGCATGAAATTAGCACTTTTGCCCCTGGAGACTCAACAGCGTCTTCCTTTTTTCTATGATTTGGATAACAAGTTTAATGTAATCTTGAGGCAATGCAGCACAGACTTCTTCATGTATTTTCTAGACTGTTGGGGCTGGCACAAACAGGCCTGTCAGGAGCTGAAGTGTTCTCACAAAGCTCCTGGTTCATGTGCTTTGAGGTGAGATAGGGAATAGTGTCTGTCCTTCAACAGGCATCTTTTCTGGACTATAAATGCAATCAGCTTACATTTACTTTTCTTTTTTTTTTTTGGCACTGTATTTCTGTTTGTTTTATGTGGCAGTTGCCTGCACTGATTATCTCCAAACCCAGCATAATTAATGGCTTTCTGTAACTTCAAAATCAAATGTATTTTGATCAACTTCAAAAAAGGTCCCTTCTTTCTGCTGATGGGAGGTGCGAACCTGTAAGTGCTGAGCCCCTGAGACTTTCTCTGACTTCAGAAGAGGTTTCATCTCTTGTTCCACAGAATTACTGAGAACTCCTCCTTAATGAGAAGAGAGGAGACTGGGGCTTTCTTCTTTCTGCGCTGCAGACCTTGCTTTAACCTCAGAAAGGCCTTGTGTTTTCCAGCTCTAAAATGTAGGTGATGGTATTTATAAGCAGACTGGGAGTTTCTACCTGACGAACCTTTTATGAAAGCCTGGCTATTTGCCAAAGAAAAGCATGATATTTTCCAGACCAATGAGCCATGGATTCTGTACTGCAGGGGCAGGGAAAAGTACAGAAAGAACCAGTCCCCCGAAACAGGACTTTCGATATTCAATTAGAACAGAAGTGGGGTGTTAAGGTATTGTAATGCTGCCAGGCTGGGACCCCCAAAGTTGAGGGACCAGAAAGCCCCACCGCTGATCTCCCTGGTGTGGGATGACCAAGGGCTGCTTCGGGAGCCCGCAGGAGCAGATGGTCTGCAGGGAGAGTACTCTCTGCCCGCTCCTGGATGGGAAAACCAGCTGGATGGGTCAGGATATGACTGAGGGAAAAGCAAAGGAGCAATCTGGCAAAATGGGGCAGGGGGAGGATGCTGCAGCTCCCATGGGAAAGCCGCGGAGGGAGCTGGGGCTCTGCTGTGGGAGGTAAGTGATGTGTGCGGACATCGCTGGCTTTTACAGATTGCCGAAGCACCGGTCAGGGGTTTTGCAAGCTGGGGTGACTTTCATGAAACCTCAAAGGGCAAAAAGTGCTGATTCAGCAGTTGAGATGAGCTGTAACCGCACCTGGGAAAGCTGGAGCACGGGGAAAAGCCGCCGTGGAGGGAACAGGCTGATGCGGTGAGCACCGAGGGAATGTAAGGCTATTGCAAAACTAGCCTGAGGAAGGGGAGTCTCACCGAATCGATACAAGCCTCTATTGTCAATCAGCTGTAATTGATTTTTGTGGGGTTATTTCATTGCCTCCCCTCCAACCTCCAGCAAAGTTACTCTGGTTTTTACAACAGATGCAGTGTTTCTGTGGGGATATCAACGTTCTCCCAAGCTGGAGGGAGGGGATACTTAATTTCCAGGCTTTTGTGTGGGATCTCAAGTTGCTGCTATTTGTTAACATCAGGAAAAAGAAAATACTGAACAACATCTTCCCAGCTTCCCCAGAGCATTCCAAGGTAACCGAATGCAGCCTTTTTTTTCTGCTGACAGCACCATTTCTAAAAATACCATATTTTGCCCATAGACATATGATCTCTATCAATGAAAGTCATTGTGTCCAAATTAGAGGTCTTTCTAAAAGAATTCAGGTAGCTGAAGTTATAGCCTTAAGCTCCTGAGGAAGGATCTTGGGTTTGGATTTGTGCAGCTGGCCTGGTTAGGTTGCCGTAAGAGCCTCTTCTAGCTTTAACGGATGTGAATTTCTGTCTGGGAGGCAAGAAAACGTCACCGTGCCCTCACCAAAGCTTCACCCTGTGTCATGCCAGTGAAGTTTCAAAACGGGATCCCTCCTTTTTCCTGCCCCTGCCGCCAGCTTCGCAGGCTCCCTCCAGATGCTTGTCCTCAGTGATGGATGAACACGCCGTGAGTATGCAAAGTCAGCGACGAGCAGTGGAAAATCCGCTGCCTCGCGACTCGCACTTCGTTTAGGCCAAAGAAGACACAAGCGTGATGCCCCACAGTTCCTGGGGTTGGTGGCTAAGAGACAGCTCAGCAATCCCAGGGGACGGTGGTATAAACCCTCATTTGAGGGACCAGCGCTGCGCTTCCCAGGAGAACTATATCCCTAAGCAAAACGCAGAAATGGAAGAGCCATTTAACTTGTGCGATTCCCACCTTGTCCAGGGAGCTACAGCAGAAGGAACCCTTGAAGGACCACACTGTTGCTAGACCCTGACAGACACAAATTCCCTTCCTAATTAATATTTGTTAGCTGGTATATATTGCTTAACCCAGATCTGATGCACAGAAATTTGTTGTTCATGGTAACAGTCTCCTCTCATTTGATCACGACAGGCTGGGGGTTTTATGAAAGTCTTTGGTACCTGCTGTGTCTACAGAAGAGTTGATTTATGGTTCGCTTAATGAACGTTGTTCTATTGCATATTGATTTTCTGTGTGGTTAATAGTTTAACTTAAAAATGATGTGAAGGCCATAACTACGTTAAGCCTGTACAAACAGCAAAACACCCTGACATAATAAAGCAAAAAATTGTGGCTGACCTGCAGCTGGTGCATCCTCTCTCCGAGAACCTGCTTAAGCATCATAGCTAACATGTTCTCTGAAATAATTTTTCTCAGAGGTGAGCTCATAAGCGAGCTAATTAAATACCAAATTGGTTATTGCGGGTGCATTTACTGGGCATGAAAAAGGGATGCATCTCTGACATTTCCCTCTATAAATATGTTCTTAAATAAGTCGTTGGTAGTTAATTACCATATTGTAAAATTAAGGCAAATAGATGTATTTTGGATGCTATAAGGCAGCTGCTTTATGGTAATTAAGTAACACCAGTGGATTATGCTTAGATAAAAATTCTGGAAAATCAGGAGCATCACATCATGGTATGGCATTTATTGCTTCCCCAGGCGTAGCTTCTGGACTAGAGGAGTCGCAAAGAGCTTGTCCACATTAGCAACAAGGGCAGCACAGAGCAGAAAGGAGGGGGCTGGTTTGCAGCAAGCTGTTATATTTTTGGGGATGACCTGTCCGCACCCCCTGTTCCCTGGCCATGAAATTTGGGGTGGCTTCCAATATTGCACATACACCACAGTTCGCTTCCCACCGTGAGCCACAGGGCACAGCTGCAGGCTTGGGACCTCGGGGGACCCTGCGTCCCTGCCGCTCTTGTCCACAGAAGGATTTACCCTCTTGAGCACACGCATTTTTTTCCTTCTTCAGCTTTGGGGTTGGGTTTGAGATGCAAGCCCACCAGAAAGGCAGGCTTCCTACTCTTGCTCCTCTCTTTGCTCTGCAGCTAGAGCAGCCACCCCGGGTCGATGGGATTTGTGCCTTTTTGGAGATTTGGCCGTGACACTGACTTGCATCTGAGATGCGATTCAGCTGGTCACATAGCCTGGCCAGCACATGAGTGGCCTTAGCCTTATCTTGCACACTGGAAGTGAAGGTAATACACAAAAAAAAATTCATTTGGAACAGTGAAGGCCTCAGTACTCATTTCCTATTGTGACAGGTATCTGGAAAATTAAGTTCCCTGGCAGGACAAAGGAGGATCTTGCCTCTGACAGCATAGTACGTGGACATCTACTATTGCCTGACATGTCCCCCCATTCTTGTTTTACCCTGTCCTAAGGCAATGCACAGCACCCCCTTGAATTTTATGCCAGTTAAGAACCTCCTGAAGATCACTGAGCTGACAAGTTTTTCTATTTGTTGTGTGGCACTGGGACATTTTCTACAAGAATTAACCCCCTCCCTGGAATTAAAGCCCAGAGACTGGATGGCTGTACTGCAGACACTGCGATTCCTGCCTCCGCTTCAGCACGGGGAACTCATCATGCTTGGGACTGAACGAGGCACAGTCTAATAGTTGTTGCGCACAGGGAACCACCAAGAAAACCCAAAGTGATGAAGAGCATTTTTGTTTCTCAGTGAAGATAAGTCTGGCAAATAGTCCCACACACTTATTTTTTAATCAGGTCATCGGTGTGATGAAGCCTAGATGATTGGAGATTGACCTCCCAAGGGTTTTGGCTTTGCCAGGGAAAAGCACAGAGGTTGCTGTACTGACACACACTTTTCCAAAGCACTACCTTCAACCTTGACTTAGGTGGCTGAATTTCGCTGTGTTCAGAAGCTGAAAGTAAAAGGTGCCAACTTTGCTCTCTTTGTTAGGGAAAAAGTCAAGACGTTGGCGCAAATCTGCCCCCAAACCCCAGTGCACGATGACAAGGGAGGTTTTGGGGCTGTGCGTGCCTGGTGGTGTCTACCTCAGACCATCATTTTCTGTCCAACTCCACCTCCTCCTGTGGTCCCAGGTGGAGCGGGGACCCTCCGCTTCCCTCCCCAAGGCAGGCAGGGATGGCGTGCTGCGTAATGCTGAGGCGGCATGATTGCTTCATTCCCTCTCAGTGGTGGCTGCATATTAACTGCGGATGAATGAGCCCTCTAAGTATTACTTAATGCTCCTAAAATACTTTTTATTTTCTACTTACAGTAGAATCATCATTAAGGGATTAAGGTAAAAAAATTATAAACTTAGGTGGCTACAATTAAGCTTCAGCGTCCTCATTTTGGGTCTTACATATTTACAGCCCGACTGTGAGATGGGAAAAGCATATCCCCCCAGCCTTATTGACACCAAAAGGATCAGCGGCTTCAAGGTATTTAAGACAACAGGACCAGTTTTGCTGATGGGTCCCTCGCACACATACAGCAGCTTAACCCACAGCAGCAGATTTGACTATTTTGGCCTCCATCCCAAACCACCTAACTGATGTTGGAGAACATTCTCCCCCACCTCATTTACAGAGAGAGAAACCAAAGGCAGAGACGCCTGCAGAGCATCCCAGCCGGCTGATCCATCCCTTCCTCCGCGGTTCCGGCGACATGATGGACCGCTGCAGCACGTGGATGTGCCCCTCAGGTTTGGAAGCAGATAAACCACGACGCCTTGGCAGGATGCTGCAGCGAACAGATCCCGTCTCCTGCAGGGCTTATTAGTTCAGGCACAGCACCCGCCTAATGCAGCTATTTATCCGTTAGGCTCAGCCTGGCTCGTATCCAGCCTCTGCCGCATCTCCGCTCCGTCCTTTCCCGCGTCCCAGCTCCTGGGGCGAGCGGGGCAGGAGACAGGCAGCCTGCTGGTGCTGTTGGTGAGCTCAAAGGAGGGAAAAAAACAGTTTTGGGTACAGAGGTAAGCACAGGAAACTCTCCGTCACCGTTAGCTGTAGCCTGGGCTCAGAGCATTGGGTAGGTCATCACTGGGTGCTCTCCAAGGAGCTCAGCCTGATTTTGGCCGTGAACTCAGAGACAGATGCTCACTGGACGGGTGTTGGGGATGTCTGGTGATACCCACCAAGAGGTAGGGTTGTTGCCCACCAGGGAAACAAATTATCCACAAAACTGGACTTAGGCTGTAGGACTTCTCGACTGCAGAGGGCTGGACTAGGTTCTTGCTCATCTTTCAATACTCAGCTATTTGCAAACACCAGGTGCCACAGGTCTTACTGGAGTGCCTGAGCTGTAATTACGGGTCAGCCAGGACTGGAACTGGTTGCAACCCACTGTGTGACTTGCCTGTAGAAAGCATCGAGGTCCTTTTCCATGAAAAACAACTCACAAGCTACTTGACCTGCAAGTTTCTTCTATGTTGTAAAAGTCGAGAAGCAAAAGTTACTATTACAAAAAATGCTGAAAGGCTTCTTTCAGCACCAATTAATTTTCCCTATGAGTGAGTAACGCAAAGCTCTTCCCTTCCCCAACATCTGCTTCATCAGACTGAGTCCTCTTGCTATAGGCTGTTGATTGGCCTCTGGCAAATTAAAGTTGCTTTAGTTAAAGCAGCAAATAGGCAAAATACCCAGATGCAGCCTGGATTTATTTGTGAACTGGGATGTTGTTTTCTAATCACTGGCTTATTATTTTAAAAAATCATTAAAAGCTTAAAAATTATTAAGAGATACCTCACCAGTAAGCTCATGTTTAGCTGCAACACTAAATTATCTCCAGTTGCCTTATGAAGCTCCTGGAGATTAAGCTGGCTTCAGATCTGTTTTCTGATAGTGCCTTCATCTTTTACCAACAGCCTGAAAGAAAATTCATTCTTTATAATCAGTTATTTACAAACCATGGGTTATGTTTGTGCAACCTTGCATGACCTTAACATTTTTGAGTCTCTTTCTTGAAATATTTTCTATGGCAGAAGAAACCCAGTAAAAGTTTTATTTTATTTTTAAAGCTGTATTATTTCCTGCATGATTTAGACCCTTGAAACTCCAGGCAGGAATTGTAATTGGCCGAAAGATTCCAGTTTGGCTGTAAGGGGGAAAGCAGACGAAGCAATGGTGAATTATTGCAAGCATTTGCGTCTATTTTCCTGCCACACTTTAAATCTTGACCTGGGCATAGCCATGAATTGTCTGCAAGTAAACACATCCCTATTTGTAAGGAATGTGCTCCTGCTGCATTGCTGCCTTCTTTGAGTTTGCATTCTGGTGAGGTTGGCATGTGGCTGTGGAAAATATGTCTTTTCACCCATTCCTAAAAGCACAGATAATGAGAGGTCTAAACCTGGGTACATGTCTCGAGGCAAATATTTATATGGGATACTGCTTGACTCAAGAAGGGTAAAGAGGTCCCCCAAAAAGCTCTGCCAGAATGATGGCAGAGAGGAAACTAAATGAGCCAGACAAGCCCCTGACCACATCACAACCATTTTGTAGGAATGCGAGGAGAGAAAATGAGACGCAAACATCTCGCCCAAGCCAACAAACCTTAAACACCAGCAAAACATTTTTCAAGGACCGATGCCTCAGGCTCCTGTCAGACATGCTCTGATGAAGCTTGCTACACTGGCCTAGGACGTTCCCGATCCCAGTGCTTGCACAAATGCTGCCAGGAGTCGTGTTTGTTCCCACAGCCAAGGCAGCAAAGGGGAACACATCCCTGCACTTCAGCTGCCTCTTCCGTCTGACATACTAATGCAAACTCTTTTAATAAACCCACAAAGGCTTGTGAAATGGGTTGGGGCTGGCGTGAGGACCAAGCTTTATCTCCCCCTCTGCTACCCCTCCACCGGGGCAATGACAGCTTTTAAGGGACCAACAAAGTCATGTAGGATAGCAATATTTTAAGCTGCCCCAACAAAATACAGGTCACCCGCAGACTTCTGTACTGCAAACCATGAGCTGGCCTAAAAAGACCGGGTAAATCAGCATTTCCTCACCTCTAGTGATGTTATCTCATCCTAAGTCACCAAAAGTCACTGTGTAGCACCTCTGGTTTTCACTGACCAAAGATAAACAGAAAGAGACTCCATCGAGCCTGGGAGCAGACCCGGAATCCAGGCAGGGAACAGAAATGACACTACCTAAGTAGCCTCTCTGCTTTGTACCTCTTTGCATAGCTAATTAACACAGCTCGCATGCCAAAAAGCGGGTCTGAAGCATTAGGGATCCTGCCAGAGGGGGAAAGTAATCATGAAGCAGTTAATTGAATAAACCCAGGGAAAGTTTGTTCTGCTGGCAGCCATCCCATAAGGAGAACGACAGGCAGATTTGTCCAAGTGGATTATTTGCTCCACGTGACTTGCTCCACGTTGTTTGCTCCACTCAGCGCTCTTCAGGAACATGTTTACCCTTGTGCCACGGTGCAAAGTCTTTTCTGGTAGGTGTTGAGCAATCTGTCTTCTCCCCTTCAGAGTTTAGTTTGTGTTGCTTGTAACTACCAATAAGAGTGCTTATCCCAAAGCATATTTTGAAGTATGTCTTGCTCTCTTTTGCCATCCCTCATCTGCCACAGTGACCTCCTTTCCAATCCAGACTGATTTCATTAGCTGGTAATATCCCTGGGCTTTGAAATACCATAAGGATTTGCATTTCTGATGAGTTTAAATTACCAGATGCTTGTGTAACTGGTATAGCTCCATACTTTTTCACCGGTGTCAGTCTCCTGAATCCCTGGATTCCCCAGTGTGTCCCACATGTCCGTCTGTCTGCCTTCATCCTTTTCAGATGTGTCTTTCAGATATGACTTTGGCTTGGTCGTTGTTGAGGCAAACGTTCAATGATTGCTCTTGAAACCCTTATATTGCTACACCCCTCCTTGCACACAAATCTCTGTTTTTACACAGGACTGCAGGGTCAGAACAATTCAGGTGGGAAAGGATCTCTGGGCAGCGTGTTGTCCAACCCCCGCTCAAAGGACAGTCGACTCCAAAGATAGGTCAGGTTGCTCAGGGTCCCATCAAGTTTTTGAAATCTCCAAGGACGCAGATGGCAGAGCCTCTCCGGGCAGCCTATGCTAGTGCCTCACCACTCCCGTGAGGAGGACTTTTTGCCCCATATCTAGTCAAAATATCCCTTGTTTCAGCTTACGTCTGATCCTTGTTGTCCTTCCAGCGTGCATCTGTTGGAAGAGTCTGGCTCTGTTTTCTCTATACAGTCCCATTAGTTAATTTTAGATCGCAATTCCCTTCTCTTCTCCAGGCTGAGCCAGAGCAGCCCTCATCCTCTCCTCCTCCATCCCGTGCTCCAGCCTCCTGACCAGCTTGGTGTCCCTCCCTGGGTTCGCTCCTCCGTGTCAGTGCCGTTCCTGTGGTAGGGAACCCCAGACGGGACTCAGGACTCTGGACGTGGTCTCACAAGCTGCAGTCCTGGTTCCAGTCCTGCTAACACATCCCAGGATGATGTTGGCCTTTGCCACAAGGGTATGTTGCTAGCTCATGTTCAGCTTGTCCACCAGGATCCCTTTGTCCCTCTGTCTTGCCTGGCAATGGTGACAGCACCCACGCTTTACTCCCTTGCTTTGCCTGAAATTCTCTGTTGTCAATTAGTCCAAAAAAAGTTATTCCCTACTTTTTTTCTTGATGAGAAGTTCCTTCTAATAGAAATAAATTGAAAGCTCTCACCCTGCAGTTATGTCACCAGACCTTGTTTTGCTATATTATGAAATCTCCACTGAAATCTTGCTTTGGCAGAGTGGAAAGAAGGTTGTCATACCAGAATCTGTGTAAAATAGTAGTGAATATAACACTTGGTGTTACTGTGCCCAAACTTCCTGGATTTATCTTAAGGAGACAGTTACCCCAATTGGGTTTTCTTTTGCATAAGCCAAAGGAACTGAGGGTATTAGTGGGGTTCATTCCATCTAATTGCAGCTAGACAAAAATGACATATCCATCCCAAGCTAGTTTTCTGGCTTCCTTGATTGTCAGTGGCAAGAAAGACAGTCATCCTTTGAGGACAGTTCATCTCACTGATCCTAGACTCCAAAAGATGTTGCACCACAGAGATGTCCTCAGCTCTCAGGTAGTACAACTAGGGAACTCATAGTACTGTCCCACAAGCAAAGCCTGGCCCCACTGGTCTGTAATGTGCCTTTTCATACCACGGGGGTCCAACCAGCAGAGATAACACATCCCTGCATGCAACCAAGTATCCTCATCTAAGCAGACGTTGCAATGCAGCAGCGAGACAGCCAGGCTCGCTTCCCTCTTAAAGAGGAAGATGTCTTCGGTCCGCCCTGTGCTCTTCAAAAGAGATGGATAATTTTGCTGGACTCCAGCAACTTTTCATATGGTCTTTTGCTGGTTGAAGTTTGATAATTTTTAGAATAAGTATGTCTGAGCAAGGGTCTGATCCTGCAAAACATACATAAATTTGAATCTGTGCACATGCTTGATACTGAACCCCTGAGTGGTCTTGCTGAGTTCAGGGCACTGCGGTGATCATTCCCCCACTTGCTGCCATCCTGCCATTTCTATTTCAGCTTCTCAGTCCTGCAAAGCCTGAAGGTGACCTTAACCATCCCCTTACCCCAGCTGCCCTACGTAATCCCTGTGTGGTGGTGATTTACTCCACTTTCACACTTATTACTTTGCTTATTTTCCACATGGCAGTCCCTAAGAGTGGAAGAACATTTTCATCCTCTGCTGATGTGGTTTTCTGCTCTGTAGCAGCTGCCTCCTTGCTCATCTATAGTGTTTGTTTTCTGCGCAGGGGGACGTTACTGATTTCATCTTTTTTCTGTCTCATTTATGCTCCATTTCTCTGTTTCTCTTTCCATTTCAGCTGGCACTTGATGTGAGAGAGTGTGTGATCTTGTGTTGAAGATATTTACAAGGACCCGTGTCTCTTCTCCACCACAGATTTCCCAGGGGTTGATGGGCAATTCACCAACCATTCTGGAGCTTAATATTTCCATGTGTAAAATACTGGTAACACCACTAAAGCTGTGCAGATGATTTATTTTTTACTGGAGAGGCCAATCTGGAAGGAAAAGGGATTTCAGTTTGGATCAGCTCAGAACAAAATTGCTCTGGAAGAAAAGACTAGAACTGAAAGCACTAAATCTGGTATGGAAACAACTGATTAATTCTTTTCCAAGGTTTTTTCAAACATTTCTACCTTTTAAAAAAAAGTACACCAAAATAAACACGCAAAGCGTTCAGGGTTCTCTGTTATTCTCCCCCAGTGACACTTTCATGTTGTTGCTGAGACTAAAGGGGAGAGTTAAAGATAAATCCATTAATGTTACATAAGATGCTCCGAAATGCATCTAAATAAATAAAAAAGTGCTTCAACTTGTACACTGTGCATGTGTCAGGCAATTCCTTGGCAGTGCCAGGATGCTCTTCCCTCTGGAGGAGAACGCTGTGGGAGAGCCAAGCAGTATTGCAGGTGGCTATTAGCAGCAGGTCACCCAGAGCAATTTTCAGGATATCTTCATGCACAAGTGAAATTTTGCCGTTCAGCACAGCCCGCAGTAATCCCTAGAGGTAAGAGCTTTGCGGGAGGTTGTGAAAACCATCTCAGGCCACTGTCCTGCCCAGCTGCTTGCTCCTGCAGCATGGAAGCAGAAGGGACACGTGCCTATTTCGGCAGTGCACGCAGCAGACCGCCAGCTTAAATCCCTGCTGCAAGTGGATTTGCTTTGCTACACCGAAGCAGAAGGAAGATATTGTCTTTTGCCAGCACTGGCGAAGGGATCATGATCGTGGCTGGCTGCCCTGGGTGGACAACGGGTGGCCGTGGCACCTCCAGCCGGACCTGCCTGCTCGAGCCCCGATCCAGTGCACGATGGCAATTAGATTTTGCAGGCATGTAAGGCACTTGGCTTCCTCGCCAGCTGCACCCGTGAGCGGTGACAGCAATGTTTCGCTGCTTTATGTAGTCCCCCTCATCCTGCCGGCGATCATTTTAAAGAGGGACTTCATCTGTCAGTGGGGAAATTGGTGGCACCAAACAAGCTGAGGATTGAATGATTGTGATTTCTTCCGAAAGAGCTTGGGGGAAAATAAGAGATCCAAAGTTGCAGTGAAGTTAATGGTGCTTTCCTTTCAGCGGGAGTAAAAAAAAGCCCAAAATTAGGTTATTGAATGACAGATGAGGAGAATCTTTTGCTTTAAGTCTTTGGTATAGCAGAGAAAGGGCAGGATGAGAAGGAACAATAGTGCAGAAGAAAAGGTGCTTAACAAAAAGAGACAAGCTATGGAAAGAAAGAAAAGTAGCGCAGTCTGATAAGGTGTTTAATGTCTCAGCATCCATGCTTTTCATTTCCAAATAGAGCACGTGCACACAGAGGTGGGCTGGGAAGTTGCCACCACGTTCAGCCAGACCCAAGTGGAGACTTCAGGCCCAGGCTTCCCCCCCCAGCTCCACCAGAAGCTGGACCCCAATCAGCCGAACGTGGCGGCTCAGCTCTGCTCTCCTCTGTTGCAAAAAATCACACCGAAAGCAAGCCCGGCATATTACCTAAATCTTGTTCGGCTCTCCAAAGGAATTCTGTCCTTTTTGCTGGCGTGCATGCCTCCTGGCACCCACCTCCAGCAGCTCCAAGGAGGACCATGGCTCTGCACCACGCCGTGCCAGCGGCAGCGCCACGGAGAGATGCCGAGGGCAGCCCATCGCCGTCATCGCTCCCACCGTGCCAGGGAGGCAGCGGTCCTCTCCACGCCAGCCTCCTGCTGTGGCTGTGTCCTCCCACGCTCCTCACCGCCTCGCTCAGTCCCCGGTAAAGCTGGGTAGAGGCTGCCCTCCCCTCCAGCACCCTGTGAAATCATCGCAGGATTCATGGTTTTTCCCTCTTCTGCACCCGGCTGAGCAACACTGATTGCCTTTTGTGATGGGGAGGCTTTGGGGGTGCCAGGAGGGACCCAAAGTCTCAGCTCTGCTCCAGGTAGGACAAGGATTATGGGTTTTCTATGGCATAAGAAGCGCCGAAGACCTGGGGAGACAGGGCACAGCCACAGCAGCTCCTTTCCCTCGCTTTACCAGAGCTGTCGGGATCTGCTGTGCTTCCTTTAAACTCGCTTTCTTGGATTACTTAAGAACCTCAGGACTCGGAGGAAAAAAGGAAGTTTCTAAGTGCCCCCCAGCTAAGTGTGCTGGGAGGTCTTTGATACCAGGAGAGAATCTTAACGGTTAAACAAAAATTTATACACTCTGTAAATTCTGACTTTGAGGCAAAATTCACGATGCTTGGGAACCAGGCCTGGAACTTTTTAACATCCAGGGTTTGCAGGACCATATTCTGTGCTTGGTTTCTCTTCTGAGGCAACCAGTGACGTGTGCTAATTAATGCCACTTGTGGGAATGTCCAGGGGTGACTTACGTCTGCTGGGAAGCGGACTGAGACCTCACCACTCATTTCATGTAATCAAGGCTTACATTAAAACGTCCCTCTTTACTCTGCACCCCATGTGTTTTGGGGCCACAGCAATTGTTTTGGGGCAGTATTTCTCCTGGGGATGGCTTCTGGGCCATTACATCTAACCCAAAGGGCTGCACTGAGAAATTCTTGATATACTGAGCCATATCAGAGTGGGTGGATTACAAAGCAATATGTGGCGGTGTCTGATGGCTACCCCTCACCCTGCTGTCAAACACCTCGTCGAGGGGAGAGGCATTTCTGTAATATTAAAATAACAGCACTGTCTTCCACTGATAACATCTGACTTGAAACGTCCTGCAACCAGGTCAGGCTTATTATTGAAATCCACCCACAAAATCAAACGTGGGTAGGAAAGGACTCCATGTGTACCCACTCTACCCCATCTCCAGAGCTGTATCGTGACAGGCAGGTCCAGTTAACAGCCATAATTAATTTTCTAAGTGGGTTTGGGGTGGGGAGGAGGAAGCCAGCGCATATTAACACAGAAACTGCTGGTTTCCACTTTGGCCCGCTGAAATCCCTTCTAAACGGCGGCAGGGCTGAAGGAGGGGGTTGCAAAGCAGTGTCTGCATCCCTACAAAAGGATTTGGAAACCTGAGGTGCCCAGCGCTCAGGCAGCCCTGACCCACGGCTGGCATGGGAGCCAGGCACCTTGGCTGGAGCCAGGGTTTGCAGGCAGCGGGGTGGGGGGGGGGTTTGCAGCCCCTCTCGCTGCCGCCGTCACGATCGTGCTGGATATTGGGGACCAAACGCCACTTGGGGTCTCCAAATCACAGCCCTGGACAGGAGATTGGAGGGTGTCTGGGCTGAGGCAGTGGCAGGGGATGTCTGGGGGCTGTTAGCAGCAGATTTCAGAGTCCTTCTCCTCCCTCGCACCAAATAAATAAATGAATCTCAAGGGGGTGTAATGCACCGTAGCACTTTAATCCTGCTGGTGATAAAGTGGATTGCAACACTATTTGGCTAGCCACTGTGCGCAGAGCCAAACTGTTATAACAGGATTCAAAACCCTTCCCTAACTCAGAGCAGACTTGCTTGTTGCTTTAAAAAATAGCTGGAAGACATCTTGGCCACATAAGCCATGCTACGACCCTTTTCGAATACAAGATTCAACTATTGATGCCCTGTTTTAAATATGCTTCTTTTTGTAATTCAACAAGGTCCCTGAAGTCCTACAGAGATGGAGACGGGTGGTTTTTACAAGAACACCGCAAACACACTTTTTTTACTCTTTACAAGAACATTTCTCACGCTCTCCAAATAGTTAAAGCTGCGTTTAAAAAGCTAGTAACTCCTTGAATGAAGAAGATCTGTTTTACCCAGCCGTACACAGCACCTCGCAAAGCATCGGCACCCGGCTGGGCTGTGATTGCACTGCAGTCCCCTGCCGTGTACGTCTGGTTTTTGGGGCAGGGACCGATGCCAGCTAAGGAACGAGGACACACCGCCCACCTTCGCCTTCTCCCCGGGGTGCAATAAACAGTGCTGGGAGGAATTGCTCTTAACAGGGGGAAAAATGCAAAAGAATTCACCGAGCCTCATCTCCCCAGGGACCAGCAAACCCTGCTCGTTTCTTCCACGCACATGGAGCGCCTTAAAACTTGCCCTGAGTGCTGGGTTCTGCAGCCAGCAGCACGAGCGGTGCTTCTCTAATTAATACGTCCTCGGAGGGAGCAGCCACTTAGCTGGGGAGCTCTGTTGCCTGGCCGTGCTTCTCCAAGGGGAGGCCGTACACTTGAAGGAAGACAGGTTACAAGGTAATGCATATAATACGATCGAGAACGAAGGTGACTTATAGAAGTGCGGTAAATACGTGATTTTTCTCTTCTCGGCAAGGGAATTTTCATCCCAGCGTAGCACCATGTCGTAAGGTGCCGCTGCCACACCTGGGAAAGCTCGTGGGAGGGCAAAGAGCAGAGAGCGGCAAGAAGGACAAAGAGGCTCCAAAACACCCCCCCCGCACCGCCCCCCCCCCTCATTCATACCCCTGCCAAACAGTCAAACGGAGGATGGCGGTTGCAAAACTGTCTTTCCTTGTTTAGAGCCGCTTGTGTCAGCCTGCCGTGCACAGGGAAAATAGTGGCACATCAACAGAGGTGTCTGCGCTGGCACTTTTACCGTCTTCGCCTCTAAGATACACTGAATCGCTCATCAGCCTTCCCAGTTAACGAGCCTTTCAGTGGGAAGAAAGACGGGGTTTCTTTCTAAGCGTGCACTTCTCTGCCAACCTCGGGACTTCGCATAAAGGAAGAGGTAAGCGATGGGCTCTGGTCGTGGTCAGAGGTCCGGGCTGTGACAGCATGCTGACATAACTTTGCTGGAGACCCCCCTTGGTCTAGCTATGGGTCTGTGACAGCAGAAGCTGGTGCAACATTTCTCTGGAGGGTACCAGGGCTCCCCTGCTCTCTGCCCTTCACCGAGTCCTTTACATGATGCCAAATTTCTGACACACATACATGATCACCAACTATGGGTCCTCGGCGTGGGCTGGATCCCACCACCACCCCTGAGCGCTCCCCTGGATGGAAGGAGTGAGAATGGAAGTCCTGTTGTAATTTGACTTTAATGGAGTTATGCGTGTTGGCACTGATTGAGGACCTGACCTATGTGAGGGACGTCAACGTGCATAACCACACCAGAATACGATGCCTGTCATTTATCATTTGCACCAGTCAGCCTGGAACCCCCTCACCTGGGTGCTGTGGAGGTACAGAATAAAATAATCTCTTTGCAAAGAGCTTACAATTTTGGAGTAAGCACAAACATTTAAGCCTTGAAGGGAAGAGAGAGAAACGACATTGGTCCTAGCCCTTGTTTCCTAGCAGGCCTGTATTCATCGACCGCCGACCTTAATACAGTTTTCACTCCACTTGTCAATTGTTAAGATAGATCTGGGGGCTGTCAACAAAATGTTACAGTTGAAATGACCCAGCTAGAAATAATAGACTATGAAACATCAAAATAGTCATAATACTCTAAACCACCACAGAGGAATACATTCGGCCCTTTCTTCTTTAACAGCCCCTCGGGTGTCCTTTGGCATACAGGGCAGTTTGGGGGAGATTTCCCTGTCCCAGCTTCAGAAGTTTCTGCGCCAGGTTGCCTGAGGAAGCAACCACAGCCTCCCCGCGCATCCCCGGGGGAGAAACGGGCGCCCCGAGCGGCAAGTTCATCTGGCTCGTCTCCAACACCAGTTTTTGGCCAAGGTGCCTTGCCGGCTGGAGGTGACCACCTCTCCACCGCCAGGCAAGAGGTGGTGGGGCGAGATGTCTTCTTGCTTGGGGACAGCAGGTTCCCACCGCTGGCTGGTGGGCACCCATGGTGCCGTGCTGGGCACAAAGGGGTCCGTCTCACCCACCCGGCTCTTCTGGGTGCTGGCACAAAGCAGTGGTGGGTTCCTTACAGAGCTGGTGGGAAACCAAAGTGAACGCCTTGAGAGCGCATCAGAGCTAAAGCCCACCGTATTTACCCAGCTGGATGTGAGCTGGGTAACTCGGGAGCACCTTCAAAGCATATTTCACTTTACAGTCAGAGGGGTTTTTTTCAGAGCAGAGAGGTTTCTTGTCAGCTTGTCCATCTGCCCGGTGTCTCAAGAGGCCCATGTGGGGAAACACGTGCCATGGGGTTCCCACTGCAATCCTATCGGGGGAGCAACTCCCACCCAGGTCAAGATGATTCTCACTGGGGCTTCACTGACACATCAGACCTTCTCCTAGAGGCTCCCGTTTGTTTCCAAGAGAGTTTTCCATCCAATGCCTACTTTCAAGAGCTGCCAAGACAGTACCGAGATTGCTCATCTCTCTACTGGGCTTTGGGTCTGAGCAGTGAAGAGTTTGGCCACAGGGGATTTTAATAAATTGAAATGCCCTGTGTGTTTAACAGAGAGGAACAGAAGCATCAAATTTTTTGGTATGCTCAAAGGTAAAATGCTGCAGCTCCTGCAACAGCAAATCTGCAACTCGAGAGGACCTGGACTGATAGATTCAGGTCTAGTCCTAGATACCAGCGGAGCAGTCAGCGGACACCCCTCTGTGTGCTTATGGGACCTCATCAGACAATGCCACTGGCGCTGAAATTGTGTTGTGACCTTCAATAACCTTTTCTCTGCTCTTTTTTTTTTTTTAAATAATTAAAATTACAAATGAAAGTAGCAGGCAACAGTCACATAAAAGGGGTTGAGCACGGAAGCATTCATTTACAAAATCTCCCCATGCACTTAGGAACGCGGCTATTTCTTTTATCCATTCAGATGGCCAGATCCTTTCAGATAATGACAGGGCTGCACAGGGTTTTTTTTAAATATGTCAGTGGAGGACCGCGATGCCGGGAGATGGGAGCCAGCACCGGAGCAGTCCGTCCCCTGGGAGTGCCTGCCCTGGCTGGCAATGCCCGCCAGGCTGAGCACAGTCTTACGGGGAAATCCTCCCGGAGCTGGCACCCTGGTAGAATCAACATCTCCCTGCCTGAGTGCAGCCTGAGACTGGAAATATAACTCTGGGAAATCTGCCTTTTTTTTCGCGGGGAGGGGGGGGGCATGCTGCTCTGAAGAGGGATTTACCCCATCAATGGACCTCCCGGGGATCCGCAGCTCAGGAAAGATGCTCCCCGCAACCCTTCCGAGTTCGTCGCAGGGAGCCCAGCAGAGCCAAAGATAAGTTGTCCTGAATTAAATTCATTTCTGAGCTTGCGTCGGGCTAGTGGATTGACATCGCAAGTCGGGTTCGCAAGGACTTCCCACGAAACAGAAGCCACTTTGTTGAAGTTGGTCATTCGCTACCGTGATAAAGCAATTAAAGCCTCCCAGTCGCTTTCTCCCCCTGCTGCTCCTTCTCTACGCACAAACATCAGGGCTCTGGCATAGACAGAGCTGTTGACACTTTGTCAGTGAAAACCCAGAACTGTGCGGCTAAGAGAAATGTTTTTCTGGGACTATAAATAGTTTTGCATTAAGGCAAATGTATTCTCCCACCTAAAATAGATTCACCTTGCAAATGGCTTAAGGACAGCTTCAGCACCAGAAGAACGCCTTCAGACTCCGCTCAGGAGACAGAAACAGCCTTTTTCCCCCCCAAAAAAGCAAATAAGACCAGCAGCCGGAGATTCCTCTGCTGCCACCCCCCACTCCCTGCTCCCCACCGCCTGGCAGCACCCCCCTCTGCCTGGGTGTCATGTCAGCCTGGGAGACCACCCAGCATCCTTCCACCAAAAAAGGGACCTTAATTCATCCGGCTAACTTTTCCAATCATTTTTCCCAGCGGCTCGCAACACCCATGCTCATTACAGGGGTGAAAGGGATGAGGAAACTTTGGGGAGGGGGAGCAACGACTTCCCACGACGCCTTGGAGCCGCGGGTTGTTTCTCCTTCGCTCCAAAGGGAATCACGCAGCCAGACAATGCAAACACCCTCTTCGCCAGGGCTGCAATGTGTTGACAGCACTTTCCCCTCGCTGCCAGAGCATTGTAGAAACACCAGGGCGGGGGGGGAGAAGGGGGGAAGACGAGAAGCTGTCAGAAGAGAAAAAAAATATTTTTGACTCACCTTTAGGCTGTGCGTTGGGTTGACGACGCAGACGAGTTGCCCGGCAGCTGAGAAAACCCTCTTTGCCTTGTAGTGCTGAAACCGCAGGTGGATGAGATCTAAGACAGCCCCAAAGCACTGGGTGAAGAAAAGCATCACAACTTTTGGCGTTTGCTGCTGCTGCTGCTGCTGGCGGTGGGCAGGGGAAGCAGCGAGGGAGCCCCTGAGTCCTTGAGCCCGGGGAGGGAATGCAGGCGGTGAGAGCTACGCTCCGGCACGGCTTAGCATGCCTTCATATTCATCATCAAAATAAGACGGGAAGAGGCTTGCAGCAGCGGGGCGGCCAATGGAAAGGACAGGAATGTTATCCTTGAGGTCCGGAGACAGCCAATAACGAATGCCGCCCCTCCAGAAATTCCCTGATGAATTGAGCCTGGTGGAGAATGTATTATTGAACATTACCATACATCAGCACATTGCATTTATCTTGCGATTACAGCCAGTCGTACGTAAGGCTGTGGAGATGTGCGGGCAAAATTGATTGCTTAACGTCTCCATTTATTAATTGCCTTAATTTAACAAAAGAGCGCTCGGATGCCAAAGCTAAATGTAAGGCGCAGGGAAGGAGCTCACCAGTGAAACTGTTAGAAAGTAGCAAAAATAGATTAAGCAGGCTGTGTTTTACTGAGGGAGAAAAATCAAATATGCAAAGAGAGTTACAGTTCCCTGCAGGGGTTAAACAGAAGTAGAGCTCGCTATATAAATAGATTCACGTCTGTGCATTTGCAGGCTTTGATCTGTATTTTCACCACTCTGAAGTTTTCTAAATTGTATATTCTGCTACTTCACGAGGGTCCCAGAACACAAATAACATTCCCCACCCACCCCCTCCCCGCCTAAAAATAGGAGAGGTCAGGTCTCTCTTAAAAAAAAGAGAGGTCAGGTCTCAGGTCTGGCGTAACTTGGAATAACTCCATTTAAAGTCAGCAATGTTTTCCTGATTTACACTTGCCGGTGGATCAGGTCCGTTGGACACAAAACATGGCAATTACTGGATGCTGGAACTATGAGAGCATAAAAAGGCACAGAGCATGCTTCTAAAAATAATGAAATACATGATGCATGAGAGCACACACAGAGAGAAACTTGCACTGAGGGAAAAGTGGCTTCTAAATCAACAGAATAATTAAACATGCAGAAGGTTTTTGCTTGTCATTCATCTGCATATCGGTGGGCAGGAAATTATGAATTAGCCGTTAGATCATCCTAGGCATTAAAAAGGAATTAGGGAAGTGCAAGGAAAATAACATGCTTTCGCGTATTATTACCAGTGCGTATCTCTGTTGGTGGGCAGGGATCCTTTTCGAGCCATTGACTCTCATTAAACTTGAGTCCCCAGAACCGGGTTTTCCGGGAGGTGACTGCACCAAAGCAGCCGAGGGAATCAGAAAGCACATTCATTTCGTGGGACAATCCTGTGTGATATGTTGCTCTGCTTGTTAATAAATCAAAGAGGGTTAATTTAATTAGCTCTCTGCCAGAACTTCCTATCAGGGTGCTATTTAGGCTTGCTAGCTAAGTACTCAGATGGCTTATTTAGCCTTGGTAATCCTTTCTTCCCTTCAAAGCAGAACAGATAAAAGTAGCTTTTCTTTCTTTTTTTCTGCTTCTTTTTAAACGTGAGCCCCGCGCAGGGGGTGAGGCTGCTGCCTCCGTACAGCGCGGGCTTCAGCCTGGGACTGGATTGTCACAACTGCCTTTTCCTAAATCAATACTGCAATACTGGCTCTGCCAGACTGCAGAGAGCCTAGGCGTAAAAAAATAAAAAAAATAAAAAGGAGGCCTGTGTAGATAAATAAATGGGAAATTGTGAATGCTGGAACAGCTGACGACGCAAGCCCTCCCCAAAACATTAAAGATGGGAGGAATATGTATCTTTCAGTTCCTAACATTTGCTTGTAAATGAGAACAGGGGATAATTTTTGCAGCACTGAGAGACACTTTGAGAATATTTGCAGACAGACTTGAGGACAAGTGAGTGAAATGATTTGCTTAAACATATCCTTTTCTCCGTTCCCAAAGTAACTGTGAGCATCCAGCTATTTATTATTTATTTCTTCCTGATTTGTAGTTGGTAGCTGCACAAACACTTTATACCAGCAAATTTCAGCCTGTATGTTAACAGTGCAATTATTCTGGCATCAGAGCCTTAAACGAGCAAAAGGTCCTTGCTATTTATGTTGGTTATTGCCACCTAAATCCCCTGGGATTATTTCTGTTTGACCGATTGACTCAGCTGAAAGCCTGGGCTTGGGGGGAGCATGAACACATCCGTGGGCAGCAGAGACGGCACCCCTCATCCCTGCCGTCCAGCCAGTGGCAGTGCCACGGTCCAGACACCCTGAGACCCATCTGCCTTTTTTGGGGGGGCGGGAGAGGTGTCCCTGATACCCCAGGAGCACAGGGACATCTTCAACCTAAATATACATCCTGGGCACTGGGCTGGTATACAAGAAGGGTTGTCGTTCTTGCGAAGAAAAGACCACTTTCAAGGGCGGGCAAGGGACCTTTGCCGTGCCCAAATCCCCACATGTGTCTGTGCCCATCTCGCTTTCTACATACGACCTTCTGAGGAGCATCTCCCTCCCAGCAGTATTTGTGGAAAAGGACGAAAGCGCATCTGAAGGTAACTCCTGCTGGGTGCGCGAGTTATGTTCATGGAGACACTTTCAGAAAATGTTTTGTTGCCCATATTGTTCATGTCCCGAGACCCACACGTAGCACCCACTTACTGCGTTTCGGCACACGACTTAGCACCGGCTTGACAAAGGGACCCTACACCCACCGAGCCACAGCATCTGGTCATGCACGCAGCTTCGCTTGCGAGCAAAAGCTCAACGGTGGTCTAGCACGCGGATGTGGATCCAGGTCTTCCTTCTGCTTTTGCACACAGGGGCTCTCAACCAGCGCAACTCCATTAATTTGAGTTCTTGGTGGTCTCATCCAGGCTTGGGGATGCAAGGTCTGCTGTCCTACCTGGGCTCAAGCCATGGAGCAGGTCCTCGACGGCATTATTTAGCTGTGTGGATGCAGCCAGAGAGAGGAGGGATGAGTCCACGTGCAAGGGGCACTTGATGAATCCCATTTAACTGCTGGTTGCAAATTTCTGGCGACAGCAGCCTTTATTTCCAGGATAGTTAATTCTGTAACATGCAAGTGTGACATAGCAAAAGGCCATAGGCTAAATCTTCATTAGGATTCAGATTTTGCCAAATTAACTGCTCTAGTGGCATCACCGTAATACGCATGGGATTATAATGCTCTAACAGCTCAGCTGCTGGTGCAGCTGCATCAGGTTAGCACGATAATAGGACCAGCTAGACAGAAAAACCAGTTGCAGTGGCGCTAGGTTTCCAGTTTTCCTGCTTTGCTTTCGGTCTGAGCTGCTGAGGTGAAAGGGAAACGCTCGTGGGAAACCGTGGGTGTCCAGGCACTGTGCGACTTGGCAGGACAACAGCCTGGGAGATGCATCGTTCCCAAACCCACCATTAAATTGCAGGGCTTGGGTTTCAATTGGATTTCTTTACCGGGCAGTTTTGGGGGGGTGACCTTCCTACATGCTGCTCTCTCTCCTCTCCTGCCCCACCAGAATCCAAGTCTCTTCTCATCCCTACCTGTATGAACCTGGGTGGGCACCCCTCGCTGACATCCACGGGATGACTCCCACGCAGATGGCACCAGGTTGCCCTCCGTTACCAACAGCCATAGGGGAAACCCAACCTGCCTCGAACAACGCCGGCACTAGTCTTTATCCCAAGGATCGGAGAGGCAGATGCTGTTGAGAGCATCACTGGTATCGGTTCAGGCAGCTTACCAGCCAGCTCGTGTGGACCCATTGCGGACTGCTGGTAGGATTTCTGGCAGTGCCGGCTGACACGGGACATACTCTGTCTCCACTACTTATATTATCCTGGACCCTGGGGCAGGGAAGGACCCCTTTTACACCCTCAGCCCTGCCTTCTAGGGGTGCTAGTTGGCTTTTTAAACAGGTCCCTGCCACCTTCTAGCCAAGGTGCGAGTCTATTTTCTGCCTGGCTGGGGGCTGGACGAGGAGGATCCATGCCAACTGGGCACCTCTGCTGTGCTTGTCTACACCTGAGTGCATCAGCCCAGCTCCTTCTGTAGGCTTGAGGGGAATGGGGAGTGCTGAGGATGCATTTTCCCTGACCTGGCTGGGACACGAGGCAGTTTTCTACATCCTTTGGATGCAAACTCAATGTATGGAGCTTCATCTGCTCTCCTGGGTCTCATGGCAGGTTTTGAGGAGAGGTGTTTGCACTGCCAGTTATCGTTTTCCTCTGTTGTCCACCAGACCTTTTAAGCCAGAAGATAAGAAACGTCTCTCTAGCTCAGTGCAACGGTCCCTCCAGCCCAGCACCCTGCCCCCAGCAGTGACTACAGGAGATGGCATTTCGAGCCAGCTTGTAGGCAGGGGCCACCACCTGCTGTCCATTGGCCTGGTATTCCCTCAGCACCTACAACTGTGGTATTGGGGCACTGCAAGGCACATCCCTAGGGAAGCAGAACCAGCAGTTTTTAAAACTGGGAGAAGAGTCGTAGCCCTCCAGCCTGCCCCCTGTAAAGCACACATCGCTTCATACCAACTGCCTTGTGCTTTGGTTGGAGCCCATCCTTTCCAAAAAGCCTGGCTTTGAAGTTTCCTGCGAAGGACACCAGTGGCACCTCCTGGTAAGTTCTCCCAAACGTTATTTATCTTCACCACTAGCATTTTTTATCATATTTCCAGTCTGAATCATTTTCCTGCATACTTTTCTGCCTGCAGAAAATCATTGTGCTTTCCCTTGCTGAGCCGGGGCAGCCTCTGCCATCGCAGCCCTTCTCCATGTGAAGACACAGTTTTTGCCCAAAACCTCCTGCAGCAAACCCAACAGACAAATAGTGTTTCCTTTGCAAGGCACCTTTCTTGTCCACGAGCAGATCACTCTTGCAGCTTCTCTATGCATTTTCTCTACCCGCCTCATCTCTTCTTGAGCCTGATCTGCTCCTCAGAAGCAAAACGACCCATTTGGCTCGCCGCATCATGGTGCACAGGTTACAGACGTGACACATCCACTCCTTTGGGTCTTCATTCCCACGCCGCCTTTTCGCTTGCGGGGCAGATTTCACACCACTTCAGCCCAGCTACGTGGGAGCCAGAGCTGTTGGCGGGCAGGAAGGAGAACTGCAAACCTCCCTGGAAAATGCATGGAGGTACTCCCTCCTCTCGTCTTCTCTGGTGCCCACAGTAATGAGAGGCGAGAACACCAGCAAATCTTTTTCCTCTTTTAAAAAATGATCTATTTTTTCAAAAGCAAAGTGCTGTCAAAAGTTGTTGGCTTTCCCAAAGTACTTTATTTGCTTGTTGGTGAATTATTTTGCCAAATATGCTTTCAAAAATCCATTTTGACTCCATGCAGCGATATAAGCAATAGCAAGCCCTGGAACTGTACTGATGCTTTAAGCAGAAACTGATCTTAAACGTCTCAACAATTTTCATTTTCTCAAAGGGACAGCTTTTATTGGGCAAGAACTATCAAAAGCAGTCTTTAAATCAGTTAAATAACATGCCAGTTAAGATACCAGTGATAAATGCCACAGATAATCTTACAAAACTAGGGAGAAAACAGAATTTGCTGAACTGGAACCAATTTCACAATTCTGAGGTTCTTCCAGACATTTCCTCCGTGCTGCCTTCCTCCTCCCTCTGGGCAGCTCACCTTCAACCCTGCGTGGTCATCGCCCTCAGAGCTGCTTTGCAATGCTGCACGTCCGACACGTGGCTGGAATAACTGGAGATGCATCTGGTCATCGTTCACACGCTTGGGCCACATCTCCCCCATCTGTCACAGGGCAAAAGTCATTTCTGCACCCCCTGGCTCCCTGCAGAGCATCGTCAATGCACAGCTGCTGAGCCGGGCTTTTTTCTGCTAATCTCCCTTCGGCAGAAACTTACATTTCCCTCTGGTATTGAAGGACACTAATATGGCAAGAGGTGTTTTTCTTTTATTCCTTTCAAAGCCATCCTTCCTACATTATTATTAGCAGTACATGAGTTTTCTAGTTGCTGGGTCAAGAGTGGAATTCTTCATTTCTCCTTGGGGGACATCTGCTGCCTAGGGAAAAAGTTTGCTGCCTCCACCTTCTTCATTTTGTCCTTTCACACCGCCGCATTCAGGATGCTCTCCCTTCCTCTGCTTGCTTATTAACGGCAGAGTTTATGGCAATATCTCATGCCACTTCCCTCTGCAAATGTTATACCCGAGAGAGCATCTCCTTTAACTCTCACCAGCAAGCCAGCAGCTCAATAAAGACACTTTACATTTTCATGCTGTTATTAGATAAAGTAACTGCCATCATTTCCTATTCACAGTGGCTGCCTGGTGCCCACATTACCATAAGGATGTATTGCTTTCAATTCCAGCCTAACACAGTGCCCAGCGGAGAGTCCTGCTGCCCCGGGCCATACCGGCACGGGGGGGTGGATGGACCATAGCCGCCTCGGTCGCCTTGTATCGGAGAGAAAAAGCACCAGGAGCCAGTAGTGATGGATGGAAAAGGCTCCTTTTCCCTCTGACAGCCCGGACAGCGGCTTGTTCAGAGGCAGCCTCTAATTCTGAGCAGGTTTTAAGGGCTGGGGAGTTTTTCATTTGCCAGGGAGTCCGCCTGAGAGGGCTGTTTCTGGTCATGTACCACAGGCTGGCGTTTGGCTCCCAGAGCAGCACCACAGGCTGGCGGCAGCACCGTTGTCACCCTTTAATCTCCTTGGTGTGCCCTCAGCTCCGGTGCTGGTTTGTAATCAGGATGCTGTGGGCCTCCCTAGGAGCCCGCCAGAGTCACAACGGGCTTTTTTTTTTTTCTTTTTTTCTTTTTTTTTTTTTTTTTTTCACTCCAACTGCTTTAAAACAGATGCATGGACGCGTGCACGGAGGAGATGTGTGAAGGACGGGGAGGCGGCAGGAATGAGACGGACTTGCTGCGTTCACGTCCAAGTGTGAGCAGGTTCTGGGCATGCAGGCGAGCCCTGCTGAACCGGGTCGTGCTGCTCCTGCCGCCCCCGCGGAGGAGAGCCTGGGCAATGAAGAGGTGGAGGGCTGTGTCCAAATGACCCAGCAAGACAGACTGAAATCCCTGCTCTTCTGAGTCGCGAGAATGATAAATAATCCAGGCTTGCTTCAGAGCTTTGGATCCTACGTCCATGTTTTCCTGGTCTTGGACTCTTGTCTCTTCAAAATCTGGTCAAGGCAGATGTAGGAGATGCTCATCAAGGATTTTCCAGCCATCAGAGGTGGCACACACCTTCCTCTAGTGGACGCCTATGTCTTAATTAGCCAGCTATGCCTCCTGAGACAGTGGGGAGAAACAGGTCTGGAGCATCTCAGGTTAAAGGAGATATCTAAAATGGGTTAGATGACTCACCAAGTCTCTCCAAGGGGTCGTGCCTGCTGCAGGGCTACGTGCATACCCCATGCTGCTCTCCCTGGCCACCACATCCCCCTAGTGAAGGTCCCAGAGCCCAGGTGGCCCCAAATTAGTCTAGATACACACCAGTGCAAGAACCTCTGCGTCCTCTCCGGTCCCCATCCATGCTTTGGGCAGCGGAGCTCCCCATCGCCAGCCATCCCCCTCACCAGCACAGACATGGGCTGGGGATGGTTGGACAAGCGCCATCTAGGTCTAAATTTCAGACCTCTTTCCTAAATTTCTAAACCTTTTTCATAAAAGTCTCTGGGACAGAGACCAGCAGTAGCCTCCCATGAGGTCCTGCTGAGCCCAGGGACCACCGCCACTGCCTGAAGGTCTCACCAGCTCTTGCCATCTAAAGGCTCACAGATCCCACTGATGACCACCAGCCAGGCGGAACACGTAGCCTTTCCAAATCTGTATTTACTCGTTTGAAAAAACGTGCCTGCCAATGCCGGTGCGGCTGAAGTATTGCTGCGAAGCCCAATTAGCTAATGGCACAGAGATTCGGAGAGCGACGTGGATGGGAGACGGTACTCGGTGCCAAGTGCTGTTAAGCTGATTACCATGTCCCAGTGTACCACCAGAGGCACCCATCCCTCGTCAGCTGCACCCAGTTACAGCTTGCCTTGACCGTGTCCTTTCACATCTGTATGTGCACCAACAGCCAGTGGCACTTTTTCCAGCCCACGGATAGCTCAGGTTGAGCCCACCTAGCTCAGAGACGGTGCAGGGACTCATCTGCCCAGAAAGTGTGGGCAGAAAAGGATGCTCAATAAGAAGACCCTCACTTGGATCACCAATTCCTCTTCCCACGTTCACACATAGTGCTCCCGTGACACTGGTGGCATTTTAGAGAGGTAGCTGATGGCAGAATTTCACTCTTAGACCGTTTATTTCACCTTCAGGATCATCTCAGGAGGAAAAAAAACAGAGGTGGCTAGTCCTCCCCGAAATGAATTTTGGGGCTGTCCTTCAGCTTAATATACTCTTGGAATTATGCTGATGTCAGCAGAGACGAAGCAGACTGATGCCTGCCATCACCAGGTGGCCAGCACAGTGGAAGCCACCCAGCTGTGTCCTGCAGTAACCATTTCTTTCTCTGCACCTGGACTAGCATCTCGTGGGCTAGAGACAGGCTGTGACATCCAGGACCCACGTCACATCTGTCTTGCCTTGATTAACATGGCAAATAACGAGGCGAGAAAGGCTGGAGAGGGATGTCAAAGTACGACCTCTTATCACCTCCTCTTTGCATCCCAGGTGGAAAAGTGATGCTGTGCCATGTTTCAGACGTGGTTGGAGTCACGGACAAGGCAGAGGATGTTGGTAGAGCAGGGGAGAGGGGCAAGGGGGGAGAGTTAGGGGGCCAGAACATGTGCCTATAAATAATCCCTTCCTTGTGTGGTAGAAGAAGATATATCTGGAGTTATTAACCTTAGTTATAAACCCTCAGTTCACTATTTCCTTGGAGTAAGATGGCATAGCAACCCTTCACGCTGTTGGCCATGTCACCCCTCTGGGCAGGTGGCTTCTCACCGGTGTACTTTTCAATAGTGCTTGAAATAAATTTAAAATACGTAGCGCTGGAAATGGCAATGACCCAATAAATACTTGTAGCCACATTGCGCTCTCAGTTTCCCTGGAGAGAGTAGTTTTAATACTGACAGTGTTGCCTCTGTTTTGGGGCACAGCCACAGGACAGACCTTATTGCTTTTCTTCCTTTGTAAATTTAACTAAATTAATTTGATTTATATAGCCAATAAACAGGCACTTCTGTCCCCTGCTCTCAGACACAATTGTCAAATGGACTGTTCCTGCAGCCACCTCTCCGCCAATAATAACCACGTCTTTTAGTTGAAAACAATCATTTAAAGGCGCAACTGTCCTAATTGCCTGATGTCTTAATTCTGGTTCTGTTTTCCAGAGAATAACTCACGCTTTTTCATCACGAGATGGGTTGTCACCTCTGGGGATACAACCACCTTCTTCCTGGAATGTTTTTCACGCCGGAGGAGGCAGATGGAAACCGAGAGCAATATTGTCGGTGTAAATCCCAGCTGGTGCTATGGGTGATACAGCTGAGTCCCGCGAGGGGAGCAGAGCCCGACCTCGGCGCAGCCAGCAGAGATCAAGGCTGCAAGCTCCCAGCCTGGCGTTTAGCTCCGCTACTTTACGCCGAAGGGAAAAACTCCCCGAGCCTGCTCTCCAAGAAGATTTTTTCTGGCAAAGCGACTGTTTTGAGTTAAACGTCTCGATGCGAAAGCATCCCTCTGCTGGCAGTAATAGCTGAGGGAGAGTTCCCGGTGTGATTTGTGTGTAATAGCACTGGGACTAAAACGGCATGCGTTGCTAATCATGGCACATCAAAGAGTCAGGCAGTAATTTAAGGCTTGATTTCTTTTTTTTTTTTTGGGGGGGGGGGCCTCAGTGTTTCAATTTCTATTTGGCTTTTCTTACCAAGAAAATCGGAGCCTTCAGTAAACCTGAGCGTCCAGAAAGCTCAACGCAAACCTAAAAGCAGGTTATCAAGACCAGCCTGACTATATCTTGACCCGTTACTAGAAAATAAACAACTCCTGCGGATCTTTTGCCAGCAATTAGCTAGCAGGCAGAAAACGTCTCCTCCCTAAGCCCTTCCATCCCTTTCCACTTACCCACCCAGCTATCGCCCTCAATCAAGGAAAGCCCCACTGAGCAGATGAGCCCTGACCTGTGGCCTCCAGGCCATCGTGCTCTGGCTCGGGCCGTCTTGAGAGGTTTCCTTCCAGACTGCACGCTGGTTTACATTTTAAATGGCAATTTATAAAACCACGCTACAGCTAACACTGAAAACCCAACTTGTTCGAAAGCAATCCCTGTCGTGCAATGTGACAGTGGCACGCCTCAGGGTTTGCCTTCTGGTTTTTTGTTGTTTTTTTTTTTTTAATGTAAAGATATCAAATGATCAGCTGACTCTCCCGGTGTTGTTTCACCTCTCTGTATGAAGCAAGCCCATCAGAGACACTTTTCTTAATTACTCAGCAATCCCACTGAGATTCATTTATCTCCAGGGTTAAAATATGCCAGGCATTTAAAGCGCAAAACCAAATGATTGTATTAAAAGTTTGCCAGAAGGACTATCAGCATTTTATGTGTGTAACATCCCTGTTTGAATGATTGGGAAAGGTGGCTGTGATATATTCCGTTTAATTATTTCTTTTGATGGTTTTATAAATGTGCTCTCTACGATCTACAAGCAGTGTACATCTCGATTATATATGACATGTTTGTTTTTAACTAAAAGCAAATCAATAAAGAGACTCCACTTTCTATTTAATGTTGCTATTGGGTGGCTCCTCAATAAAAAACCCACAAATATTAGTTGAATCATAAGAATCCAAACAGGCTACTTAGCAAAGCATAAAAAAATAGATGCCAAGCCTTTGTTTCGGAATTAGATTCTAAACCGTGCCCCTGCATCTGAAATGCAAAGCAGTGGAGCTGGAGGATAAGGCACGAAGCAGCACTTTTGCCCCTCTGCCGGCTGGCACGGTGGCTTTGAATCAAAGCTCGAGAGGAGCCGTCCTGCCTCGGAGAACACCTACCACCCACCCTGGCCCCCCAGCCCATCACAAGAAAGGAACGAGCTGTGACGAATTGCAATCCCAAAGTTCAGATCAGGAATTTTTTTGTTGGGTTTTTTTTTTTTTTTGTTCCGAACCTCATTCAACCCCTGACCCAGGGTGCAGCCTGGAAGGGGGGGGGGGGGTGCCACCTCATTTTGCATTTCTGCCGTGTCTGCTGAGCGTGAGATGCTCCAATGCACAAGCGCAAGTGGGACAAAGTCATGATGGAGGATCCGACCCCTCCCATGGTCTTGGGTGCTAAATCCATTTCCTTCTAGCAATGAAAAAAAGCACATTTTGGTTTCTCCGAAACACTGCCAGAGAAAGCTTGGCCACCCTGCGTCTCTTGGCTCTTCCATCCCCGGCTGAGCCCGTGTGGGGCTGGAGCCCCGCAGCAGGAGGGCAGAGGTGCGGGGCTTGGGGACCAAGCCATGGGGCACATCCCTCCAGCAAGACTGGGCACAGAGAGGGTCTGGGTGTTCCAGGGTGAGGCAGGGGTGGGCAGCACCCATGGCACCCCAGTCTCAGCTGTAGGGACACTCACAGCCCACGTGGGTGTCCTCAAGACCCTCGGCGAGTCCAGCTTTTCCCAGCCCGCGCGTTTTCCTGATGTGATTTTTTTGCTCTCGCGGCTCCGTTCGCCTCCCGCTGCCGGCTTCGGAGTGGTGATTTCTTGCCTCTTGGGGCACGTCTGGAAGTGGCCACGTCCATGGACGAGATGGACTTCTCCACCTCGAAGGTCAGGGCAAGGAGAGCGGTGGAGGACGAGAACAGCACTCAGATGAGTTCACACTTAGCAGTTATTGCTCATACTGCCGGTTTTCATCACGAGAAAGGTGAGCAAAGGAAAGGATTTAAATGGCTTTTGCTTCTTGCACATCTGATTTTTCCACCGTTTGCAGAGCCCTTCAATTAATTTCTCCCGGAGAAGAGAAAGCCCTTCTAAGATCGTTTTCCAAGGCTTTGTAATTAATGTAAGCGGAACCCTGAGGGGCGTTCGATTTGAGTTAGAGTGTCAGTCTCATTTACGGTTAATTTGGGACAGATCCACTCCACTTTGCTTTGCTGGACTGTAGCATGGGCTCAAATCTGTTTATGAGATGCACTTTATTACCAGCAGAGGTACCCTCAGGGCACTACATCAATTTACAAGTACTTAGTCGCTGCTTTCTCTTAACCCTCTGACTGCCAGCGTATTTGCATTTTGTAAGTTAAATAAACAGTATTCGGTGGCCGACCGGGCCAAATAACAATTTCTTTAGCTAGTGGATCCTAACGAACAAGATAGGAGTAAGGCAGACACCCATATCCTTGCAATACTGTCATTGCACCATGATTTTTGAGCCGAAGATCCCTGGGATCTTTATGCGACAGTGCAGGGGACAGAAAGGGTGGTCAGCAGTGGGTGTGAGAGCCTCCCTCTGCAGACGGACACAGGGGTTGAGTGACCCATCGCCGCCGGCACGAAAAGTCTGGGCAGCGCTGGAAAAGAGCTTGGAAGAAAGCCCACATGTCCCACATTTCAGAGCTCTGCTCCCCTTCCCGGCTCCAGCCTTCTCCTGCTTCCTAGAGTCAGAAATAAATGAGGAATCATTTAGCTGATTTCACCCCGACAGCGGAGCACCACGGAATCCCGCCGGTCTCCAGGATGTTTAGACGATGCTGTGAGACTTCCGTGGGGGCTGAGCCGGGGACCACGGAGCCTTTGACCACGGTGGCAGAGAAGGAGAGGGGCATATGGGGGAAAGGAGGCAAAATAAAGAGAAATGGAGCAGTGTAAAAAAAGGAGCTCAGGCTCAGGGGTAACTCGATCTGCTAGAGCGGAGAAGAAAATTGTCCCTGATGTCTCCCAGTGAAAAACAACTTTTCCACTCAATAAACATTTTCAAGAACACGCTACTTTCAATGATTTTTCATGGTCTGAAAAGTTTTCATTGCCAAGAAACTCCCAAATGTTTCCATTTTTCAGACTCTGGGTTTCTCATGGAGAAACTTGAAAAAACATCAGCACGGACAGCAAAAGTCCCTAATTCCACAGGGAAGAAAAAATCCCCATCAGCTCCAGCTGCAGTCTAGAAACAACCCTGCAGATAGGACCCAGGAACAATTTCACATCCTATTTGCTCACTTCATTGGCAAGGAAAACTTTTCCCTTGGTTAGGGCTGCGGAACAGGCTTCCTCCTACATCCTCACAAGAGGGAGTAATGGTTACACCACGTAGCACGGGGCAGAGGCGATGACTCGGGGTCCTACGTCAAGGTCAGTCTTCTTCTAGACTCTCAATAGAAAATAACGTGAGAGAAATGGACAACCACTGTAGCAGCTTTTGAGCCCTTCTTCTGCTCCAATCACACTTCAATGAAAGTTGGGGAAGGAAAATCCCAGAAGAGAGGGGCACTAACACAGGGATCTGTAGGATCTATAAAGAGCGAGTGTCAAGAGGATTTAAACAGACAGCTTACATCAGATGGAGGAGTAAATGCGGTTAACATGAAGCATCTTAAAGCCGATGGTAAATGACAACTATGTTCCTTCGCACCTTATTATTAAATCGTGTTGGATTAATCTGGCATTAAGTGGTATTTCTGTCTCTCTCCTCCGTCAGACAGATGCATCATTCTTGTGAAGCACTGGGCGTGATGTGTTTCACATGAGCTTCAACCAGCAGCGTGAGATCAGCCTCTGTTTGTAGAGGTTAGAAATGGAGTCCTCTTCCCTGCTGCTCTCATAGACTTTTTTTTGTAGCTACTACACGGGAAAAAAGAAGTTTGGAAAACTGAGGCATCGACTGTTCAGATTCAGCTTGGCCGGTTCCGTTCTTCCAAATCAAAATCTGGCTATCTTGGAGAAATTTTCTCCTTGTGAAAATTCCACTGTACTGTCACCAGACAAAATTGTGATGTTCCACCTTGGAGAAGGCAGTAATGAAGAGGTAACCCTCCAGGACACATTTCCTCAGGTGCTCTGGGATGTCTTGGGCCATAAGGAGTGATGGGCCTCAGCTACACATAGAAACAAACAGGTCTTTTAAGAAAGTCCACTTTTATTACAGCCACACTGAAGAGTGAAAGGAACAGCCCTGTTGCTCCTGTGGAAGCGGCTCTAGACCTCTAAATGAAAAGTCATGGATTCTCTGCAAGATTTTCCACTGACCTCTCAGGTCATTTGGACAACTTTCAATTATTCCCTTCTGGACCTCAAAACTGAACAAAAAAAAAAAAAAAAAAAGTAAGTTAAAATAGCAGCAATTCCTGCAAATTCTCCTGAGCTTTCTGGTATGGTCCTAGTAACATGTATTGGGAAGCAGATAAAGACTGTATAAAGCATTTGGCATTGATTGAATATATGGATTGGTGATGTCTCAACTTCTGTTTTAATCTTTCCATTACCTATGGTATTTTTTACAGGGAAAGCTGTATTATTTAGAAAACAATTTCTATCAGCCTTCAAATAGATGAGAAGCTGCAGCATCTTAATGGAAGGTAAATTACTGGGGCTTTCACAGCCAGAGCCTCTCCCTGCTCTGAAGGAAAGGTTAACCATTTAGCACCCCCTCAGTCTGAACGCTGTTTTCCAGGGGAATGAGAATTTGGCAGAATTTGTGGCAGCGTATTCAACAGTGGGACAAGCTTCTCCACGCTTGCACCATGCCCAAGGGGGCTAAATTTTTAGCAGTGGGGAGATCCCGTATAGGGAGAGCATCTGGCAGGGGAACGACTTGCAGGGGTCTGTGCATCGGCGGGCCACCCCCGTCTCCCAGCACCTATGCCCCAGTCCTGGTGATGGCTACCAGACGGGGGCTTTTGGCCACCGGGGTAATTCGGGTGATCTGTCCCCACCTCCCTCCCCTGAAGCAAATGAGCAATTTCACTCGAGCGCCAAAATCGGATTCCAGCCGAGGTGTCTAGGTGGGGAAGGCAATTGCTTTAATCCATTAAGCTACTTTAGCTCCCCGTCTTTATCTGAAACTCACAGACAGAAAGCGTCACTGGGAACTTGATGGACTTAACTACTTAGTGCAATCAGCGTTCCCGGGTGCAAATGGGGGGTTCTTGGTTACCTTGCTTAAGAGGGAAACAGCCACAAAGAAAAGGCTCTATTACAACTTGGGATGCACCATTCCGGGACCAATGCCTCATCAGACAATCTGTGCCAGCCAAAAAAGCATCTCGGAAGAGGATGGGGACAGGAGTGGTGTGGGATGTTTGATCTGAAAATGGCTGCAAGCCTGAAAGCCTGTCTGTTTTTACAAGCCAAGCAAATCCAACACAAACGCTAAAAAGCGTGGAGCCGGTTAAATCAGTCGGACTGCCAGCAGACACTGGTGTGACATGTCGATTTTCCTGTCTCTCCCTGCTATTTGGTAAACCACAGAGCCTTTCCGCACCTCTGCGCTCAATCCAGCTGTCACCGATCCCTAATTTAAGGTGCGCACCGGCATCGCGGTGTTTGGGCGACTGTGAGCGGTGCCACACATAATGAAAGTCGCTTTTGGCACCAGGCTTTTAAAGTGTTTCCCCCCCCCCCTCGCCCCCCAGGCTATTATTGTGCTTAGATTTTGACAAGGGGGAACCCTAAAACCCACCTCCAGCTCTGCCTGTGGGTGGGCAGCAGGCACGAGGCTTAGGTGAATCCCCCCCCCCTCCATCCTCCATCCTGCATTCTTGTACTGCCTCAGCCCCAAATTTCCACACCAAAGTCACGGAGGGACTGGGGAGAATTTGGGAAAGGACGTGGAGCTGGCACTGAGCCTGGGGGCAGGTCCCCAGGCTCTCAGCAACAGCAGGACCCTGTCCCCAGGGCTGTGTTTTGGGATGCTTCATCCCCACCCCCCAGGCCCTTTCTCAAAAACATCTTGAAACCTTGACCAGGCGTCCCAAAGCCCTCATGTCCCACCCCCACCACACCAGCCGGCTTGACACAAAACCTAAAATGCTTCATTACCCTTCACGAGGTTATTAAAGGCAACGAAGTGGGGGACTCCGGGAGGCGAAGGCTACTTCCAGTGTCGCTAAATCAGGGAGGGGTGTAACAGCCGAACAAGGTGCCCTCTTACAAGGCTTTGAAAGTCAAAGGCACAGGCACCAGGAAGATTTATTGCCATATGGGTCTTTATAATCCACTCGGGCATTTTTTTCCATAAGGGGTCCCTTCTACGCTTTGCTCTGACATCCTGACCGGGTGCCAGGGTGCCCAGTTCGTTCCCTTCATTCCCTGGATCAGGATACGTCTGATTTTCGGCAGCTTCACCCCTGCCTGTGTTTTACTGGGGAACAGCGTTCTGCCCCTATGTCCGCCGAGTCCGTCTTGAAACAGTGGTCATTACCCAGAGCTTCCCTTCATCCATCCCTCCTGACTTCTTTTTCCTTGCACATGCAACCCTGTTTGTTTGGTATTTTTACTGTTTTTTTCCCTCTTATTCTTTTTCCCCTGCAAGTTGCCAATTTCTGGATTTTCTGGCCCTTCTCTCACCTTAGGGCCAGGGCTTTGTTCTTTCCCTAGGATTTAGCAGGCTGGCAGAAGAGACAGACCAGCTGGGGGAGCGATCACAGTCGCTTGCGGAACCATTTCCTCATTTATACAGCCCTGAGTGCAGCTCCAGGCCTGAGGACAGCACAGCTTTCCCTGTCTTTCTCTCATCACCTGCAAAGAAAGTCTCCAAGTATTTCCTAACCCCACGGCTGTTACAAATGTACCCCCCAAACTGAGATGTCCCGTGATTTAGAGGGTTTTTATTCCACAACCCAGCCTCTGTTCCCCAGACCCAGGGCACTGCTGGCTGATGGTTAATGTTAATAGCCGCGTGGATGAGAACCAGGAGTAAATTGAAGGCCCCCTTGAAAACATGGGAAACAGATGTTCGGAAGGCTCACACTCCTCACCGTTAACTTCAGAATGTAAATGCCTGATAATTCCTCATTTTATTGCCCAGCCTCATGCTCAATGTCAGCGAGAACGATCCTGCAGGGATGCTCCATACATCAGCTCTGAAGGTCGCAGTGGTGGTGGAAACGTACCTAAACTGGAGAGGGGAAAGGGGGCTGCTGTCGCAGCCGGTGGGCTGTGGTTGGGAACAAAAGGGTCTCCTGAGCGACTGTGAGAAAATGAAATATCAGGGTCTGACAGCAGAGAGGGGAAGGGGGAGCCTTGTCCTGGACAAACAGGACTACTGGAGTTGAAGATTGTCCTTAGCTGGATTCCTGACTGCTTTTGGAGTTCAGATTCTTTTCAGTAAAAAGCCACGACATTTTTTTGCTTGGGAAGAAGCTGGTAAAAGACAATTCCCCGAATCCAACATGACTTCGTTGGGAGCTGGCTCTGTCCTGGAGGGCAAACAATTTTTTCTCTATGTAGAGGGGAGATTTTCACTACCTGATGAACAGCGATTTAGCAAGATCTGTTCTGTCGTTTTCTCATTCTCTCGCTTCTTTTTTCAGACATTTATTCATACTCTTTCCCCCTGCTTTTCCATTTCGGCTTTCCTTCCCTCTCTTCCCAAGCACCGTCACCGTTCAGCGCCAGCGGACGGTGCTCAGCATCACAGATGTGGTGGTGAGTGGTTGGAGACGGGGTTTTGTCACTTAGACCTCCGCACCGAAGCTCGCACTCCCTTGGTCCCTAACTCCTTCTGTACAGAAAGGATCCTGCAAGAAGAGCATTCACAAGGAGATTTTTACCGAGGACAACGCGTGAACAAGTTAGTGCTGCGGCCTCTAGGAGGTTCCTGCGCTTCTGACTGCGGCGGCTCAGCGGGCATCCACGGCAGCGAGCGGGACCTGGCATTGCTGGTGGAAGAAGGGGTCGCGGAAACAAGACCCTAGAGGATAATGGACGTGCAATGGGTCCTCCAACCCCACCGCATGGAGATGTGGTTTACTAGACCCTGATGCACAGCAGGGAGCACCGCTGGTAGTGTTAAAGCTGGATTTACAACGCAAGGGCTTAACTAGGGAGCTCTATTTCCGTGCAAATGGATTGGTGTGGATGGGTGTATGGAAAAACAGCAGCATGGATGAGCGGAGCGGGGCTGAGGCAGGCAGGTGCATCCAGCATGAGCAATTTACTGTGTTAGTTGGGAGATCAGCGGAACCTCTCTCATGTCCTCTTAACAGCTAGAGTTTCACTTAATAAGCAGAGAAAACATGCATATTTATTCTAACCTTTAACTGTGCATACGAAGTATAGGTCAAATATGTATTTGAAGACAGCATGACCACAGCGGTATTCCTCGGGGATCTGAGTAATAAAAGGCACCTACAGGTTTTCCACTTAACGGGCCTCTGTATATCATCATGGACACTTGTCCGCACTTGAAATGTGACAGTTTAATAACTATGAAGTGACTGGAAATAATAATTAAGAAGATGGCTGACTAGAGCAATATTAATTATCTGTAACAAATACATCAAGCCAATACGCTGTTGTACACGTAAGATTAGCCTCGGCTAGTACATTAAAAGGTCAGCGTGAAACAAGGGGTGGGAAAAAAACATCTCTGATTTGTGGACATATGCTGCAGATGGTCAGGAGTGAGGTATTCCAGCCCTCATCCCGATGTTTATAAAAGCACAAGGGTATGTTATTCTAATCAATCACTTCCCATTTATGAATTCCAACTCATACTCACCAAACGCAAATCGCGTGCACATGTACAAAGACTATTTTTGATTAGCAGCTAAGACCCGTTCCTGAAAAGGCCACAGGCACAGAGGGACTCCGCAGCTGTGCCTACAACTACGATAACATCTTGGCTGGGAACAAACCTCCATTATCCTCGAGGAATGAAAAAATGCACAGTAATCAGGCAAGGGAGATGTCCAAAGTAGAGTTAATTTTGGTAAGGCATATTGATCATTTTGCAGTAGTAATGAAGTGAGGCAATATTTAGAGGTCTCCAAGGGTACGCTAATCAAGAAGGTTTTGCCTCGGCGCTTCAATGTGATGCATTAGAGACAACACGGACAACATAGAGAAACCAGTCAACAGACCACTAAGAGATGATCTGTACGGTGACCACATCCCCTAAGTGCAAGGATCTCATCAATATTCAAGTGTGCATAGCAAAAGACCATAAAATAGACTTGTCAGATGTCAAAGGCTAGTCACAGAGGAGTCAGGCGAACGAGGACCTCACCTCGTCCAGACACACCCAAGCTTTTGGGGGTGGGTGTGTGTGCAGTATATTGAGCCTGAAGCCAGCAAGAATTCAGACAAGGTAAAACCCTAACATCAAAAATATGGGTGTGCACGAACGCATTTTTGTCATATTGCTACTTTCACGTCATCAATGCTTTGCTTCGTCTTTCTGAGATAGTTTCACACAAAATGAATGTAATCACCCATGGAGTATAATATTAGGATTATGGGATGCAGGCATACCCAGAGTCAACACCTCTGAGTTGGGTGTAAGGATGGAAATTGGTCTCATGAGGGACAGGGACTGGCGTGGAAGCGGCTGTAGTGACAGACCAATATCCCTTCTAACACCAAACATTCAAGGGCGAGTTATTCCTTTCCAACCTTTCTTTTTTATGGAATCTTTCTCTTCTCCCACAAGATGTAACATGTATGCTAAAAGGGAGTTGAAGACAATGGGTAACTTCTTACACAGGGAATTATAACGCCTTTCAAAACGAAGGTTTAATATTAAGTGTGGGCACCTTGCTTCATGGCTGAGACCTGAGCGCTCACTACTAAAAATGCCATAAAGCACAAGGGCAATCTGGTCACTGCCTTTTACTGTTGCATCAAACCGTACCAAGCAGAAGGTTTACTCAACTCATTAATATGAAGAGATTTTTGATCTTGTTTGCCTTTTTAGGATAAGCAGATGACATTAGAGTTTGCTTTGGATTCTGCCTTCCCGATCAGCGTAACCTGCTTACTACAGGTAAGTGTGACAAGTTTAATTTATGTCACAACAGAACAGTCATGAAAAATGTTGAATCTAAATAAGATTTTTGATATAGCTTTCTTACCAGAAGAGGAAAGAGCACGGTAAATCATACACGCACGTACACTCATTCATACACATAGAGCCACTGAATCTTATGACATTATTAACAAAGACGTTTGGCTTTATTATTTTTAATGCCTAAAATATCTTCTTTGTTGGATGGCTAACTTTAATGTCATATTGGTCTTGGATTTCCCCCTGAGGGAACTTGCAATCTGTATTAACAACCCAATTCAACAGAGAGGCCCATTTAACACTCTTACTAGCTCAGTACAAAGATTAATTAAGCAATAATCTCTTCCAAACAGCTCCTCATCAGTGGTTAATAACATGTTTGTTAGTTAACTTCCTAAGGCTAGATCTGTGATGGGGAATGTTCTAGTAAGCTGGTTAACTGTTTTAGCAATTGTTAAAGGTTTTATTGCCAGTATAAATTGTATTTCACGATTTGTAACAGGAGCAGTGCTCATAAAGAGTTATCCGCAAAAAAGCAGATTTAGGCATGTAGATAGAAAGGCAGTCATTTAACCAGCGGGGATCTAAGACTCAATTAGAAAGAAGGCCAAGCTGAAGATAACGATATCTCTACAGTGGTCCTTGTGACATTCTTTACAATGTATTTTTAAATGTGCCTGAGACTTCTGTTGGCTTTTTGAATGTTTTTATTTACAACAGCTTTCTATTGCCATCTAATAACCCTTCCATGATTCCTTTTCCAGCAAGTCTGCATGGAGCTGCCAGCAGGCAAACAGCAGCACGTACCAGCAGTGGAGGGATGGAGCGGGCCAGGGGCGACAGCTAAGAAATAACTGGGATCAGGCAATATATTGCTCTGCCCACCACTAATCCAGGTCAAAAGCTGCATAAAATTTAATTTTTCTAAGGCTGGAAAGAAACTTTCCCAGCTCTTGATCAGTAGTGTGTGATGAATTGCAAAGCTACCCGAGTCTTGCAGAAGGGAGAGGAACAAACCCAATAATTCAATTTAGTTTAGGGTTACATTGATTTCTCCTCCATCCCTTTATGGGACAGTGTCAGCATTTATCAGATTAAAGTAGGTTACAATGCCTCCAGATAAAATATTTCTTTTGGAGCTGTGCTTTTACGCCCTGCTTAAAAGCAGCGACATCATGTAAAACCTCCTAAAGATGCCAATTGCAAACATTTAGGACACCTCTGCCCGTGGGCGGCCCAAGGTGTGATCAGCCCCGCAGGGCAGTGGCCGACACGTCGATGCTCCTCATCAGAGCTGCCCCTTCTCCCACGCACAGCTGGGAGCAGCCAGACCAGATAAATTACCCCCTGAAAACCGTAGCTAAAACATATATATGTATTTCAGTAACAATCAGGGACAAAAGCCAAGGAAACTCCTGTTCTTTACCTAATATTCCTTTATTGATACACAAATCAATACAATAATGATTAGGTACTTTTAGAGCAACACAAAATATTTCTAAAGAAAAAAAAAAAAAAACCAAAAAAACAAACCAAAACCCACCTGATAAATCCTCCTCTGCTGTTCTCGGGTGAAGAGCTGAAAACCAATTTCTACGGTTCAGAAGCAAGCAGGGAAGGAAAACATCTTTCCAGATATTGGATTTATCACTTTGGTAGTATATCAATTTAATCATGTCATTCTCTTCACAGTTCACGTTGGTTTATACAGCTGAAAATTAGAGTTGAATCTCCCATACATAAACGCGGTCTTTCCTTTCTATCCAGATGTGCATGGCTGAGCTGAGGCTGGAACTGATATATGCCTGTTGCCAGAAAAAAAAAAGTCTGACTCTGAAATTCTCTATCCAGTTGCCTTATTTATTAACTCCCCAGTACACTTTATTATAGGCTCCAGCAATTTAATGCAAAATCAGGCCGTTTTATGCTCCTATGGTATTTGAGCAGTATTAAATTGCTTTTCCTAAACCAGTGCTGTAGTGGGACCCTAATTTGAGTGTTTCCTTATAAACAAACTTTGTGGTTATGCAGCACTCCTGTGATGACGTTTCCATGTAGGTGGTGATGCCATCGGTCCTGCGTTCCAGGAAAAGGCTCGTGTGCCCATTCAAACACGTACAATGAACAGAGCGGCTCTGTTTTTCACAGGTGAGGAACACTTTAAGAGCGGTGTTTATCTGTCTTTTTTTTTAAGTTTCAGATCTGCTAAGTTTCCATGCTTCCACCTGGGTCAGAGGATGCCGTGATTTACGCTAAGCTATCATCAGACAGCACTCCCCATTTTTTATGCATAGTTATGAATGCGGCGTTAGCTAGATCAAACAAGATAGAATCGTGCATCACACACTGCACGTGCTTTAGAGTCTACTGATGAATAGGCGAGGCCATCTTCATAATCTGTGCACCGAGAAAGAAAAAAAAAAGTGAGTTAGATTATAGCAATAAAAATGGAAATTAAAGGGATGAATACGGCAAATAGATTATGCTATCATTCCAGAGCAGACAGCGAAGTCACAGTTGCCCATTTATGTTTTGACAGTTCATGTATCAGATGAGATTTGCAAAGAGGGGTACCACCGCTGAGGGAAAGTGGAGAACAGAATAGTTGCTGCTAAGTGTGAATTTAACAGTGCATTTATTATTTGGGCAACTTGCTTTTGGATAAGATGGCAAGAAAGCCTTTTGCATAAAGAAAAAAAAAATTCAGATCGCGCAGGAAAAATGCCGCAGTCAGGCTTGTTATCTGTCAGTTTACCTCTCTCACACAGGGGTCCCAACCAGACACCTCAAAGGAAAATTCAAAAGCCATCAGACAGGGTCTCCTAATTTCTACCGGAGTGAGACACGGGCTGACGTAGCCTTCTCAGCAGGTCTTGCAGTCTCCAAGAGGCGAGCAGTTTAAGCCCACACATATGACACCCTGCAAGATTCAAACGTGCCCAGGACGGTTCCTGAGCACGGGAACGTGATTGTCTGAGTCTGAACGACTGCGTGACTGAAGCTGGCCTGTCCCAACAACAATTCTCCCCACGTAAATCCCCCCTCCCCGGGATTTGGCAGCTGGATCAGGGGCTTTTCCCGACAGGCAGCCATCCCATTTCAGGAGCTAGGACAGCTTGCTCACACAGAAATACACCGCTGGGTACCAGGTGCTCGTAATCCCCGAGAGCCTTCCCCATTGACTATAAATTCATATAATAGAAGCTGTTAAAGACACAGTCTTGGTTTACCTTCCAGGAACAACTGTATATACTCGCAGCGTGCTCAATCCTTTTGGAAATCTTGCTAAGTTTTAGCTTCTGCAACATCCCAGAGCTTGAACTCTAAGCCTAATTAGTCACTGTGAGGAAAACAAGAATTTCTGGTTTAGTATTCAGTTCTGCCACTCTTTAATTTTACTGAATTACGACTGAGATCTGTCACAAGGAGCAGAAAAAAATATCTTCCGTCCTTCTTTTTCTGGACCACTGTTTCATGTATTTTAATCGTATCTACTATTACTCCTTTCCTTTCTAAGGACACGGTCCCAAGAATTTTAATAACTTTCATACGAGATCTTCCATGCTTTCCCTGAGTTCTCACCTGTTTTGCAATAACCTTTCTTGCATTAGGAGCCTACTCATAGTGCAGTTTCTACCTTTGCATACATCATCTTTTCTGCGTATTCTTCTATTTTTGGCTTTACACACATCTCTCTACATCAGACTGAAGTTTTCCATGAACTATAGGTATCCTTCTGGCACTGATATTGCTAATGCATGGCACTATAAGGTATAGACATTGATTAAACTTTCCACTTCAGCGATATGTCAGTGTGATGGGTTGACCCTGGCTGGATGCCAGATGCCCACCAAGCTGCTGTGTCACTCTCCTCCTCAGCTGGATAGGGGAGAGAAAATAGAATGGAAGGCTCGTGGGTCGAGATAAG
>JANXJC010000008.1:30270249-30290666 GCA_027564655.1 Leptodon cayanensis
ACCTCGGTGAAAATAGCTCCTGATATAATTGATCTCTCTCCCAGAGAGAAGAGACATTTTCATTTTGCATAGACTTCAGAGTTTCCATATCAAAATGAATGTTAATAATGAATTTAAGAACATATTTAGATGATAAAACTACCTCAATGTTTTGTTTGCACATGCATTTTCTATGAGGTTTTTTTGTCCTGCAAATTAGTTTATTCCCCAGACAGCATGAAATGAATCTGAACAAATGTTTTGGTGTAAACAAAGTGGTAATTCTGCTTGCTGAGGATCAGCTTTTCAAATATGGTAAAACTTGCAGGATTCTTAATTCACTCTAGTTTTACAATGAATGGCAGAGAGCACCTCCCCCTCTCTTCACACTAATTACAAATGAAAAGAGTATACAGCCATCTAAGAATGCTTTGGGATTTGAACCTTTGCACTTTTATACAGAATGATAGATAAGTCAGTCTCACTAAAATGTATCTTATTACCTGAAGATGTGCTGCGACTGGGTTCCCCTCGTTTCAGCTGATCAATTCTGGACTTCCGTTCTCCGGTGATTTCTAAGCTTTTCTTCTCTCTGTCCCTGTCCCTGTCCCTATCCCTGTCTCTAGAACTACTGTGCAGGATCCTCTTCCGTCCAGTCTGGTCATCTCCACTGCGATGAGCTGACTCATTGGAAGGGGATCTAAGTCTGCTTGAGGCATGGCTCCGATTGCTACCAAGGCTGCTGCTGCGCTTCTGATCCACAGGTTTTCGGTGTGGTCCATCCTCTATAGTAACGTGAGGGGCTTCCACCTTTTCTCCCCTTGTCCTGTGACTTTTTCTATGGGATTCCTCAGTACTTCTTTCTGGAACAACAATGTCACCGCGTTCAGGAACATCTTCATCTGACCAGTCGCTAAATGTTGTATCTTCTCTTTTTTGTGGGACTTCTGCCACAGGTTTCTCAGGTGGTGCTTCAACCAATTCTTCTTTTGTTACAGGGGGTGTTCTTGGGCCTTTCTTCTTTTTATGATGTGGAACAATTTCTTCATCAGAAACTTCAGAATCACCCTTGGATCTCTTCCGCTTTTTCTCTACATTTTTCTTTTTTTGGCCTTTCTTGGGTGAAAAGACCTGGCTTTCCTCAGTTATTGATTCATTAGCGTACCTTTCCACCCCACTGTCATCATCTTTCTTCTTCTTTGTGGCCTTTTTCTGTACCTTGGACTTCTTTTTGCTGTCATCATGCATTCTATCAGAAGCATCTCTTTCTTCAGAGGGACGGTGTCCAAGATTTTCCTGAACCCTGGACCGGGAGCCTTCTGAAGCATCTGGTTGCTCTCTTTGCTTATCTGCTGAAGAAACCCTCTCTTTAAAATCTGGTTCTTCATAACGCCGGGAACTTTCCTTTCTGTCCGATTTTCGCTCTTCTTCTTTCCAGCGACTCTGCCGCTCTTCTGTAACATGAGAGGGGCTCAGTGACCGGGATTCCTGTGGCCGCACAACCTGGCTCAGAAGTCTGTGCTTTTCATCTACAAAATGGGAAAAAGGATGTACTTGTATTGAAGGAAGGAGAACATGTGAGCATTTAGTATCTTGTGCATGCCAAAAAGTGTCAATTAAAACATATGATCTGTTATTTCAGTTAAATTTCTTAAGTTTTTCTACTGCCGCAGCAGCAACAGACTATTTCCATGTTTTATGTTTTGGTAAACATGCATCTTAAACAACAGATGTGGGAGTCACTATCATCTGGCAGACGTAACACATAGTGACAAAATGAAGATAAAAGACAAACATATAGATTAAGAAACATAGTGTTGCTCATGAAAATAAGGGGAGGAGGACACTTAAGAAGCTTTCCCCATGTTTTTTCTATTTAAGATTGCAAATTATTTTCCAGTGGCGGAGGATAAGCTGTATCCAGCTGCAGAGATAGCCCACTCCTACTTACTTTTATCATCTCCACTGTTGTAAGCATCACTATCAGGAGAGTGCTCACGGCGACGTTTGGGTGACTGACGAGGACTTGGACTGCTTTCATTTCTGTGACGCTTCCTGCAGAGGCAACATGTACAGTCAGATTTCTTCAGGATTCTTTAAAGAAAACATTCATTAATTGAGTTTATCATCAATACAAACCCTAAAGTCTAAGCACCTCATACAGAAGACAACACATCTAAGGATGCCAGGAAGTTTTGCAGTTTTCTAAGTTGTTATTCCAAAACTGCAGGTTTTTGACCATACTGTAAGATACCTTAAACTAAAACTCAACCACTTATGACAACTATCCTTTTAGCAAAAAGTTATGAAAGACTATTAAGATAAATTTTTCCCCGTGGCAATAACTCTTGCAGTGAGCTGACCCCAGGTGGCAGCTAAGCCCCCACCTATATGTTTGCTTACTTCTCCCCCAAGTAGGATGGGGGACAGCCTGTAGTAGATGACTTATAGGCATCTACAGTTCCCTCACACAAAAGCTACTAATTATTTCCAAGCAAAGCAGCCATTCAGGGCAACACTGTTTTGCTTAGTATTGATGGAACAACGAGAATTTTATTGTACCAAATGAAAAAAAACAAAAAAGGCGAATCAGTGCTACGCATTCAAAGGAAGCGCCACACATTTACCCGGGATATCATTCACACCTTCACTGGTAGACTTCTGGTACTGAAAATTTAGTAGTGCAAAGGGTAATGCATGTTCCACAGAAATTTAACAAATAAAGTCATTAACCCTGACCTAGTTAGCGGCTATCTGACTTTCCAGGCTTCAAAAGGTACCACAGCATGCTATTGTGCATCTGAGAATGCCTGCATTATTAAAGGCAAGGCCATGCAAGAATACTTAGAAGGGAAAATGACATCGTCTGACTCAATTGTTAGCTCCTGAGTAGTTCCATGATTCTGCACTAACAAAGCATCGGATTACCTTCAGCAGCATAATACTGATTTGGGGGCCACCAGTATGTGCCACACAGGCCGGGCCCCTGCGTAAACAGGATATCTTCTTCCTTATGATACTCCCCTGCTTGCTAAGTTACTGAAATCTACAGTAAAAGACTGCCTTTTTTTTTTTTTTTTTTTTTCTTTGACTGAAGTAACATTCGGACCCACTCACTTGGATTTTCTTTCCTCATGGACATCTCTTGAACTTCTTTCTTCTCGGATATCTTCTCTCTTATCCCTGCGGTCTTCCCTTCCTTTTTCTTTGTCATCCCAGTCTCTCTGGCGGTCTCTTTCTTTATCCCTGTCTCGACCTCTCTCCCTTTCTCGTTCCCGCTCTCGATCTCTTTCTCGCTCTCGCTCCCTTTCTCGTTCCTCTCGCTCTCGTTCTCGCTCCTTCTCCCTCTCCCTCTCTCGTTCCCTTTCCCTGTCATGGTCCCTGTCTCGGTCCCGCTCGCGGTCCCTGTCTTTGTCCCGCTCTCTCTCCCTCTCCCGTTCCCGAGCACGATCTCGTTCCAACTCTCTTTCCTTCTCCCTTTCCCTTTCCCGGTCTCTTTCTCTTTCCCTCTCTCGGTCCCTCTCCCTTTCTCGCTCTCTCTCCCGGGCCCTTTCGTCTCTCCTGTCATCAGACCGATCTACCCTTCGCTCTTCTCTTCTTTCATCCCGCTCGAGGTCATCACTTCGTCCTTGATGTCGTACCGGTGAGCTTGCTCTCTGATCTGCGAAGAGAAGCAGGCTTGATTACCAAGTGCTAAAGCGACATACACTGCTTCCACTACACTACTAAAAACCCAAGAGCTTTTCTTTTGATGATGTAGGTATTGTTTTCCATTAAATAAAAGCAACTCCCTGCAGAAACTTGGAAATTCTCTTTGGAGAGGGAAAAAGGCAAAAAGCAGTACTAATTTTGAAAGATTTTTTCAATATTTAGGGAGTGGGCTTTCCTTATTTTAACCAGAAGTTAATACAGAAATTTTATTTTCTACCAGTTTTTCCTGAATGGCTTCAAAAGAGAACTATACACCTCACAGCCTAGCTATTACTATTGCATTACTCAATGATTCAAGATCTGGTATAAGATTGCATGCTGGGCTCATAACCCAGAGGTTGAAAAGCTCTGAATGACATACATATGAAATGTTAAGACTTCTGTATGAAAATTTTACTTCCTAAACCTGTTAAGAGTAATGGCTTTACAAGAACTCACGCTGTTTATAATACATAGTAAAACTTACTGCAAAATAAGAAATACTGGTCTGTCTCATCACAGAAGAGATCCCTGCACAGAAATACACAACCAAATCCATGAGAAAGGGAAAGCCGAGGATGAGATACAGGAAGCAAAACTGTTCTAGAAGTTTTCATATGTATTCACTGCAGAGTCTTACAGTTTTAGAAGCTGAGTTTTTCATTGTTCAGACAGTGGATTAGAGTCTGGGAGAAAACTAAACTTATGTAGAAAATGACAGATCCAGAAGGACAGTGAAACCTGATTTTTCTAATGGTATTTACTCTCCACAGACTTAGCTGCATTTTGTTAATTATATTTCAGATTTTTTTGAATACTTCTATAAATTTTGACCACTCCGTAACAATTTCTATGCTGATGTTAGTAGTAACTGAACCACAACAAATCAATAAAACTATTTTTCCATAATATATATTAAAAGCACTATACAAAAAAGCAAAAAATGGCATGAACAGAGGTTGATATTTTTCGGTCCATTACTCTGAGGCTGACAGTGCACTTTGCTGTAAATTGAGACAATGTCCACCAGGGGCGAGCAGGCAGAGTTTGAACAGGACTAAATCAATAAAACGTGCATTTCCATCAGGTTAATCAATTTTAATCTCTGAGTGAATTAACAATGACTTAATGCTCCCCTGTTACTAGGTAAAATTAAAAGCAAACTTGAGTGACATTTCTGCCATGGCTGTAACGTTTCTTTTTTAAAAAGGTAAATCATCAATCCGTGCAATTTGTTCCGTGAACAGGTTTCACATTCTTTTAATGGTGCCTATAACATTATAGTATGATTTACAGTGCATACTAATTATTAGATCTTATACAGAAGTTCTGCAACCCCTATTTGTTATGTCAGTTTTGGTGACAAAACATCCACATGAAAAAGTCTTACATGAATCAAAGATACTGGAAGCGTTTTAGACAATTAAATGTCAATAGTCAGCACTTCTTACATGACTTCATTTTTTGAAACGCCGTTCCAGCAGTTGTTTGGAACACCTACATATTTGCCTTAGTTGAATAAAGGCAGCCCAAATTTGCAAGCTTGCATTTTAAAAATCGTACTAAAAAAGATTCCTAACGTATCACAGAACTAAGTACCAACCAAAATCTATCTCAATTTTTCTGTGAATGACAAATGTTAAGACCGTAGTCTAATTACAGAAACTATGTCTTGAATTGTGACTCTGAGGAGGACTTACTATTACAAAAAGCAATCTACATTTTTAAGGGGGAAAACAACAAATCTTATCTCCATTCAAGTGCTTTATATTTCTCCCCTCAAAGGGAAACACAACCCATTCAAAGCAACTTCCCTTCTAGAAATTTATTTTGTTGTGATGACATGTTTTTACTTCTGAGGGTTTTTTTTTCTTTTGTGTTTTTTTGATTTTTTTTTTTTTTTTTTTTAAATTCTTAATAAATTAAGACCTTGGTATGATATGAAGAGCACAAGTTACATTATAATACATCTAGGATTTATTGGGTGTGGGGAGGTGGAAGAGATGAAAGCTAGTTTGCAAAAGCCAACCCCCAGGACACATTCAGACTGCAGGATTTTTCAGCTGACAAGAAAAGGGAAGCCTGGAGATTAGGTTTTTTGAAATCCTGCCTTGAAGACAAGACAGAACCTAAAGCAGAACCTTTCACAAGAACAAGCAACAACAGATACATTTCAATGGGCCAAAAATCATCTCTCAAAGTAGCACACAAAACATCCTTCTGAAAAACTGAGGTTAAACAACAGCTAGAACATATCTGTCACTTCCAAATCAAAACTCAAGATAGAAAAAAACAACCTGTAATTTTATATTTATTCTTCACAGCTCCTCCTTTCATTTCCATGCTGTTTTCATTTCCCTATCTCCTCCTGTTCTCTTAATTGTTGAGCAATACAAATATTTTCCAGAGCGAAAGTTGGTACTAAGTTCATTAGAGACAACACAGTACTCTTTCAGGTGCAGAAGTGTAACATCTTGCATACTACGTCTAAAAGAACAGTCTTGCATACTCTTTCCATGATCACTGGTATCTGTACCAACACTTACTAGCCAATTATTATTGACCACAGCAAAGCATTCATCACTATCAAATTCCCCAGGCAATAAATTTTTTAATTAATCATAAATCTAAACTGTCACTTATTTTAGTAGTAAATAGTCTGTAATTAAGTCAGTCTAGTAGTCAGGCCTTCCCCAAAACATACTCAAGTAATTTACAGTGCAGATGTACAATTTCCATACAAACAAAACCAGTAATGAAATGCACTCATGACTCTAAGCTTACACACGTATGGTACATGAAGTGGAGGAGGAGGCAAAGAGGAGAAAAAAATGTTTTACACTGAAGTTGTACAACGAAATCTCTTGAAGTTTAGTTTGTTTAAACACTACTTGGATGAACAAAAACAGAAGGTGCCAAAGTCTAGCCATAGGTAGGAAGAAAGGCCATAGCATTCATGCAGACACTGCCAATGAGAGATCTTACTACAGAAGTTAACTTAGATCAAGGATAGAACTAGTGTCAGTGTGCAGTGTCAAATAAGTTATTTATGAATTAGTGGTGTGGGGGCTGAAGAAGGAAGAAAAAGGAGGGAGAAGGAAACAGACATTCGTACATACACATTTGACTACACATGTATGTGTCAAAATACACATTAAAATACCTCTTTCTCTGTTGTCACGCCTGTCGCGTTCACCATGTCTTCTTTCAAAGGAGGAATCCCTTGCTTGCTCTCGACTGTCATAGCGATCCCGGTCAGGGTAGCTATTCCTTGATTCCCAGCTGTCGTGGTAGTTTCCACTACTGCTGTGACTATCAACCTGGGATCCTCTAGTCCCCCGACTTCCTAAAAGATGTATCGAAAGAAAAAGATTAGTTTCCACACGTAAGGAAATCCACTGATATTTTATACCAACTAAAGTAGTAACTTAATAAACTTGAATTAACTGTTCATGGAAATAGAAATTGTAGCATCAAACTCTACTTAACCAACAACTCAAATTTCACATGTTTTAACTGTAAAATTCTTATTTTCAAACTGCAAACTCAAGACTTTCTAAATCACCATCCCCTAGTCATAGCATGAGGTCTCCTGAGTAGAAATATAACAGTCCAAAAGCCAGTTCACATTTGTTCTGAGTAGGATGTAAGCTTACACATAGTGCACCATGAATAAGCAGAGAAAGTAGATATCATTTTTCCTGTAAAAATTGTATGGCATTTCCCTAATGAAAATGTCACAATAAGCCTGAGAAAGCCAAAATATATTACTACAGATGATTAAAAGGTGGTAAGTGAAGCTGTTCTACAAAGCGCATCAGACTTCCAAAAATACTGCCAAAGGTTAAAATCCCACTTTTTTTTTGTCAATCAAGAAGGGGCGGGGTGGAGAGAGGTGGGGTTGTGTGAAAGGTGGTTTTCAAGTACCCAAGACATGCAGTTGCTTTTGAGAGAACACAAAAAACCTACTGCCCAGTATTTTGAGACACACTGTCCCCTACGAATCTTTCAGTACACATCAGCCTCTTACTTGTGTTTGTAGCCCATGGGAAAACCTAGGCTTGCAGAAACATTAAATAGCTTGGTGTAAGGGTTAGGGTTTGTTTTAAAATGGGATGGCAGAATACCAATGTTACACCACTTCAGTGAATAGAGAACACAGAAGTGCTATAAATTTAAGAAACTGTTCTAATTTAACGACAAAGAATTGAACATAGCTTTAAAAGCATGAATTATTTGGCAGCACTTCCATATCAAATATCAAACAAGATAGTATGAATGTTAATATTCAATCTCCAATGATAGGGACATATTAATTTTTTAAATCACGCAATACCCTTGTCAGATAATTCTGGACCTCTGCCTCGACTTCTGCCAGTTCTATCGCTTCTGCTCTCATTTCTGGAGTCACTTCTGGAGTCATTCCTTGTTTCAGTACGAGAGCTCTCCTCTCTGCCATGGGATCTTCCATAGCTGCGTGAGTCCTCCTGATACTGGTCATCCTTTTTATGGGTATCGCGACTCTCTCTATCTCTGTAGTCATGGGAATCTCGTGTGGAGCGCGAGTCTCTCTGATCACGACTATCTTTGGTATCTCTGCTATAATCCCTCGTATCTCTGGAGTCTCGAGTATCTCTGGATTCCCTTGGCTCCCTCCGATCTCTGTTGTCTCTTGTCTCCCTCCGATCTCTTCCATCACGAGACTCTCTGTCATCTCTGTGATCCCTGGAGGTACTCTGCTCCTGGTCATAATCACGATCATCTCTTGTTTCTCTTTCTTTTTCCCTTTTCCCTCTAGTGTCTGTAAAACGTTTAAAAGAATGTTATATAACTTGCTTAATCAGAGCAAGCAAAAATTTAGCACACAAATAACACTAAAATAATACAGTCAAAATATACTTCTGACACACACACAGAAAATCAAAATCAATATGTAAGTAGGAGAAGATCATGTTGAGTATCTACCTATACATTCAGTAAGGTTTAAAGATCTTTTCGTGAATTTGAATCTGTACTTTACAAATATTTACGTGTTCTAAAGACAGTAAGTATAATAAAAATAAATTTTAAACATATTAGAAAGCAATCACACTTCAATAATTTTAAGGTAGGATTATTGCTCCTCCAGTCACAAATTCCTTTGTTTCTCCACACACATGTATTTTCAGGAAATTTGTGCTGTACTTAGACCACTTGCTTTTAAGACCTCAATGTCCTGCTAAAGGTTGTTTTATTTTTTTTTTTTTTTAATAAATTACATTATTTGTAATGTTACTGCTATAGGAAGGTAAGTTTACAGCCAGTCTAAAAAAAGCTGACATATGTACTCTTTGTAATCTGTGTCTTGAGAGAAACAGCATGTTTGCCCACCACAAAGCTCAACCAGCTTTACAGATTGCCAGAGGGAATGACTGTTTCTTTGCACAGACCTCAATGTCAATTAAAAAGACAACAGACAGAGCAATCAGTGAGGACTGGATTAGCATTTGGGCACCTCATAGAAAAGAGTAACAGTTACTTACAAGTATCCTGCCGTCACTCAGCTGATCCCTAGCATATGCCTGATAACCATGAGAAGATCACTTACCTACTGACACCACCATTGATTTACACCAGAAACACCTAGGCAGATGCCTACAGGATCTTTACAATCAGCTGAGCCTACATAAGCAGTCCTAACAGGAACACTCAACTGCACAGTCCCCGAAAACACCACCACCAGCACAGGAATGATAATACAGCCAGTATTTTCTTCACCCCCTACCCATCAGGATAGGTGCAGACAATGCCACAATTTGAAAATGAAGCTTCAAAATGCAATTTGAAAACTATTAACAATTATTCTGAAGTGCTATTTTTTTATTCATACCATCCCGCCTTTCGTGGCGCCTATCATGAGACTGGGAAGTCCGATCACGATCATGTCTTCCCTTTTCTCTTGCAGGAGATCGGTGTCTCGAAGGGCTTCGCTTCCTCTGAGGTGAAGAGTGTGGGGGATAGGGAGAAGATGATCGCCTTGCAGGCGGGGAAGCTGTCCTTTGATAGGATGGAGAGGGAGTTCTTTTGCGGTGTGGGGAAGGAGAATGTCTTTGAACAGAGGAGCCTGACTGTGATGAAGAGGAGTGATGTCTGGAGGATATGGGAGAATGATGCTGACCTGATGGGGAAGCAGACCTGTAAGGAAGAGTCAGAATAGGCACACATGTAATAACTCAATTTGAAAGGTTCTTGCTGTACCCTACAAAAAAAGAGTGATTAAAGTAATTTCTGCATTCTCTACCCTCTGACTGCTGAAAATAAGTGCTGTTTCTATAAAACATCAAACTAGTCTTCCCTTGGGGGTACCAAGGATATCCTTTCAAAGTATGCTTATCTTTAAATGGTTATAGTTTATTTAATATCCAAGAACAAGTTGTCCAATCAAAATTATATTACACAGCTAACAGAATGCTTTCCTGGGGGAAGGGAGGGAGGAGTCAGAAAAAAATCATGATCTTCTCACCACCCCCAAACCAAGAACAATTGTTTTCTTCAATATGAAATGCTTTTTGGAGTTCATGGTAAAATTAGGCAGATAACTTTTACACAGTGTTACCTAAGGGGAATTTTTCTTTTGTTTCCAACAGCATTCAGTTTTTTAGAAAGTAACAGTGTCTCCTTGTGCACTTCTAACTTTTTTAACATTGTTCTTTAAACAATTTAGGCCTGGATCCTGAAAACCCATATGCATATCCACTTAAAATTTTAGCAAATATGAATGTTTACACAAACTCAGAAAATTCATATCTAATAGAACAAGGAAAAGTAAACAAAGTGTCTCTCGTCTTCGAAATCCCATTGCTTAACTAAAGGTCATTTACACAACAGTAAACCAATTTCCTCATAATATGTTATCCCATGCACAGTCTAACATGAACAAACACACTTAAAACCTTTGAGCTCAGTAGCGTTTTTTTCTCCCTTATCAGCATGAAAGCAACTTGCAAGTATCTTTTCTCATTAAATATCCATTGTCCTTAACTGCCAACTCCCTGCCACTTCACCAAATTCCAGAGACTCCAAAGAAAAGAGCAGGAGTCAGAAAAACCACCCATGGACAATACATCTTCAAAAATCCCACTTAGTTTTAAGTAATTCAGTTCCTGCTTTTGAATGTCCATATATAGTGTTGGTGAGTTCAAATAAACATCTAGATCATACAAATGAACATCTCAGTTTCAGGTGACTCACAAATGAGGGACTACTCTACCACAGGCAGTAGTACTTCCCTGCAACCTTCTGCAACAGCCCAGCAGTTGGTAAGGATACGTATGTAACACAGCTTTTGCTGAACTATCTTGCAAATGTCACAATAAATTCTTCTGAGCTAGCTGATGGCAGCTGGGCTCTGAAGAGAATGAGCTCTGGAATCATTCGGGTTGGTAGGCTTACAGCCTGTCACGGCACTACCCAAGAGCCAAATGGACAGCTGCCTAGCCAATGGTACTCAGCAGTAAATCTCCTGGCTAAGGTTTCTTAGAGACCCAGACTCTGCAGGTAAAAAGATTCTCCTCATGTCAGGAACACAGAGCAATGATTCAGCTTCCAAGGAGCAAAGCTTTAGGAATGGAATGCTAAGTGAAATCTCTGGCAACCGGAGGTAGGAACTGCAGCTGGAAGTCTTCTATTAATACCAGAATTTCATCCTTCCTTCTAGTCAGTATCAGTGACTCAAGAAAACCACCTTCAGAGCCCCATGGAGTACTATACTGATTACCATATGACCAATGTCACAAAGATGGTGGTTTTACAGCCAGATTCTACTACAATACCAGATATATTCACTAAAGGAAGCACCTTGACTTGACTGTTGAGGCACTTCAGACTTGTCAATCGAGAGAAGTCAAAGAAAATTTTTGCAGGACAGGCTGAAATAATATTCGAACTGAGCCACTTCATCTCTACCAGAAAATATACCCAGGAAAGTGACAGAAAGAAAGGGGTGAGACAGAAAAATAAACAAAACTAGCCTCTGAAACATGCTTAACTAGGACACCCTGAAGAACAGCCTGCATCTATCTTTTCAATTTTTCAATTTAATTCACACTGTGTCTGTAAGCTTGTATGCTAGGATATTGCCAGGCCTGGAGACTATCCCACTGAGATGTGTTTATGATAGTCAATGCCAGAGAATATTTGGACACCTCAACAATAGACTAAGATTCTGTACCTCCTTGCCTGAAGACCTAAAAGTGCATGAGATCCAGGTGATGCACTCCCGATGTGGCTTAGAGATGCCTGTGACTTCTACACACAGTCTGACCTCCAGGATGCTTATGCATAGCTTTTGTCTGGAAAATTAAAAAACCTCCAGGTCCCCTCGTGCATGCTACCAGTAAACATTCTTCATGAATGGCAGGAAAGAGGAAACTCAGTTTCTCTGTCTCCATGGATATATACCCATGCTGACTGCAGCTTTCTATCACAAGAGAGAAGGTCTGACCAATGACTATTCCTGAGGAAACAAGTAGCCCCCTTGCCTCCAAGATGACAATTCGTACACATTGTCTCATACAAATGAAACAAATGGCCTAGAATGAGTAGTAAAATTTCCAAAGCACTCAAAGTAAAATTCAGTCAGGGTCAGAAATGACTGACAGCATCTAATATAATTTCATGACTTACCGTCTTTAAGACTACATTTACTTTTCACCATTAAACCATTATTATGAAACACAGGGTTACTAAAATTGGCTTGCATGGAAGGCTATCAATGGTTTGGAGACAAACAAAACACTTCAAATATCCTTCCTGGCTTCTAGCATAAGGCCCATTTATTTTCCCTGTTCAACATTCCCTTGCACAACACTTGATACATCTGCATAGAACCCCCAAGCAGGCAGTGACGAGCAAAATAGCGCAGTAGGTTAGAAAAAGTGGGGAAAAGGGTACTGCGAAGGTATTTTTCAGTCTCCTTACTAAGCCAGCTGCAGGGGGAACTGGCTACTCTACTCCTTTCCCTATAATAATCCAATTTAGTGAAAATGTCCATCAGTGACATCTAGCTTAATACAATACAACGTTGTTCCAGCTGAACTGAGTCACTACAGTAGCAAAAGAGCTTGCTTACAACTCTTAAGATTGCTGAATGGATGGGTTTTATTTGCTTGTTTTATCAGCATGCCGATATATATGACATCTGGTGTCCTCCCCCACCCTTCAACAGACATGCAGAAAATAAGCGTGCCTCCCTCTCCATTACACAAACACAGGATTGCAGTAGTATTCAGCACTGCCATTCTAAACCTAAGCTTACAGACTCCTTCAGACCAAAATAAGAAGCCTCCTTCCTTTCTTTTTAATGGGTGGTAAAAGATTTTTTTTCTAAGGCCTCTAGAACTAGCAGGATGATGTCTTCCCTTCCTGCAAGAAAGGTCTCTGAAACTGTCCTCATATTGTACTGTTTAGCCCGTTGTGCTTGCTTTTCAGGAAAGATGTGTAGAGCCAGGATCTGTGTATCACTTTACCCATTTTAGAAGAGAGAAACTCCGCTCCTTCCCCATCTCTAAGATAGAAGAATTCTCACACTTTCTACTTTTTAAGAAGTGGGAAGATGAGAAAAAGAAAAAAGTTCCCAAAGGATCACAGACTGACTACGTCTCATATCAGACTTCTGAAGTTCTACCTGAAGCCAAAACATTTGAGAGAAACTGAAAATGGAAGCCTGCACCATGACTTGTGTTCTTGACATGACAGGTACTCTCAATGTAGTAACTCGGCAAAAAATAAAAAGTCTCAGAGCTCAAGTGTTTGAGGCACACACAACAGACACATATGAACAAGTAGTCAAAGCAACAGAGGAAGTTTCTAACTTATGATATGACTATTCATGGAAATAAAATCCATGCAATTGACCTCCCACCTGCGAGAGGGTGAGAAGTTATGTTTGTGAGTGGTTGACTTGGCTGGAGCTCGGGAGGTTTGTCTTCGCCTTGCAGCAGGTGGTGAGTACTCCCTGGAAGGGGAAGAATTACTGCCAGAATGATCTGCAGGACTAGGAGAACGCTTCTGTCTATGGGAGCTTTCAGAGGGATCCCTGGGAAACACAAACGGCAGCTTGTTTAACAGGCGTAATATGGCATTAGTACATATCTATGAAAAGACTGACAACTCCAAGACAAAACCTGTGCTTACGAGATCAAGAACTATCTTATAGAATTTGTTCTATCTATAATTTCATATATGAAATTACCATAAGCTAGCAAGACTCAAAAATGCAAGATATGCACTAAATTTCTTGCTAATCACTGGACTGTAAAATACAAAACTAGAATATGGCAAAACCAAAAATATATTGTAATTTTACCTAATATTTCATGTGGCGGTGAAACAGAATTGCTATCAATGGAGAATTATCTTGCTACCCTATTAAAAAAAAAAATCTCTGTAATGTCAGAACTTAATATTTAAGAAGACTCAAGCTCACAGACATTTTCAAACGCTAATCACAGTTTCAAATGAATGAAAGAGATCTGTCAGAACCTTCAACTATGTCACTTACTGTACATCATGAAGTTTTGACATTGTTTCCTGATTTTTATTATTTAGGAAAAAAAAAAGACAAAAATCCAACACTGAAATAAAAGGCTGTATTCACCACAGCAATACCTGATCATAGTACAACAACAAGCCAAGTACTCTCTTGATCCTTTCAGCACTATCTAGAATATTTTTCTAGTGTTTGTGACCACCTTCCAGTAATGAAGTGTGCAAGCATGAGGGAAATAATATATTCTGAAGTAAGAATAGTGTGATTTATTTAATCAATTAAAAATACACAATTCACTGGTCTTCAACTCCTTAGCCTTTGCCATGCTAGTTATAAAGTAAACACTTAAAAACCTGTACCCTATTTTCATCAAGTGAATACAGAATTTAAAAATGCAGGTGTTGTATTTTTCAACTTAAATGGACACCTATGCTTCAGAAAGTAACAGGAATAGTCATATTAGTCCACTACTTGTTGTGTATGTGTATGTGTGTATATATATATATATATATATGCAAAAGTGAAGTAATTCTAAAACCACAGTACTCTGACTACTTCAGAAATACTTTTAACCTACTGAAAATTAGGGAGAGTTTAAACATGTCATTGCCAATTTAGAAAGATATTAGTCCTCTAAGATTTCAGAAGAGCAGGCAAGCGGACAGGTGAACGACTTTGACAAAGACTTTGGCAAATGAATTGCTCCATTGGTGAAGGTCCAACTTCCTGAAAAGTAATGAATCTTTCAAAAGGGCATTTTACAAACTTATTAAGTTATGTAATTAAAACCCACCAATCTGTTCGTTATAGTCTATCAATCCATCTACATAACGCACTTAAAATATTTAATGAGTACTGAAAAGGTTGTTGGCAAAGCAGGTATAAATCCTTTATTATTCAATGTTCTATAAAAGATAACTTTAAAAGCAAGGTTACATTAATGTTAAAAGCTAGTAATGCAACATAACTTACCTCTGCTTCTCTTTTTTCTCCTTGTGCCTTTCAAAGTCACGCCCTCTCTCTTTCACCTCCCTTGCCTTTTCTTCTGAACGTTCTTTTGCTTTATGTTTTTCTTTGTGTTTTTTCCCCAGGGGAGTTTCCTCTTGTACTGGAGGAGGAGGACTAGGGGTACGAGGACCTTTCTTTTTACTCTGGTTACTTTTAGAACTCCTAGAGATAAATTAACAAGGGGGGAGAAAAATGAAGGACTGCCAACTATTTCAAATAATGATTTCTCAGATGTTGGCAGGAAAGTTATAACATAAAGGGCCTTGAAGCTTTTAGGATAGGATTCACCACTCCATTAGCAAGCAGCACTCAATAACTGCACTTGACTGAAGGGTGAATGTAGATGGTAAAAATTCACATTGTGCTCTTCCATTTATAACCTTTATTTCTGAAGCAAGCGAACAAAAATACAAATTGCTCCCGTTCAGAAAGAACCAGTTTTCAAAGTTAAAATGCCCTTGCACGAACTGCACACATCGGAGGACCAGAACTCTATAGAGCATCTTTTGTGTTTAGCCTCCCATTTCTGCAATGCAATACCACAATCACAAACACAAAATAACTTGAACAACTCATGTCTTCGATTTAATGTTAACTACCTGATGCAGGATAAAGCATTGAAATATTTTTGAATATGCATTTCACAATATGAAATAGTATATATTTTTCCCTATAAACTACCACTGACATAAACCCTATAAACTAGGTATAACTCCATACTGACTGTCAGTAGCATAGTAGCCCATGCTGTACATTCTCACAGTAGAAACAATATTGTTTTGTCCCTATTTTAAACAGGATCTTTGCTTAGCAAATACAGATGTGTTTGCTTATGTTGCTGCAGTAATTTCTTTCCTATCTAAAAGCTGCAAACAGTGATTCAAAAGGTCCTGCAGGCAGCAAGAACTTAGAAACTTAGGTTTTGGAGATTGACTTTTTGTGGCAAGGTGCCCAGTTTGAACTTCCTGTTATTTTCACATACCTTGTCCTTACTTCACCCCCCCCATCCGCCACTTCTTTCCCTCTCCTGAATTCTGAGACATTCCCTGCCTTGAAAGTCAAACGTTATATCCTGAACAGCAATATGCAATACCAACACAACGTGCAGTTGGTCAAATTTTAAACATGTCACTTCAGTCTAGAGGAGCTACTTCATGGGCGGCAGCATCTCAAATAAAACTGCTTCCCACTTTTTAATGGTTTATATTTCCTCATCACCTCCCAGAGACTCAGGACATTCAAAGAGAAAAGACCTGCTTGTAAACCATGAAATTAATCAACTGACAACTATATGCATATAACAATTTTCTGCACAAGATGATTCACAGTGCACAATTTAGAGACCTTCCCCTAAAGTTACATAATCAAAAGTCCTGAAAGCAAGGAAAATGAAAAACCATATTAATTATGAAAACCCCAGTAACAAAAATCAGCATGGTCATGTTCTCACTTTCTCGCAAGATGAACCTACATACTGACCTCTGCTGATCCAAAAGTGGGGAAGATACAGTAGATGCTTTCTTCTCTTTCTTACTAGCCGAAGAAGATGATTTGGGACTGGATCTTCGTTTTGGAGATTTGCTAGACTTTCTTGGTGATGGTGATGGTGATAATTTAGATCTAGCCACCTCTGGAGAAATCTTGAGGAAAAGAATATATTAACCGATAAGATATTGATGCTCAAAAGCTTACCTGTATGCTGATATACGTCAGATATGTAAATCCAGTAACAGTATACATCTGAGATCTTAACCATCTACACATCTACCTCAAATAAACTAACCACATCATTTTCAAAGATCACCAGAAAAAGAAGATGATGGGAAAAGGATGGGGGAAGAGAAGATGGTGTACTCTGTAACACATTACAAAAACCGTAACTAAAAGTTTAAAATCAGTACATACCCAGTTAGCGCTCAAGTTTGTCTGAAAAAGAAAGACCTCCTTTCAGACTTTTTTTTTTTTGTTAATCTTCCCCAAAATTTTAGGGTTTCTAACACTTACAGCTTTGCCTCTGTCACTCTACTCTGTTACTACAAGACACGTTCAAAAAGCAGCTTGGGAAATGCTTTTTGTTTTCTTCTACATGTCTTCTGTGTTAAAGGTCTTACTAGTTTTATATCATTAAAATGCATTAAATCCTACTCATTTAATAGCTGACTTCATAAAGCAGAAAAGTTGGTTATGGTGCTGGATGATTGACCAGATACTCACAACTAATATCCAAGTCACACAGTAAGTGATACATGTGCCAGTTATTTACTACTATGTAACACAATAGTGCATTTGTAGCCCAAGAAGCTCAAGTCTTCCAGGAAACAATTAGAAGCCTATGAAGTAGCTGATGACTTATTTTTTTAATTTCATATTCACATAATACAAACCTCTTTTTTAATGACTATTTCCTCTCGTTTCTCCATGTTTTCCTGTTCCAACTTCATGAGTTCTCTCTGAATCTTTTGGCGCTTCATTTCCAAAGACAGCTCATGATCATAATCATAATTAACATCTCCATTATCAGAGTCTTTATTTTAAAAAAAGTAAATAGATTAGTAAACAATTACATTATTAAATAAATAATAATATTTAGCATACTGGATGCCAAGCATAAATATTTCTGTGACTTTTAAGCACTGCATGAATGTATCAATGAAGCTAAGCCAAATCTCTTCTCCAATTACATGCACAAACCTGAAATAACTCCAATTAGTTCCATACAACCTGCAGTTAAATTCTTAAACTTCATCAAAAAACCACCTTAACTTCTTTTAGAGACTTGCATCAATTATTAAGCTGAGGTAGCAAGGGAAATCCAGTAAACCATTTATTTTTGTTAAAAAAAAAAAAAAAAGGAGTGTCTTCACAAAGACCAAAAATATGCAGAGTACTACTTAATTGGGAAAGCTCACATGAAACGGATTTAAATAGTGATGCATTATACTTGAGGAATTTGTGTAACAGAATATCCCACAAATCAATTTATACACTTATTTAATTACATCTATAAATTGATTGTAAAATAAAAGAAGAGGTCTGTATGACCTATGCATACTTCAAGAGTTAATTTCTGTTTTTAAAACACTGTTACTGTTTGGTTTTCACATCAGAAAAGGTGCTATTTCTCTCATTATTTCATTAAGTCATGGCTAGTTAGTATCACATGCTCCAAGCCTTGCAGCTGAAATCTCACTGAAAATTATGGCAGTTTTACTCACTCTGTTTACATGTCTTATTTTGTTTATGGCTATTTAAGTCTAATGCTCAGAAAGCACTTTAGGAAAATAACTGTCAGAGAAAAGATGACTTCATTAAAAAGTCATTAACTTTCACTCCCCTTCCTACACACAGGAACTATATAAAAGGTTTTGCAATAACTAAACTCAGTCTACAAATTCCCTTCATGTGTTGTCATGGGAACAGCTTATAGAGAGGTGCAGTTCCTAACAGCATAGGGGCTTTCCCAGTCCACATGTCTGCTTATATAGCACTCACTAGAACTTAATAGACAGTAATTCTACTTCATCCACATAACTGATAACACTATTTAAAAAAAAAAAACATAATTCTCAAGCTGAAAGCCTCAGTGTCTAAGACTTGACATTCATACTATATATTTATATAGAACTTGAGGTTTTTATGTTCCAAACGTTTTTGACTTAGATTCTATTTCCATGCCTACATGTTTCCATAGCTCAATGTTGCTCAAGTCATGCCGAAAACAACGTTTAGAAAGGAGTGAAAATATATTCTGGCTACTTTTCTATTCATGCATTGTGCTTAAGACACAGCAAAACAGTATTTGCAACACTTACAGCACATACTCTAGAAAAGCTACCTACTTCATGAAATCTACAGAGGTGCTCCATCCCACAAACAACTTGAATGTATTTGCAATAAAGTATACTACTACATTATATCTGAATTCACTCAGAATGGATCAGGATTCCCACCTTCTCTTGCAATATTGTAACTACTTCTGAAACACTGACACTTACAAAACTACATAAACACCACAGTTCATTAGAGGCTGCCATAATTTCTGTCAGGTGAACTTGGTCTCTAACAAAAGTGAAAGTCAGGAGAGAAAGAAGAAAACAAAGACAATCTTTTCCTCACGTGGCTGCATATTAAACGGATGAGTATTATGAACAAGGACAACAAAATCACCTTTTAAACATAAACAAAAAACCCCCAAACCCCACCACCCAAACAAAAATGACTACATAAGGTAACACAAGACTCTTACCACTCTTCAAGTGTTTTCAGAACATAAATAGTTCACCAACTGCTACCTTCAGCTGTTGTTATACTCATTCTAATGAAGCCCTTGTTAATGAGACAGTTCACACCATTACAAATTATGCAACAACAACCTGCTCACTTTTGAATTCAAAGGAGTTACGCTCTCTCCTCAGATTGACCAGTTTCAAAACTACTTGGATGTAACTTGAATTCAACTAGTGTTCTAAATGTGAAAGGTTCAGCCACAGAGTAGCCTATGGCCAAGTTCCTCATTGTCTGAGGAGTCAAAAAAAAAAAAAAAAAAAAAAGGCAACCCCCCCCCCCAGGTGTTTTTAAAATAAATTGGTTTTAAGGTTGTAGAAGTCCAACTCAGATTGCTTCTTTGCTCGTCTCCAAAAATAAACATTAATGGCTACTGCATAAAAGTATGCAGCTTAGAGACCAAACCTTCAAACATTCTGCTTTACATACAGCCCAGTAATCTTGCAATTCTTTGAGCTGTAGGGGGACATTAGTTTAATTACTTACCTTCTCTATTTGTTTCCCAATCCCCATTTTCCTCTTCACTTTCTGGTGTTCTCTCCTTTGTAATTTTGATATCCTCCTTTTCTCTATGTCTTCCTCGTGAAGACTCTTTCTATAAAGGGAAAAATGCTGCATTAGAGTAAACAACTTTATTTTAAAAGAAGCCTGAAGAAGCAGGTATATTTTACATGGTATTTTGGCTGTTTCTTTTTTATAGTACAAAAAGCATTTTCCGCTTTAGCCTGTTGAACAAATACCTTCTTAAATAAGCAGAGACTCCACAGGCAACATGTTCTAATGCAATTTCATACAATCAGTATGGAAATAGCAGATGGGAAAAGAGAAGAAAGGATTCATAAAATAAGAAGGAAGTCTATGCAAAATGAAAATGTCTCTTCTCTCTGGGAGAGAGATCAATTATATCAGGAGCTATTTTCACCGAGGT
>JANXJC010000008.1:30290812-30309214 GCA_027564655.1 Leptodon cayanensis
GGGGGGCCGGGCAGGAATAATTTAAACAAAAACAAAAACAAAACCAAAAAGACCCTTGGCTAGCAGAAGGAAGGGGAAAAAAGTCTAAAGCAACACGCTAGAATCAAGTTTTGTTGATAGCTTTATATTTGAACTTTTACTGGCCCCAAGTTATTAGACAAGTCTAACTATTGCAGCAGCACCCATTTTGCATGTGGCAGTTGGTCGTGGACACCTAAGGAAGCCAGAGACTATTCTTACAGGAAAGAACATAATTTCAAAAGGCAACTGAACCTGTGCTGCTCTTCCCCCCCTGCTAAATTCCAATAGTAAAGCTGCATAGTTGCATCATTGCCTCTGCTGAATTGACATTCTCTAAATAATCTACCTGGGCCTCAGTGGAGTACAGGACAAAGTTTTTTCACTATTTGCAAAAAAAAAAAAAGAACATTCAAGCCTAGAAGTACCTCAGGTTAATTTATTAAGTAGGAAACCAGAAAGAGCAAATAATGAAAGTCTGTCCCATATCCCTTTTGTTCTCACCTCCCATAGTTCCTTCTTTTGTCTTTGGGAGATTCTTCCATGTTGATATGTAGGAACCTTTGTTTTTATGCCAAGAAAAGGAGATGTCTGAGAATTTCACTAGCTATTCCTTATTGGGACTTAGATCTTGACTTAATTTAAATTCTTAACATCACCTTAGAAACACAGTAAGGAAATAACATAACATTGTGGACAGTCACTCCCAAGTGAGTAAAATTCAACTATTCCTTTTTATTTACTAACAATGTTAAAATCTTATCTCTAGTTTAATGACGTAAACAATGACAGAACAAGTACTGCATTTATTTTACCTAGTGAACTAAAGCAGATGCTTCAATGCACAGTTATCTTCAAGCCTCTCATCTTGATGCATTCAGTATATCATATTCAAAGCCTTAGAAGGTTTGGAAAAAAATGACCGGTCGCTACATAACATGAAGGAACTTCACATTAAAGAACTATTTTGTGTCATTTTTAATTTAAAGCAGCTTGTAGAATAAGGAAAAAAAAAAGTTATTTTTTCTCCATTTCATAACAGGATCTCCGAAATGATCCTAACCTATCAAGTCGTGTTGGTTGCTGACATCAACTGCAGACAAGTCTACATCAACTAAGCCATCATCACAACATGTACTAAAGGCATTTTGGTCTAAGAGCAAGAACTGTACTACGCTCCAAAGCAAGTTACTTTAAAAGAAAATGACTCTGATGAGATCTGAAAATCTGTAACTTTATCAACAAGCCTCTCCTGCAACAATTCTTTTTATTCTTAGACTATCTTAATTTTCCTAGACTGCCTTCCTTGAAGGCTGCACCTGTTTCTATTAAACTGTGTACTTCTGCTATATACTGCAACTAATTCCTACAATATAAACAAACAATAAACATAATTTCTTAAATACAAATACTAGTTTCTATTAATTCAACACTATTTGTTACTAGCAAACTGAAATACACATGTTAGGACATCCTCTATATACTGATTTCAAAAAACTTCTCAAAGCCAATTCCCCAAATAACTTGTCAGCAGAGAATGCTCAGATAAGTCAGAACGCTTCAAGACCAATTTAATAACCCATGTTAAAAATGCTACACAACCTGTATGTATCTTGCCTACATCTCCAAACTTACAAACACAAGCATCTTGAAACAGCCTGTATTTTTGTCTTTCAGTGGAGAGATTCAGTAGTGGCACAATCATACTTCTACAGATGGACTGAGAACAAAAACAGCTATGAAAGAATTTTATTGAATTAACTGAATATAGAGGAAGAAAATAGACAATTTTTATCCAACCGTGCTATTCTACAAATCAGGACAACTTGATCTGAGCCCGTTCGTACACTAAACAACTTCAGATAGTTGTCAGGAAAAAAGATTCTGGTAACATTGCATCTACATCTCAGTTTAGAAATTGAGTATGTTTTCCTGGGGCATGCAAATCAAGAATTTAAGTTATGATGGTTTAGAACACATATTTGAATTTTCTCATCAAAAAGTCTTGAACGTATTCCTTTTATTGTACTTGTTCCACTTACAACACATTTAATTCCCTCGTACTATGGGGAGTAAATATTTCCTTCCTATCCTTATAGACCTTCTTGTACTTCACACAGGTTTTTCTCATCTCTCCCTTAAACCAAGAATAAAATAAGTCAAGCTCCTAAAGGCCAATAGCATGTCTTTCACTTGTACTTGAAGATGCTGTATCCACTTCAGCCACACCTGTAAACTATTTCTCTACAGACTATGAAAAAATGCCATTTACTAGAAGAGAAACAATAAACTTTCATAATAATACAATTATTTACTAAAAAAAAAAAACCCTGTAGATTGCCCTATGAGTAAACAACAACTTAGTAGAATTTGTCTATGCTGTTTTCAGGTATGTGCTCACAGTTAAACTATTTACATGTGTTGGACAGATGATTACAGTTTAATGTTGACGTTCAGGAGAAATGCTACTTAAGAAAGGAAAAAAAAATACAACATTATGGCTAAATTCTATGAGATTTTATTTATTTAATATCTACTTAAGTTGAAGTTCCACACCCCATAAGATATAATTAGCACTCTACAGCACAAGACTTGATGTCTACTTGAATGAATTTCCCACTACAGCCAGAAGAGTTTGGCCAAGCACAAAAGGACTCATCCAGTTTGCAGAACATGCTTCTAGCCAAGACGTGTCATTTTGCCAACTCCGATGGAGAGAGTATTTATAGGACTCTTACAACCTACAATTCTTACAAGGCAGAAACTTCAGTTTCAGCCTTATCAGCACATGTACATGCAGCAGCAATACAAACTAATTCAAAAGCAGAGATTTATTTAAAACTAGAATAAGCTATCACGTATTACAGCTAGAATCTTTTGGGCAAGAACAGTACTATTTTGCTCTAGGTATGATACCTTTATAGTGTAAACTACCACACTACACAAACATACAAGAAAATGAATCTGAAGTTTCCCTGAAATGAACAGGTATTGTTTCCATTTCAGAGATGGAAGACAATGCTGACTTCCATTTCCAGTGGAGATATTCAAAAGCCATGGTGACAAAAAGCACAGATACGAAACAAGCGATACACATTCCTTACAAAAACCTTTCCTAAACGTACATTAAGTTCTTCCCACTGTCTCTCCCAAATCACACACAACTCCCAGGTAATACTTTAGGTAATACTTCATATACTCCAGTGTAACTGTCTTCTCATAATATGGAGAAAAATTCAACATAAAAAATTCCAACTAAATACAATAACAGTAGGAACCTTATCTAATTATTTGTATAATAACTGATACACTAACATACAGCACTGAAGTAAGTCCAAACACAAATCTGAGAAACACAGAAACAACGGAGTTCAATGTAGTTGTCCACGTAACGCAGCATATTGTCTCTGAAAATAATAGTACAAGACATGAAGAAATAATAAGGGATATATTCTATAAGGTGTCCATATAGGAAGTTTCTTCCTAAATACATAGAGTTTGTACTAGTTATCTTATGTCTCCACAGAACAAGAAATCTCTTCTAAAAAGATTTTATACTAGTTATACTATCTCAACTTTTTGTGGAACCTATTCAGGTTTTTGACTGTATCTTCTGGCAATCAGGTAGAATTGTAAAATATAACATAAATTGCATTTCCCTTGTCATTTTCAAATTTGCCACTCTTTCTACTGGGATAAAGTATGAATATGACGCATCTAATTTACATTCTCTCAACCATACATTATATGCATTCACCACATGTTCTTTCTTCTCTCCAGTCTCTTTCTCACCTCCTTGCCCACTTAAAAAAAACCTTTGACTGTATTTTCTTGCATACAGGCAATCACAACCAAACAGCATTTCAAGTAAAACTGGACCATGAATTTCTACAGCATAATATTGATCATTTTCTATTCCATCTTTATATACCTGAGTGTTTGCTTCTGCAACTGTGACTGCACTTTGAACAGATGGTTTCATTGAGCTGTCCACAATAACTTCTTTTTCTACTGGATGGTATCAGTTACTTTTAAAATATTCATTCATGATTTTTTGTTTTAAATACTTTCTTCATTGTGCATTACACCTTGCACTTGCCAACATCAAGTTTCATCTGCCATTGTACTGCCAAAAACTCTCTTTCCCCAACCCCTACAGCATTCCTCAGACTTTAATAATCTCAACTACTGTTTTCATATCTTCTGCAAAGTTTGACATTTGGGATGTCCAACGTTTTCTCAACATTCTTAAAAAGTTATAGCTCTTTAGATGAAGCACCATAGCATCCTCTGTAATTTCATCATTTGAAATTAATCTAAAATTTTCCCCTTACCTGGCTTCTAAACCTGACAATATTATACCTGCTATTCTTTGGCTGTCTATGTGCCTCAAAAGCCTTGTTTCAAAAGAAGCTATTTAAGGTTTCACCTGTATCACAGTTCTCTCTTAGCCACTACTCCCCATTAAAGTTTCAGACTAGTAGACTGGTGAAGCACAAATTTTGTCTGCAGGAACAGTGCTGCTCTTTTTTTTTTTTTAAAAAAAAAAAAAAAACGAAACACAATTATGAAACTTTTTGTGGAACAAGCTACTTTTCATTATTTCAAAACAGAGTTAAGATTTCTTATCCAGTTCCTCTGTTATCCCAGAAGCTTTAATAAGAGATGGAAACGTCAGATATTAGATTGCCACCACAACAGTAGCTTAATGATGGAGCAAGATTTTTGTTAGCAGTTCAGTCACTTCAATCTTCTGTTCTTTTAGATATCCTGGTTCTTTGCAACGCAACTCTTGACGACTGTCCCTCTTCATCTATTTGTTCCAGAATATTTTCTTTGGATATCCCGTATTTTGAGAGTTGCCCCAATGCAACTAATACAAAAGCTCAGTGGTTTCCTCAGCCTTCTGTTTTGTGAGATTGAAGCAGAGTATTTTTTTTCTCTACAGTGTGCTTATCCTGTAAATAATTCTTTGGTGCTTTTAACAGACCCACTAATTCTCCAATTCCTTTTGATTCCTGCTTCCAGTTCACCTTTACTTGGGGTTTAGTTGTTTAGAGTATTTTATTATTACATTAACAGAACACTAAAAAAGCAGGGTTAACTAACCAAAAGCAAGAATTACATCAAAATTAGAGTTGTACCAGGAAAGAAGAAGTTACAGTAAATTTTTAATAAAGGTTGGAAAAACCACTTTTCCCACCAACCATGTACTTAACAGTTTATTCAAACTATTAGAAAATAAAAGAAACACATTTAAGTAAAAGAGTAAAAAGATTGAAAGTTTACACAAATTAACAGCAACTGAAAACGTGATTGGAAGGTAAGCCATTCTGTTAATTTAATGATAACAGCTGCTGTTGATTTCTTTACACCTGACATAAAAAACTCATTTTACACAGCAATTAGGAACAGACCAAGAGAAAAAAAAATAATACTGTTAATACCTGCAGAAGCAAAACTGATTTTTCACAAATAAAAACTTTTAATCATTATTCATATGAAGATGGTCTTAAAAAACATGACGCAGGAATACACTGGTGCTATTGTTATACAGGTGCAGGGTCACACTACCAACTCTGCCCCTATTTGTTTGTAACGTCAGGAGCAGACAACACAAAAATAAGTAATTTCTGATATTTGAAGGGTATAGGGTTGCAGAAAGATGATAAGAAAATGAGAATGACAATGAATGAATTTTTTGCAAAATTAAAAAGTGAGCAGTTGGGATGGCTGATGAATATGTGAGGAGGAAGGCGAAATGAACCAGCACAACAGTAACTGCATGGTCTCATCAAAAGCAAATTTGGGATGAACAACTGGAGTCAGGATACATGTAAGCAATGGACATGAATAAGTGTTGGGGGAAAAATAGTGGATGATCGGAACAACAGTTAATACACTTTCTTGGTAATAAAGAGTCTGTACTGTTATTAAATACCTGTTTATCAGTATTTGTAACATATTTTAGTCTGCAGGATTTATAAAATCTTTGCGAACCAAAAGACCAAAGTGCTATAAAATTGCAAAAAAATACAATTGTTAAGACACTTCATAATAAAATATGCCACAAGCTATGTACAAAATAATAGGTTCATTAAAACGTTTTAAATATTACAAGTCACCACGATCAGGTTTCTAGGACACACTGACCAATTTCTACTCAGGGATTCTGGAGTTCTGCAAACTCCATTCTTACCCTAACAGGAGAGGACGACTCCTCTGTACTTCGTTTCTGTGGCTCTGCCTCAACGTCTTGACGCTTGTTCTTCATTCTTTCACGAAGATCTCCAGTGGGTCTTTCCGGTGACCTGTATAACACAGAAACATAATATAACCAGTTCTATGGGACTATTTTTAAAGGAATACAATCTGTCTTTTAATTTTTCTTTTATTAGTACATACAGAAGGATCTAAATCTCCCACCCAGAAGCACAGTGGATGAATAAAAAAATACTCCGTTCAAATGGGCTTAAGCATTCTAAAAAATGAACTCTTTCAGAACATCAAGGAAGACTTGACTCTAAGAAGAAAAATTACTTGTACGTATATATGGCATGACTCAGCTACTACCCTAGATCAGCTGCAGGTGAGCCTATCTAGAACAAATCTTCTTTTTCTGACCATCATGCAAATGTGTTTCACAATCACTCTCCTACCAAGTCTTTCAAGATATCTTTAGCCTTCTCCATATTCTAAGCTGCCTCGATTTTAATATGTATATATTTATATATATATGTATAAAAAATACAATTAATGCAGAGTCAAACTACTGTAGACTAACAACAATAGTCACACAGAAGCACAACTCTGAGTACAGATGAAGTCTGCAAGTGCAGATAACGTGACCTAGGTGCCATCCTCCCATGATTTTGGTAAGACTGCCACACAAAAAAACACTGTTGCAAGACCATGCACCAGAAATTCACTCTTGGAGGCCTCCTCCATTTTCCTTCTTGCAGTAACATAACAATTTCTTTATTTTAATTACAAAATATTGGATGAACTCTACTAGTCATGCATCTTTAAGGTATATTTTCTGTAAAAGGTATTACTGTGATGTGGGAAGGGAGGGGGAACATCCTACACTACCACAAGACATCTATATAATTTTGTTACCTCTTAGTATGGATTCACAAGTTCATTTATCCCTTATGGGTTAAAAGAGAACAACCCTTGCATTCAAACAAGTTTGTAAGCAAAGGGGATGTAGGAGCTGCTTCAAATGATCTTTCAGTTCAAGAAAACAAATTTTCTCTTCACATAAATCTGGCTTGATATTGAGTTTGGTACTTCTGTGATGGCTGTTAGCCATAATTACAGATTCTTCTTTGAAACGCTTGTATGAAAGCACTGGATCTGTACCTATCAGCTTACACTAAAGAATCATAAAGAGATAATGATGCTGCCTTAGTTGATTAGAAGAGTTCTATGTAATATTTGAATAATGAAATTTGCATTTGTTTTGTTTTTCAAACTGAATTAGGGTTTCCATTTACAAAGTATTATTTCTCCCACCCTTCCTCTGTCACATAATACACAGAGTGTAAACTGTCTTTCACCATTTATGCATGTAAAATCTAAATTAATACAATTTTGTTTTCAACATGTGCATATTTAAAAACCTGTAATTGGTTTCCATTTCCTCTTTTGCATTGTTATCTATATTTAATTCTTTAAACTGTGTCATAAGGTGTCATCTAAGAAGAAAAAGACCAGTGACTGCTGTAATTTTTAAAGGCATTTAATTCTTCATGAAATTGTAAATACAGGTCAATCTAGATCAGAGGAAAGGTACAAAACAGTAGCGCGTTGCTTCTTGCAGCACTAAGAAAGATCAAATAATATCCAGCATACAAATATAAACAAGTTATCTTCTTTGCATGCATGATTATATCATCTTTAAAGTGTTTGGCTTTAGCAAAAGTTATGATTCAAGGTGGGTTTTTTTTCCTTTCCTCCCATCTTAGAAAGGTAATTTCTTTGCATTACCAAAACTCTCTGAAGCATTCCAACCATCAGCTACCTCAGCAAATAAACTTTCAACATTAAAGCGGCAATTCAATGCCTTAATTTTTAATAATATTTCAGCTATGGCACAAAGGATTTGTATTCGTGAAACTGAAATTAATTTAAAAGGTAAAATTATTATAGATAATGTACTAGTAACACTGTTCCTCAAGAGGAGCAATTTCAGGAAAAACCCCAGTAGCTGAAGGAGAAAGCAAGAGAACTCACACTGAATGCAGCTCATGTACTTTCTAGAGAGACATCTGATACTTTAATGTTTGGGTTTTTTTAAGTTATGTGCTGGAGTGAAGAAATATCCAAACCATGTCACCTTCAATTAATACCTTGTTCAGTATGGGAGGGAAGAAAAAACTTATTTTGTTAAAACATTATTCAAATCTACTTAAGGATTACAAAAGTTACCAGGAAATAACAGAAATGAAAAAAGCTATAGCTTTAGGGTTGGGGTTTGTTGGTGGTTTTTTGTTTGGTTTTGTTGTTTTGGGGGTTGGGGTTTGTTTTCAGCTTTAGGAGAACGCTAGAGCGAAGTCATGGTAACCATCCTACCCCTCCTTCCCAAAAAAACATCATAAACCCCCAAGAAGTCTAACAAATTAAGATTGAAAATTTGTCAAATTTAAAGAAATAATTACTCAGGAAGCTGTGACTGTTTTCAGATACTTTGGCTTAATGCACAGAAAACCAAGCTGGTCTACTAGCTGATTTTTCTTTCAGGTGTACCACAATTCTAATTTTTACACAATGGCTTCTTTACTATATAACTTTCCCCCTGCTCCCCCTCCAAAAGGGATCTCTGGTTATGCCAGGTAATGCACACTGCTGAATTTCAAGAGATAACTACAATTTTACCTCTACAGTTTACAATGATGTGGCTAGACTGCAACTGGTAGAACCTTTCATACAAAAGGCTCCACAGCATTATCCTTGTACACTGAAAGAAGAAAACTACTCAACAAAAATTTTCTCTTTAATGACTTAATATTTTGTGCTGGGCCCATCTTTTAAATAAGGCCTAAAATGCAGGATTTCATCAATTTAAATTTTAAGCCGTGCAGTTAAGTGACTTTAAACAGCATTACTTCCAGCAGCAGTTCAGTTCTCCGTATTCAGCAGCTTGGTTAGGGAATGCACATTCATAACAGTGCCTCCATTTGCTTTTGTACCTCTTACAGTGTCAGGAACAACTTCCCAGCAACAGGCACACATTACAACACAGCTACCTGAGAATATCTGCGTGTATGTGCACACACGCGTGTATAGGCAGATGACAATTATAAGTGTGTAATGTATGTATTATAACTGAACGCTCATGAAACATTGTCTCGTTTTTCAGTTTCCCGTACAACAATATTTGAACCTTGCAAAATCCATATGTTCTTACCTAATATTACTGCTGGTTTGGTTTTTAAATTCTGTGTAATGATCCAGAATGAAGAGGATCAGGCTAAGAGAGGGACACTATGATGGCATAGATCCAGATCCTGACAATAGTGTAAGAGAACCAGCAGGAAGCTGTCAAGCAACAAACAAACAATTTACGAGTGGAGCAAGAGAGCAAAATTCCTTCTGGGATAGCATGTTTACACACAGCTCTTTCCTCATTAGCTTCTCCTTACTTCAGATGCATGGAAGACTGGCAGGTCTATTACTGAATTCTTAATACCTTCATCAGGAAAGCTTTATATGTAAAAACATGCTAGGTTTTATTTTTATAACAGCAAGATTAACATTCACACTGTGAGAGGCAGCATTAATGCTGAAATGGAGTTATAATGAAACTAGATTTAAGAGCCTTTTTCTCACTTTGGAGTCAAGTTTTCCTACTGTCTGGTGATGTTCTGAACTATGGGAGGCATTATGATTAGATAAAACCATTAACAATGAGATTTATTTTGGACAGGTATGCAATTGAAAGGGCAAGACAGAAAGGCAGCAAGATGTGCTTTGTCCTACCAAACTGCCTGCAAAGCAGACAAAAGACTTCACCAGCAGGCCTGGCTGAACACGTGTAGACATGCCACCATTACGTTGTCCCAGACACATTAACAGGAGTACTGCTTGAACTGAACTGATGTGGAAGCAGCATTAGCTTGGCTTGCAAGAAGCCAATAAAGCTGCGTTCAAAATACCTGGATAACATTTGTAAAAATCCCTGTAATGTTAAATGGTATGAAAATGCTAACAGTTTATTATGCACATAAACCAGCTTTTTCTGTGCCTGGCCAAGAGCCATCAGTAGAAACTTCCGAAGACAAGCATGCTTTTTTCATTTGTCTGTTTTGGTGTGTGGGGGAGGGTGGGTAGGTAGGGGCTTCCTCCCCCTTTTTATTTTTAACACCTCTATTAAATGTTGAATGTATCAGGCAAATGAGCAGCAAGATTTGTCCTTTGACTTTTTCATACAGACCTAGTAAAAAAAAGTTAGCAATAAAAAGAAGTAAATCAACATTATTCTTAAATGTCAGTGGTGACAGTGAAGCAGAAACACAGCTTTAATCATTAAAAGAAATGTCACTTTTCTTCAAATGACCAAGCAGAACTACACACTGAGTGTTCCAAACACTGAAAGCAAGGAGAGACTGACATTCTAACAGTTTTAAAATTTCATCTCTACCAGTAAATCACTCCTTTTTCCCATTTGGAACATTCAGTACAAAACAGAGTAAAATCTTTTACACACCGAAAGAAACATTAAACTCAGTGATATATTCTGTATCCCAGCTGCTACCACCTTAGAAGCAATGGAAGATCAAACAAGCAAAGTCAAGATCATCCTGAGTATGCCACAGGAATAGGAAAAAGAACCAGAAACAGAATCCTAACCCCATGCCAACCTTCCTGTTGTTGCTTTACACTTTGATGCTCCAGTGTGCCCATCTATAATCTAGAGGTAACGTTGGCATTACTGTAGCATTATGAAGCACAGTTGTTTGTAAACTGTGAAGCCTTCATACAAAGAGGTACTATGCTAAAACTGCACTATCTTTTTGTCCTTTACAGCAAGAATATTACAAACTTACTGCCACATTTAGTGTCAGTTAAGGAAGGTGTTACGCCACACAAAGGACAGTCAAAAAACCCAACATTTTTAAATTATAGTAACACATGAAGAGGCAGATAATAAAAAATACTCTCTTCTGAAAAATGAAGTAACTTTCTGGATCTCCTCCTATGATACAGGGTATTTGTTCTATATCTGACAGATAAAGTCACAAAACTATGTTCTGAAGAGAAGTGTTTTCTCACAACAGGAGAGAAAGGACAGACACCTTATTCATCAAAGAATATAGCAAAGGCAGAAGGGCGGCAAGTATGTGAGTACTGCTGTAAGTAGTTGCAGAACAGCATTTTAGTAAGGGACAGAAAGGCATATCAGAAGCTGCAGTGACACTACGCAAAAAAAACCCCCATGTATTAAGGTACTTGAACTTCCCATTTCAAGTAATATAAGAAGTTAATCTGCATCCAGCGGACTCCATTCATTTTTTAAAGCTACATACACACAAAAATCTTGGGAAAACCCACTGCAAGTTGTCAAATTAATTGTTTTGTACAGCTTCACAATGCAATTGGTTATTGATAAAACATACCATTAGGCACACCACAGCATTTCACTTTAAAAAAAAAAAAAGAAAACAGAAGACATAGTTGCAAAAGCTATTTTCCTACAGCATGTGAAGAATTCAAAGTGAGTTCTTGATTTACCTTCTATAACTGCTGCTATAGCCTTTACCTCGTGGTGAAGGGCCATGTACGAATCTACATGTGTTCCCATAGAGGCAGTTGCCAGTCTTCAGCCAGTTACGGCACTGTGTCTAAGAGACAGACATTACTGGGTGAATTTCACACTCATTTCTGGAAATACCATTGGTGTGAGTGTGGCAGAACAAACAAATGACTCCACATTAACTCCCATTTATCTGTAATTTCTGTCCACCAGTAATATAACTAATTAAAAAAAATAATCAACAATGAGCACCAGGTGTGGCAGGGAAAAATTCAGGTTGGTGGAAATACTATTAATATGTACAGTACTACTGCTCCCTCCAGAAACTGGGGCAACACACGTTATTTGAAAATTCTAGTATTAGTATGTTGAACATCCATGCGTTAAGGAGTTCTTTTCACCTTTACTAACATCAGTGACATCTGAGTATTTGGTACTTGTGAGCTACTCTTTCCCACCACCTAAATCCTGGAAAAGAAGATCCTGGGGTGGGGAGGAAAAGAAGAACACTTTTACAACTCACCTCTGCAGTACTTCCAGTGCTGGGTCCAAGCCTTTCAAACACACTGGGTCTTCGGGATGTGCTATCGGATATGGTCTTGGTATTTTCCACTGTGACCTTCCTTCTAATTTTTGACATTTTGTACTACTTCAACCAAAAAAAAAAGCAAAACTGTAAAATCCTTCAGTTTGGGGCTATTGACACTGAACTCACATGAATAAAATAGTATGATATATGTTGTAAGAGTTGCTGCAGAGGTGATGAAGAAAGAAAAAGAAGTCATAAATGAGTGAAATGTATCTCGTAACAAGGAATGCCTCTGATTTGAACTAGTCAGATGAACACCAGTAATGATAATTTTTATTTTATGACCTGCTTTGGATTCTTCAGCTTCCCTTTGGGAAAGATCATATGACATGTTATTCATTTAGGTAGTGAACACCACACAGAACAGATGCTTTCCTTCGTCATGTATTTTTTGTGCATGAACTCAAGTGACTTCAAGTGAAAAGAATCTTTAATGTTACTTCACCAACCTCTCAGAAAAGGGTTCTGACCACTAAAGATGGCTCTCATTTTCAGACACAAATCTCCAAAAATGAGAGCTCCATTTCCGCCCCCCTTTGTTGTGTGTGACAACCTACTGAAAACCACCTTGATATCATTCACAGTCTGCGTTTGTTATTGGTTTGTATCCTACAACTATTTGGAACCACCTGAGTTTTAAAAAAACAAAACAAAACAAAACAAAACAAAAAAACCAGAACAGTGATACACTTCTTAAGCTTTTCAAGCAGTAACTCCTTCTCATTAAGAAAAACAGATTTTAAAGCAAATACAGCATAAGTTTGATAGATAAGAAGTCACAATTTATCTTACCTGAGAAAGGACGGAATTATTGAATATAGAAAGAAAACCATATATAAAAAAAAAAAAAGGAAGATACATATTTAGCACTAGAGACAGGTTGTAGAAAAAGGGCAAAATGGGCTCCAGAAAATACTGTCCATTCTTTAAATGCTACTTGATCTACACAGAAATAAAATCAATTTGGGAAAATCTGCCAGTTACTGGATGATTTATATACAGCTCAAAAACCTGCCTCTATTGTATTTCAAAGTGCCATCATTCTAGAGCTCATTAGTCAGTATAACATGATTAACCAAACACTAATCTCCTACCCTTCTGCTGTCTCTTCTGCTCCTATCCACGTGTCACTGCGTTTAGAACACACGCACTTAAGCTAATTTCCCATATGCAAACAGGTTACAAATGACAAAAAGCTCATCCATACAGTCAGAATAATACAAATTTAAACTAATGCCCAGCAGATTGGATTAATACAAATTTTCACTGATCTGATCAGCAATATGTTCCCATAGCATTCAGATTGTAAGGTTCCATTCTACAGCAAAAAAAATCATAATGTATAAATGTGGACATATGTACATAGAACGTAATACCGCTGTAACTTATTTTACTCTTGATACTTCGATAATATCTGGTTTTTTCCCTTGTACCTTGGTGAAACTTCATTATCTGAACCTTGTCCTTACTTCAATGGCAAGACCTCCCTAGTCTGACACCCGTGCACTTTCTACAAACAAAACTCTGTGCTGAAGCTCTCGCTAAGCACTTCAGCTCCTTTATAAACAACAGAAGAAAGCAAGCCTACACTACGTACTTGAGAGATTGCTCAGCTCAGCTCTAACGACTACTTCTCCAAGCCTTTGATTATCTGAAGAATTTTATCTCATAAGTAAGGTTCAGATAACCAAGACATTAACCAAGATGCTCAGAGAGGGTAGAAGTTAACCATGTGGTGTATACCAGACATTAAAAACAATGGTTAACATCAATTAGTGGAAGCAGACAGTGAAACAGTAGAATTTGCCAGTAGTAAGAAATTATTTGGGTTAGTAAAAACTGTGGAGAATAGAGATTTCCAGAAAGACCTGATTGAGTTAGAAAATTGAGTAATACAACAGCAGATGAAATGTAAATAAATATAATGTAATGCACACAAGGAGAAATGATTTTATCTAAATACTCTATGAGTCAAATTAGTCCAGTCTTCTGAGAAGAATAATTAGGAGTCATTGTGGACAGCTCAATGTGCAGCAGTAGTTATAAAGTCTGACAGGATAAACCATTAAAGTTAGAAAGCAAAACAATACCACGTCTCACCTAACTGAGCAACCTTCCATTTCGGGATTGTTTCCCACTGTATTTCAGAAAAAAACCCCACTGAATTGGTAAGGTTTCATGCAGCTACACCCTTTAACTGAGGATACAAAAATCGACTGACATATGCAAAAGCATTTTTAGTAAGACGATCACATACCAAATACTGATTTTGGTTTAAATATTTACAGTAAAAAGAGCCATATCTGAAATAAAAAGGGTTAGAAGAACGGCACTGGCAATGGCGTAGGGAGAGGGTTCAACACATGAAGGACAGATAAAATGAGTGCATCTAATACATAAGTACAGTACACACTGACATGATAGCAGTATACAAATACAAAAATTTTACATTCATTTTGCCTCCTAATTTCAATGTCCTTTTACCTTCCAAGAAACAGAGGCAAAACATCTATTTTTAAAATGTTGCTTTTTACCCAGCAAATAGTACCTTTTCGGAATTAACTTCTATAGGAAGTTATGATGATGACTAGGCTTAAAAGGATAGTTATAAACACGGAGAGGATGAAGTGGGTAACATCATCATAACTGAACAGGTAATTTCATTCCATACCTACTTCCCTATATTTTGGCCGATAATTTCCTATAAGGAAATGAAGAGAACACCACCCAACCTTAAATCTTCTGAGGTTTGTAAAACCCCCTATTTTAAATAAAACAAAAACTTGGAATGTGAAATGAAAAACTGTACTATTTCAGGTAGCGTTCTGTCATTTCTATCCTTACATTCTGGCCCATATCTACTGGTTTGCAATTAAGAACAGATACTTTATTAACAGAAGAGGTTTTCCATGAGAAATTATTCTAAGCAAACAAAACCAGAATGCTGTGACTGCACAGCATATTACTTTCTGTATGCATATATTGTCACATGAGGGTCTCACTCCTGCAACCGGAACTGCATGAGATTTCACTGTTTAAGTGAATATAGCTGTTATACAGGCTGTTATACAGGATTAGTGTCCAGACACATTATTCAGTGGCAAACTGAGGAATTTTCACTATGTCAAAGGCTACATTTGAGAGACCGTATCTGAAAATGCAGTCAGTCCCATTTTCATTCTTCAAAGACCAAGCAAGTTGCAAAAATAAAGAGACTATTAAAACAATATTGCATTGAAATCTCAGATGCATAACAGCAGCTTTATATTACTGACAAGCTTCCCTGCATATAAACAAGTACTGTGAATGGAAAAAATTTAAGTGAAATGTTTCATTTCCAAATTTTTCAGACTGCACATTAATGGATAATCAAGAACAATTTAAATGGAACATCCCATAAAAATTCACATAACTTGCTCAATTCTCCCACATCTTCATCTTATGTTGCTTTACCCTTGATGATCACAGTCCTGCTATCAATCCCACACTGATGGCCAGTGCAATGATTTTCCCCTCCATCAAAAGCCTGTGTCTCTGAAGTACCATCTCCTTATCAAACGCTCACATGGACTAGAAAGCACTGAGTATCAGTGTGGACTGAGCCTTGAGCATTCATATTTCAACATTATTACCATGATTTTTTATTTTTAAAAAGTTTCTAAGTAGAAAATTATGTACTTCTCTATTTCAGGTACATGACATTGCATTGCTAAATCTACTTAGGGGAACTGAAGTGCCTGCAACTTCCAAAACAGCTTACTACCACTGAGTGCAATTAACTTTATGCTCCTAAAATAAATTCTATAGCTAAGGTTTTAACTGTAAAGTATCACTTTTCCACACATAGATAAGATCCATGGGAATCTTTAATAATAAATTAGAAATATTTTAACACTACAATAACTTACTCACAGATGCATCTATGTTATTCTTTATATGTAGTAACTTTTCCAGGGTGAGAGGGAATCTGTAAATGACACTAATTACACTACCATTTGAAGTAAAATATATCTCAGAGTGTTACTTCATGAATAAATCTAAAATGTAGACAGACTTTAGAGAAGTGAGTATACCTAGTGGGCACCAACCAGGTAACTCAGATCGATGAAGCATGATATGATTGACACAATATTCAGTGAAATTCTGTATTTTTATTATCAGTACTCCTACATTTTGGTGTCAAGCACGCTTAATATTTTTCTTCAATAGAAGTATGATATTACATAAGCCACGATCAAGAGAAACACATCTGAAACAACCACTTTTCTGTTAGAAAAACCTAATCCAGTCCTCTGCAAAAATTAATCCTGTTTCTACAGGAAAACCGCAAACTGAGATAGAACAGAACAAAAGCAAAGTTCACAAAAAACTATAAGGAGATAAAATCTCTTTAAGAAGTCCAAGACATCACTAGTAAGCATGCCAATGTCTGTGCATGCACATGTGCACACCACACACAGGCTAAAGATGATGTCACTTAAGAAAATCCTACCTGTGAAGTGATAAATAATACGCCATTTAAAACAACAAGCAAAATTTTAATTCTAAAATCCCTACAGAAGTTCAGCTACAAACTGATTATAATGCTCTAGGATAAACTAAATGCCTGTTGACAACTAAATAACAGCTTAGAAAGAGGAAAATGTCAGTCCTTCCCTTCACTTTTCCAAATGAAGAGCTTTTACCTGAAAAAGTATTGTTCCTGATTACAACGTTAATGTTTCCATGTCACAATACTAATAAAATAGCGGTATCTCAAGGAGCTCCACAGGTTTACTACCTAAAAATAATGCTAAAAATAGTAAAACACGTTGTTAACCAACTTTCAAAAAAAATAGTCAAATACTGGTTGCAAAGTCATGCGATGTCAGTCTAGCACTCTTCAACTCACACAAAGAAGCCTGTTTGACAGAAAACTAGAAATTACTCCAAGTTTATTTTAACAACTCCATGCTGTTAACCCATCACCATATTAACTTGAACCTATCCCTCTAACTTAACATATGGTATTTCTCCATTAGTAGTGATAAGCAACTACTAATTATGTTTTCACAAGTATAAAATCACGGTTGGCTTTCTACATGTAAATAAATAAAATAAAAACATCAGGCCCTGGTATCACAAAAGAAAGTGTACAGCATTCCATATCTTGCCTAACAAAGTCCTCAAACTCAAAGAAGATGTTTCACCAGACTAAGGGACAGTCTATGCAGACTGGTGCGGACAGATCCGAGCTCTCCGAGCCTTCATTTCAAGTTTGTTGGATAAACGTTATCTCCAACCTCGGGCACAACCACATATAGCCGCACTTCTATAGTTTTCGGACAAACGCAGTTCATGGGCTGAGCCTGTCCATTCCCGTCTGCACAGAGGCACCGTAGGTGTTTCACCACCAGAGCGAGATCCTTAAGGTCCTGGTTCCTAACTCGCTACCTGTCACAATCTGTTCTTCAAACACCCTTGCAGAAGGTCAACAAGAAAAGAAGGGTTGAGCGAGAATCCAGCAGAGAAGTCAAAGGCGAGGACCCAAGCAGACCACCCGTAACGCTAACCCAACATGCCTACAAGTTCTGGAAAGGAGGGGAGTTAGCTGTAGCCGCTTTCTAAAGGAATGGTGATGAGTGAATTTATACGAGCAACATTAGCAGTTCCCGTAAGCGCGTAAAGCAGAAACTATTTTACTGCCAGAAAGTGGGAGAAGAGCCCCACCAAAATGGAAAAAAAAAAACAACACCCCAAAACAAAACAAAAACACCAACGGGGACAATCCAAATATCTGCAGGCGGGCTCCAGCACGCCCACCCACTGACAGAACTCCACCCGCAGCAGACGGCGGGATGACCGGCACCGTCAGCCACGAACCCGCCGCCTCGGGGACTCGTGTCTGTCCGTCCGTCCGTCCCGGCCTCAGCCTCAGCCTCGCACCGGGGCGGGGCCAAAGGGGGCGGGGCGGGGCCAAATGGGCGGGGCCTGTGTGGCGTGAGGCCCCGCCCCTCCCGCCTCTCCTCTCCTCACCTCACGGCCCTCCCCTCCCCCC
>JANXJC010000008.1:30309314-30343650 GCA_027564655.1 Leptodon cayanensis
GGGGTTGTAGTGAGGTGGGTGCTGGTCTCTTCTGTCGGGTGACTGAAGATAGGACAAGAGGAAATGGCCTCAAGTTGCGGCAAGGGAGATTCAGGTTAGATATTAGGAAAAGTTTCTTTACTGAGAGGGTTGTCATACATTGGAATAGGCTGCCCAGGGAAGTGGTTGAGTCACCATCCCTGAAGGTATTCAAAAAGTGCATAGACGAGGTACTCTGTAACATGGTCTAGCGGGCATGGATGACGGTTGGACTCGATGATCTTGAAGGTCTTTTCCAACCTAAATGATTCAATGATTCTATGATTAAATTCCCCCTGGGGCTGCACTGAGGGAGTGCTGGGACAGCAGGGGGTGTAGGGGCACAGGGGGAAGGCATGACTTCCCCTCCAGCAGCAGCATGACCTTTGATGGGCTTAATCCAAACTGCGCTCTATTGGTTGTTTCATGTTCAGCATCTCCAGATCCAGAGAGATGGTATGATAAACCAGCCAGAACTGGCCTGTCTGGAAGCATGGGCTGCAGCTCAAGTGCTGGTGGCCACACCATGGGAATCAGTTATTCCGTGTAGCTATTACAATCACCCTGCGCACATCCTGGCTGTTTTGCAGTGAGCACTATCAGTCAAGTTAACCTGTCTCAGGAGATGTTAACTCAAAAGCAGACAGCTGGAAGTAAAACTGCAGTGAAGCCTAACAGTGAGTGCTCTGTGTGGCTGCGTCTTAACCCATGCCTCTTATTGCAACTGGCTATCCAACACAATTTAAAATTAACAAGCATCTGCATCTCCATAGCTATTAAGTCAGGCAAAGAGAACCAAGAGGGTGATAGGCTTGGCCAGCCAATGTCTATGTGGCCCGATTTATTTTTTTTCTGACTGCCCCTCAAGTCAGTCAGTCCTAGGGCCTCTGGCTCTGAAGATACTATATAGAAAGGAACACATTTGAATGTAGCATATAAATTTTTTTTAATTTTTTTTTTTTTTCTGGACGACTGGGCAAGCAGGCATTTAAGACTGTGAATGAAACATAGGATGTGTCTTAGGGTGGCTGCTCCCATGTAGCTGTGCTGTAATGACTGTCACAACAGATTCACCTGGAAAGGGAAGCAGCTTTGGTTTTGAGTCAGACATCATCACGTTTAAAGAGCTGCCCCTGGCCATTAAATAATGCCTCAGCTCATTGTTGTTTTAATGCTGGTTGATGGCATCTATCAAACTCAGCTTTTTCTCTGGTAAACTTACATCAGAAATAACGTGGTGTGGGTTTTTTTTTTTTCATGGCTTATCTTTGATCATTTTGAATGAGACCCCTTTGGTCAGAAAGTCTTTAGCATGCTGATCGGGTAAGACTCACCTGATATATGTAGGAAGACAAAGGACACCTGGTTATTGTTGGCAAGCTTGTGAATGTTGCCTCAAGCAGACCAGGTTAGTGGTCATCACATTCTTTCATGCTGCAAGTGATGCTCTAATACCACTGGCATTCATAGGATGTGCTAGGAGATATCAAAGGTTTTCAGGGGAGAACTCAGAAGAGTGTGGCTACCTGCCAGACATGAAGGAGGGCAACAATGAAATTCAAGTGAGCAAGAAGCCAGTGAGGAGCACATTAGGAGAACAGAAGACTGAATGTAAGACTGAGAGTAAGAAGAGACAAAAATGGAATGAGCTGGGACTGATTACAGAGAGGACTGGAAGGCTTGGGATTGAGGGGAGAGGTGTCATTTTGCGATGAGCTGGAGAGAACAGACAATTACCCTCAGGCAAGACCAAAGGAAATCGGGGCATGGAATGGGGTGGTCTAACAAACAGAAAGGAAGAGACAGGTTAGAAGGGGAATGAGAGATTAGGAAGGAAAAATGCTAAGTACTAAAAAAGAGGGAAAAACAATTGAAAAGCAAACAAGTATTAGGAGAAAAGGAAATAAGATAGCAGGGAGCAAAAGACAAAGAATAATGACTAATATTCCCCAACAATAGGTATGTACTGAATTAGGCAGAAAGTGTCATTCAGTCTGTTCTGGCAAAATAAGCAGCATTGTGCGGTCCTTCCCGATACCCATTATTGTACCAGTGACAAGACATGACAAGAGCTGCTTTGTCTGCCCTGCCTGGTGCTGCCCTGCTGGGGCAGAGCTGGCCTTTGAGGAATGATGTGTATGAGGTCAGTGTTAGCAAATCTGCTTTTTATCCTTCTTGGTCACAATTTCATCAACAAGGCCTTATTTATACTGAGGTTTTTTTCTGAATCTATTCTACTATTCCCTAGCCCTGACAAGAATCATCAGTGATAGCCCTGATGAAAGCAGTACTATAAATGGCCTTCTGGTATTTTTACCTCAGACTTGTCAACATCTGACGTGAAAAGAGTAATAAAACTGCTTCAGAGAAGTCTCCCATAATGCTCCTACCATTGCAGTTACTGACTGATAGAGTTAAGACTCTACTGTGAGGCTGGTATCTCAAGGCATTCCTATTGCCCTCCACAACCCAGGCATTAAACCAGGCACCTCTAAAATTAAAAACCTGAGAAGTAATGTGGGAGAAGAAACTCCCTGGTTTCAGTTGTGATGTCAACAAAAAGGTTTTTCTGTTTCTGTTATAATAATAACCTCTGTTACAATAATTTAAAGGATTTTGTGCCAGTACTTGGTACAAGTAAAACCCTTAGTCTGGAGCAAAGGTGAGGCCAGAAATTCTGGCTTTCTCTTAAAGAAAGACATACTAGGAATTGGGAAGAGCTACAAAAAAGGATTCTCTCAGAATATTCTCTGAAGTGCTCCATGTTTCAGCTGGTCTATAAAGGAAAAGGGACTGGAGTTTAAGAAAAGAGATGAGTTCAATGGCTTTAAATCCAGAGTAGGCAGCTGAAATGCTGATCAGTCTGTGATTTTATTTATAAACATTTCTATGCATCCCTGTGTGTCAGGGGAGGACAGAGCTTCTTTATAGGCTCTTTCCTAGACAAGCCTATAGGAGCTATGGGAGATACAGTCTCCTTGTGCACCCATTTCCAATGAAGTATTTCTGTAGAGAGATGATTGCCTGCAGTCTGTTATACAAATATGACGATTAGGTTAATAACAGTATGCAATCCAAAGAAGAAAAAAACCTTCAAAAGGTTCAGAGCTCAGAATAAGTGATTTTTACCTCTGTTTACTGGATAATATATTCTTCCCCTTACAGCTTCTTGGCATTAGTTCATGGCACCGGTGAAAAATGAGGCTTCAGATTGTTCAAATTTCTACATCGGTGTAGCTGTATATGGGCATTAAGTCATTCATGGCAGACAAAGACAGAATGTGTCTATAATGCCATATAAATGAATTTTAAAAATGCAAAAAAGAAAAAATCCGATTCTTTCCTAGGGAAGAAGTGTGCTGAATTGCATTACAATGTATATGCATACATATAGTCAGCATCTGGCACAAGGAGGCCAGGATTTTTAAAACTGCAGAGTGAGCCTTTTCAGGGTCCCTGCAGTCTGAATAGAAACTCACACATCCTTATTATTTGCATATGGCCCCATTACGCTTTGGAATTCACAGAAGTCTATTCCATACTAAGAAACAGATTCTTTTTTTCTGATGGAAATTATTGTTCTTCAGAGTGGCTAGAAGTTACTAGGCACACACTGTACTAAGTTATGTTTCGCTTTCTTCGCTAGAATATTACACATTTTTTTTCCCTCTCTGTTCTTTTAATCCTGCAGCTCACATCCTCTTTGTGTTCCTAAAGGAATATGATCAGTTTGATAGTTGTTTTTTGCTGTAACGTGATCTATCTCCATAACAGGTAAAAAGCCTCTGTTGCTAACTGAGCTTTTTAGACTGGTTTTGTAATAGGATTTTGAAGCCTTTTTGTCCTTCAGCCTTAATCTTCTGAAAACATTACACTTAAAAGCTCTAGTTTTCCACAGAAATAAAAGGTAAATATTGATTCATCTTTTTTAAATGTAATTATCTGCTCTGCCACAAAAAAGCCTTGCAATATAGCTTTAATGATATGGTTCCTTAATACAATTTCAGTTAGCAGCTGTAGAGAAAAATTTAAATGAAGTATGTAAGGGAGTAAAATATTTTCATCTCAAAGATGAAACGAAAGGAGGAATCAGTCTGGCACTGAGGTACAGGAAAGCTGGTCCTGATGACCACAGTTTGTCTGCAAGATGTTGTATTTGAGCTCCACATAAACAATACATGAGGCTGGTTGAAGGAAACTGAGAGTAATTAGATTTAGAAAGGGAAGTCGAGAGACTTCTCAAAAGAGAAAAGTGCATGAAGAATAGCTCCTCACACTTAAAAAAAAAATATAACAGCTAATGAAATATCAGAACTACAGCACTTGCATATATCAAACACTTGCTTTCACTGAATTACTCCATGATTAGTCATACAGTACAGGTAGTACTATATGACATGACGCCATGGAGTGGAAAGCCGTTAGGTCTCTGCAGTGATTCCCTGATAAAAGCCAAATATTTCTTAAATTGTGTGTGGCTTCTAGGTTTCCAGGGATATTACACTCAGACACAAAGGAAATGTTACTGGTTAGGTAAACCTCGGCCGAAAAACATTCCTAAAAATATGTATATAGCACCATCTACTGACATTATGAGTCTTTGCAGGGGAATGTTTTTAAAAAATCTGAGGACCTATGGCTCACGGGAGTGCAGCAGTTTTCCTCTAATTGGCGCAGGATCGGTCCCTCTTTCTACTTATGGCTCTGTAAACTCCGAATAACGATGATCCTTGCCTCAAATGTTCAGCAGTTAAAAATGAGACAAAATAAAACACGGTAGCAGAAAAGAAAAAATGAGGAAAAAAGGGAGGAAAAATGAGACAAAAAATAAGTAGCTGAGTGAGTCAGAGCGTGTCCTGTAGGAAAAGTGAGATGTTGTTGGTAAAGGGAATAATTTCTCAAGATGTCATCTGAGAGCCCCAGACTTTCCTTTCTTCTGGCTTCAAACTCCTGCATCCTCCTCTGGGCCGGCCATACAGCCTATCAGAGTCAATGCAACTCACCTGTCAAAACAGTTTTCCCTTCCCGTGTAATTTTTCTGCTGGTGAGACAGGTTGACTGGAGTCAGGGCCTGCTGAAGACCAGCGTTGGTGCAAAGTAGACAGCGGGGTGTATGGAGAAGGAGGGGAGGAATGGGATGGTACCGAGGGCTGTCAGATTGCCTCAGTTACGACGTGTAATTTAATTCTTGGTGGGTTATATTTAGTTCATTGACCTGGTTTATTATTGTTGTGTAGACATAGAGGAGAGTGTGCAAACAGCCAAGATGGAAACTCCTTAGGTGGAAGACTCAGCTGTCAAAGGAAACTCCTCAGCCGTCAAAGGAAACTGAATGTGATCCTGCAGCCTCAGAGCAGGCTCATTAAACTGAGTCTTGACAGAAGAGCACTGAGAAGAGGTAGTGCTCTTCTCTCACCTACTAGCTAGGATGTCCCCATGGCATATATGATCTGTCTCAGCTGCTGAACCAGAAAGAGCATGCAGCAAGCATTGCTCTGCCAGCTGGGAGGAGCATGGCGACAAAAGAAATGGAGCTGGAACAAGTCGATCAGGGCAGTACGAAAGATTAGGATTATGGATAGCATTGCTGCTTAGCACTTTTGGTATCATTTGGTACAGAGAACCTTTAAAGCCACAATACTGTTATTGTTTTGGAATATGTCCCTCATGAGCCTCTGCGCCATCCAAAACATGACTGAACTGCTCGCAGAGGCACACTGGAAAGCCATATAACTTCACTTTTTGTAGATGCTCCTGAGATGGTCATCCTGCTGGATTCATGCCAGTCAAATGGACTACTTAGCTGTCTGCTGGGAGAAGGAATTGTGTCTCTATCGCTTGTGAAGCCTTTTCTCAACTCTTTGCCTTGGGTTCTTTGGTCCTACAAAAACGTATTAACAATAAACATTAAAAAAAAAAGAAAGCTCATTCTGTCACTGATTTTATTTTTTTCCAGAAAAACAGATGTTTGCTAGGTGGACTGGTATTGAGCCCAGACTGTGCACAGAACAGGATGCTAACGAATGCAGGTGAACCCCCAGATATCAGTTTCCTTGTGTGACTTTGTCTTCAACCCTTCAGCATGACCAGGTCAGTGTTTAAACAGAGGTCACATACTCTTTCTCTGTATCTTGTAAAATATTTTTACTTTTCTTGACCTGAGTAGTACGTCAGTACTTTGGATGATGTTGCGCATGTCTGTATTAAGACAGAACCAGACCACATGCAAGAAAATTGTTTAAAGAACAGATTTTTTAAAATTATTTACAAAATGCATAGTCAAAGGCCTCTTTCCGCAGCCCTGCTAAGAACAATTTCCAAGATACAATTTCCATTTCTGAATTCCAAAGCACACTTCTAAGCAGTACAGAGCTCAGAAAGCTTTCTCTTCACCTATCTTGAGCCTGCATGAGTAGCGTTTCTCCAGGTGTAGTTTCCTGATCAGCTTAGTCCAGTCTAAGTCCACGGTGCTACTGTGGCAAGCAGTGGTCCGGTCCCACTAGTGCTTGTGTAACTATGGGCTTGGCTGGATTATGGAGCTGACTCAGATGGAGACTAATAATTTGTTGCACCATTAATTTGCAGCTGGATCAATGCCCTCGTCTGTCTGACTGTACACCCATGGGAGCGCTAATGTCCACACCTGCCACCATCTCTTAGCAATGGCTCACACTCACATCGGTTTATGTGATCATGAAACCCCACCCTGAGGCCGTTCCTTGGCCGCTCTAGCTCTGATTCACACAAAAACGCAGTCTCAGGCATGGACTCCTTACCCTCCATGCTTACATTCGGTTTAGTCTGCGGTCGCTGGTGTTTTCCACTGTCATCAGACAGAAGGGCATTTAACGGCTCCATTTCTTAGTCCCAATGAAAGGCAGTCATCAATTTCAGTCACGTAACTGCCCATAAATCAAAGGTGTATTATAAACCACTTAATTTCTAGCACTGTGTAACCGTGTAGTCCGTTTCACACACACGCCTGTAAAAACGCATGTGGGGAAGGGCTGGTGCTGTGAAGCCCGTCTCTCACAGAAATGACAGAAAGAGCAAGCCGGCCAGCACCAGAGCCATCGGTTATGATCTGAGGTCTGGGACGGCAGCCGAGTTCTGCCCGTTATGCACATTTCCAGAGGTTTTGCACGCTTGCCCTCAGCGTGCCGAGCATTCGAGTCTCGCAGGCGTGAACAAAGCCACCCTCGCTTCTGCAAACCGCCCACGGGAACCGTTCACCCTCGGAGCGTGGCTGCACTTTGACCACCAGGGTCTCGGCGCTCGCCAGACCCACCCGTAAGCCCCAAGGAGCGCCGCCGCCGCCCGGGGCGGCGAGGGTGGGAGGGGGCGAGGGGGGAGTCCGTCCTCCCGGGCCTGAGAGCGGAGCGACGCGGAGAGGAAGACGAGGAGCGGCGACCGCTCCCGCAGCCCAACGGCGCCCGCCGCTCCCGCCCTGCCCCCGCGCGCCGGGGCCGCTGGGTAACCGCCGCCGCCACCGCCGCCGACGCGCGCGCGCGCCCGCCCGCCCGCCTTTCCCGGCGGCCCTCAGGCCGCCCCGCCGCTGTGTGATGACGTCGAGAGGCGGGAAAGGGGTGGGAGGGGACGGAGAAACAACGGCGGGGCCGGGCGGAAGCGGCGCCGCCGCCATTTTGGGGGAGGGCGGGGAAGGCGGGGTCTGCCTGTGAGGGAGGAATCGGCCTGCCCGCCTCGTCTCGCCCGGCGGGGCTGCCGGGTTGGCGTCGCTCGGGCATTCGCCCGGGCCCCGTGGGTTTGGTGGTCCGGTTACTCGGCCTGGGCCCGACGGCGTTGTGAGAGTGATAAACAGTGTGGCTGAGGTGCAGAGAAGAATCACAGAATGGGTTGGGGTGGGAGCGACCTTTAAATGTCTTATCTAGTCCAATCCCTCTGCAGCGAGCAGGGACGTCTTCCAGTAGACCAGGTTGTGCAGAGCCCCGTCCAACCTGGCCTGGAATGTTTCCAGGGATGGGGCATCCACCACCTCTCTGGGCAACGTGTGCCAGTGCCTCACCACCCTCACAGTAAAAAAATTCTTCCTTATGTCCAATCTAAACCTACCCTCTTTTGGTTTAAAGCTGTTGCCCCTTCTCTTGTCGCTGCAGGCCCTGGTATAAAGTCTTCAGGCTGACGCTGTGCTGCACAAACCCTTGGCCACAGGATGAACAAACGTAGGCAGGTAATTGTAGTGGAGGAGCCTGTGGGCAGCTCCCACTTGGTATCGGTGATTTGGCCACCTCTGTGTGCTTGCCTTTACCTAAAGGTGCAGCGAGACGTTCTCATGTGAACATCTTTTGTGTGTGACACCGGAAACGATGAATAGGGTCGTTTACTTGTAAGGAAATCCTTTAATGGCTTGAATGACCAAAATGGGGGAATCTCTTCTGTGGATGGGATCTGCCCAGCATGCTGCGTGTCAGTCAGAGGCCTGTTCAATGCTATGTCACCTGGAGTTCCCACCACCTAGAAGGACATAAGATTATCTATGCTATTTTCCCCTTACATTGTGCACTGCATATATATATCTGTAGTGCACTGAACTACCGTTGTACGTGTAGGTATGTAAGCATGGTTGAAAAAAACTGATGTATTTGAAAATGAAGTATAAGGGGTGCAGTCATTCTTTTTTTTTTGTCTGTATATAAATAATTCTAATGAAGCAGCAAGCTTTTTTATTATTATTTGAGCTAACAAAGTACAGTCATGCTGGAATAAATTATATTCAACATCACAAGTTTTGAAGAACGTGTTGAGCTATCTCTTTGACAGCAGAAAGTGCTTCTAAGCAAGTTGGTTTAATTTCTCGAGGAGGAAGCAAAAATCCGTAAGTTCCTGTGTCCCGAAGCTCAATGGTAAAAGAATATTTGATGCCAAGATCATAAGCCCAGTCATCTGAACCTCCAGGAGCTAAATCTATGTGAGGAAGGGAAAATAGATAAGTTAACTGAAACCAGAACTTCAGTTTTCTGTTCCAAAGCTGTCTTCTGATGCCAGCAAGGATATGCTGTCATGCCTATTGTTGTAGTAAAGTCATACTTACAAATTGTTGATGCACCAGCACCAAGTCTGTAGGTTTTCTTTGTTGTCCTCTTTATAGCTGTAGCTGCTTTCTTTGCCAGACTTTCCTGAAATTAAACAAAACATTATAAGCTTTATAGCCTCGTGATAATAGTAAATATGTATGCAGTTAGGATTTACTTACACTATGCTCTGGATCTCACATTAGTTAAATACTCTTATAAAAGGCTCTAGAAAACCCACAGAATGTGGTTAAAATTTTCAGCATATGCCTGTGCTACAGATTGCATTTCTGCTCTAGCTAGATAAAAAATACAGATGGGACCTTACCACCACTTCAGGCAGCAAACTGTTGTCAAACCATTTGTTCCCACTTGTCTCCTATTTTTCCTTTTCTGTCACAGTATTTAAGTCACCGTTGATTTATGTAGTAGCGACAAAAACAGCAGAAAAAGATTTTCATTGAGGGAATTCTACTCTTAAGCCATGGAGACTTAAATGCCCAGAATTAGTGCATCTCTTTCTGCTTTACAGGGAAGGAGTCACAAAGGCATTATTACTGTTCACTCACAACTTTTTTTTTTTTTTTTATTGCAGTATATAAAACAGTTTGAGGAAAATGAACAGTAACCAAGACAGCATAAGAATATATGTTGTCTGGAGTTAGTTCATTCTGTATTAACATTACTGGATTTTTTTCATTTCTTCTGAACACACTGGCACTAGTTACCAATGGAAATGCTGTGTTGGACTGTCTGGGGTTTTGTCTAACGAAGTAGGATGCTTCCAATGGACTAATTGTGTACTGTTTGCAGTATCTCTTATCTATACAACTTTTTTTTTCATAAAATGTTTTTTAAAATACGGCTTTTAATAATAAAACATGTTAAGTGACATGGGAGATACATGAGGTTGAAAAGCAGCAAAAATGACAGCGGTGTGTGCAAATGTCAATCCTGTATCTTTATAAACTCTCTTTACTGTCAGTCCTTACGTCATATAGCATATGAAGTGACCTGTCCACCTCAGACGTGCACTGTCTTCCCATATGGCAAATCCCAAAGCCTGTAAACCTGTTTTCTGGTTGCCTTTACATGATTTCTGCTCCTTTCTTACTGCTAGGCAGGAGCCCTTGCTGCAAATAAAAGAATTCATTGCCTCAACACTTGGAGCCCAGGAAACACCAAAAGTGGGGTAGGAAATGCAGGAGAGGGAATTCCTTGCTCTAGGGAATTTTATGTCTTTACATAAGAAGAATATGACTAAGGTGTCCACCTACTCTTGTGGCTTGATTACTCTGTGTTAGCAAATCCCATTTTAGCCTGGATATCCTTTCCAGATCCAGACAAACCCAGAGTTTCATGGTCAGTGGGAAAAAGCAGCAGCTACTTTTTCTGTTTTGAACTCTGTCGGTCTTCTAGGAGAGTTTTTGCTGTGCGATTTAGTGGCTCAAGAATGTAAAATTCTATATAGGCAGTATATGTTTTCCATCCTACCATTAGGACCATTTTAAAGAAGTATCCCTAGCAAAAACTTTAATAAAAGTAGCAAGTGTCCACCAGAATACCTCACTGCTTAGATACATGGAGGGTATTTTTCAGAGTTACACACCCAAGTAATTTCAGAGTTTGTGTAAACCACACAACATAAAATCAGGAATTTGCACAAATATCTTTTCAAGGTGTCCAAAAAACAGACTCTGCTGTTTTAGCAGCAGCTTCAACATACCAGGGGTTGTTGATGTGTTATCAATCTGGAATAAGTATTTTCATTTTTCCATAGTCTTCAGAAGAAGCTTCCTGACTCACACACTGCTAGACCAGCCCAAACTTCTTTAAGTTCTTAAGAACATAAAGAGAAATCTCTTTTCCTAATTCTTGATCCTCGGAGCACTGTGACTCCCTCATTACAAACCTCACCAAGCAGGGTAGGAAGTTCTGAAATAAATGTGAAACTTCAGGAGATGGGAAGACTTACCAGCTCATCATGGTCTTTGCTTTTGTCCATAGTGTAAGAATATGGAAACAACACCAACTGGGAGTAAGAGTGCATGGTTATGTAGGCTTTAATGATGTCTTTGTGATCTCTGACAAAGCGAGCCACTGCTTTCACTTCAGGCTCAGACTCTGGGTAGGGTCCACAGTAAGTCTCCTGACATTCGTAGGGAGAAGCTCCTTCCCCTGTAACGAAAAAGTGCACAGTGTTACTCCTTAACTTCTCCCCTTCTGTATTTCTGTTTGTCTAATGAAAGAGCAGAATATGATGCTAATGCACCAGAAATCCTGGACTCCGCCATGCTATGGAAAGAACTCTCATGCTTGTAGAAATCAGTGCGAGCCTACTAGGATTTCTCACCTTCTAGACTCTTGAAAAAAAATGGGGAAGGTGAAGAAAAAAAAAATTATTCAAAGACTGAATAAAAAGTCTTAGAGGAGAGGATGAAGATGCTCCATTTAATTCATCAAGAACAAGATTGTGAGATCCCTTCTTAAAATCTAGGAGTGCTACAGGAAAAAGGCAGTTCTAAGTGATTATTTAATCTTGGGGAAAAGCAAACTGCCAATTGGAAGTTGAAGAAACATAAAGTGAAGGTTTTTAAGAATAAGTAGAAGTAGGCACTGGAACAAGTTACCAAGAAGACAACTACGATTCACCATTTTTGCTATCTTAGGAGTAAGACCAAATAACTTTCTGGAAGCAGCCAGGATCTTTAGTGTTAAATGTCAGCTCTTCACGTTTTAAGAAATTTTGTAAATTTTCCCCTTTGCTACTATCTGTAGTTTAAATGGACATTTTATCCTTAAATCTTATGCAGGAATAAATCTCACTGAGTGTTTTAACACCCACAAGACTTTCTTCATCCCTGGGCATTGGGACACTTTAACAGATGTCCAGCTTCCAGAAATCAGTAATGCCAGTTATATCTGCAGAGTAGCAGCCCTGTAGAAGCAACGCAAGCTATTATCATATGATGCAGGAGAGAAGGAAACATCTTCTGGTGCCATTGATATCTGGGGCAGATCTATAGCATGCCACAAAGTAGTGGGGAGCATATCTGGACCCCAAAAACACTTAAAAAAATTGATATATATATATGTTTTAGTTAATTAAAAGTTGCACGGCTCCGTACGGGTGTATTTGGGTAAAATGTAGTTGTGACAGACAGAAAGACTAGGTGATATGGTGGTACCTGGCTGTCAGTGTTAAGAATAAACCTGTATTTTCATGCATTCAACTGTTTCACAGATCCTGCAAGCCCCTTTATAGTAGTATCAATGGCTGAAAAGAAATCCTCGGAGGACCTACATCCTTGTATGACACAGCAGAAGCAGCAGAAATAATACAGAGAAGACAGCAGGCTGTGGGAATGAAGTGGCAACAGAGACTGGGAGATGGAGGCTGGAAGGTCAGAAGCAAGGGTACTGGGGCAGGGAGGGATGTGGTACGTTTATGTTCTGGGATATACGTATAAGCCTTAATGTTTCTGAATCAAGAGGGATTTCACAGACAGTCCATGAAAATTCATGCACGTACAAATACAAACAATACCTGGCATCTATGCAAAACCATGCAAAAGTGGCAGAATGAGAATGTTAAATTTTACACTGTTCCATTTTGCGCAGAAGTGAGTTCTGTCCAAGGAAAAAGGCAATGCAGAACCTGTTGGCTGGCAATCTTGGATGAAAGTTCTGTCTGCTTTCCTAAATTCTTGATCATACTGAGAACAGCCAGCTAAGGAAATGATACGGAAAATGTGGAGAAAAATGTAAGTCCAGGTTCCAGTCAAATTTAGTTCCACAGAGCAAAGACCAAGTTAGTGCATTGCATTTAGAGGCGTAATTTTGCTTTTTATTGGTATAAAAGAAAAGTGTAAGGTATCAGTGCATTTAGTATATTTTGCTTTTCATAAAAACCATGAGGGTTTTGCTCATAAAGTTCATAAAGTTGTTATCTGAGCAGCTGAAGAGGAAAAACGGATAAACGTGGTGGTACATTTCTGATTAAATGCATAGATCTAAAACCTGGAATTTTGCGGTGGCACAAAGTGTATTCACAAGCAAATCTGAAGCCAGTGGAAGTCTGAACATTTGGCACCCCTGACAAGAACTATTCTCTGTTTGTAAGTATGTGAGTAAAGATTAAATTGTAGGTTCCCATGCATTTGTAGTCATTTCCCGTGAACTTCGGAACATTTCCCATGCATGTTCTGCTTTTGCCCTGTGAGAAGGTGTACATTTTGTCCAAAGACTTATTTAGAGAGGAAGCACTCTCCAATCTACCTGTATTCTTCTGCTCTTTGTAAAGTAGAATCATTTCTCCACTTCAGAAGTTGTTCACCACCAAAAGTGCTTGACAAGTTGAATGCACTACATTACATAACCTTTCCCAGAAACTAGTATCTGTATCACAGTTTTTTGCTTTTATTCCTTCAGACTTCTCCAGGTTCTGTCTTCATGACATATTTATTCTGAATATCGCTTTAAAATCTATGTATTTGGTCCCCATCTTCATAATTTTGTGCCTGAAAAAATGTATTTTTTTCGCCATATAATAGCCATGGATGGTAAATAAACATCTTTATTCCCAGTTTAGCAATGGACTAAAATGACTGAATGTCCATACAGGACATTAGTGTCAGTACTGAGTGAAGCCAGATCTGATCTATAGGGTAACGTTTTAAGATAGCTGTTCTACAGACTATTGAAAACCTGTCAAGTACTAAAGTGCTTGCGGGTAAGTAAATGTGATACAGCCTTGACAACAAACACTGGGAGCCAAAAAGTCTTGGTCAGCTAGGCATTACTAGGATGACTGAGGTGTTCAGTTCATACAACATGGTGGAGCATCTACTCAACTGGATGGCGCAACAGGCCGTGGGTGACATGGCAAGGGCCACCTCTTCCCTCTCTCCTCCTTCCCACCAACAGCCTGTACTAGGTGTGTCATGGTGTGATGCACGAGACAGGATCCAGGGTCCTGGTCCCCTCTCTCTTGTCATCATGCTGGGAAGAGGTTAGTCCCTGGTGTGGCATCTGGGGAGGAAAAAAATCCCGAGTCCCAACAAGAAGTGTCTCAAGCTGGGGAAGTGTTCACTGGTTCACGACAGATATTCAGCTGCATTTGTCTTTATATCAAATACCATATACCATTTGTGAAATGGTAAATGAAAATGTTTTCAAAATAAAGAATTTTAAAGGCTAAAAGCAAGGCAGGGGTACAATGGGAAGGAGATGATGTCATACCACACCAGTGCGCATCAAAATTCCTGTTCATGTCAGTACCGATGCACTTGCTGTTACTGTGCGATGAGCGGCTCTTTCTCCACAGCCGATTCTGTGGAAAGAGACACAGAAGCCACGTTCAGGGAAAAAGCTGAGAAAAGTGATGCACCCTCTCACTGTTTAGTTAAATGTGACTTCCCACTTGTGCCTCTACAGGTCATGGGCCAATGAAGAGACAAAAGACCAAGGAAGATCATAAAACCACAACCTCATTGGCAGTGAGGTTGGGTGATAAAAGGAAATGTTGGATAGAGTAAGAAGTGGTCACATCTGATCTGATTTCAATGGATTTGGACTGTGGAAGGAGGGGAATAAACATAGAGTTTGGCCAGGTATGTGAGTTCAGGAGTCCAAGTCCAACCTTTCTGTAGGCATTGCTGACAGCACGTGGAAAGTTGGAAATTAGGTGTGCAGCTGTTGAGGCGTATATGCGTAGTTACCCAAATGCCGGCCAAGCTGGGTTGAAGATTGAATGAGTAAAAGAGTGGAGGATTTTTTTTTTTTTTAACTCAAGTGAAGGATCTAAAAATCAAAGAACCATCTCAATGGCTTCGAATTTCCAACCAATAAATAAAATCCTGGACAAAAGATATCTGTTGTACTTTCGTTTATCTGAAACAAAAAGTATTCAGAGAATGGGGCTACCTTGCAGGAGGAAGGAGTGAGTTACTGGCTGTGCTCTGTGTGATGCAGCACGCTATTCAACTTGTGCTGGATTGTGCCACTATTTGTAACCTTGCTGCTGAAGGCTGACACAGGCGTTCCCTGACACCGGGAAGTGTGAAAATCCCAAGATGAAATTCTGTCATTTCCAAATGCATTTCCAACAGCTTGGAAGACACAAAGGTACTGTGGGTCAAATGCCAATTAGTTGCAGCATTTGTTGTGGTCTGTAGGGCAGAGATGCAGAAACTCCAAGCACAGATTAAGAGTTTGGGGTGTGCAGTTCCAGGATGGAAATGATGCCCTAAGCATGCACACTGATAGTTCCCATAAATAGCACATCAGTACATTGCACAGCCTGTCGAAAAAGCCCTACGTACAGAGGGATGGCTCCACGTGTACTCATAGCCATCCACATTCATCACAGGCATGACGTAGAAATCAAAGTGCTCCAGAAGTGTTGTCATGATCTGATCTCTCTCACGCACGTGGATTGCCTGTAAAGCACAGGGGAAACTTATTAAAAGCATTCGTAATAGTGGTTTTCTTACCTTCCTAGAAAGGCACCTGATGGAATATGTAAAATAATTGTGCGATTATCAGACCAGTCTGCCTCCTGATAGAGGCGCATCACATCACAGAAATTGCTAAATAGCAAAGGAGCTCTTCGGTTCGAAGTGCCAGCAAGAGGGTAGGAATCGAACTGATAGAGTCAATCAGATACACTGCAGTCCTTTAATGTTAATAGGTGGTCATGAGATAGAGTTGAAGCCTATTAATAGGAAGATTTGAACTTTTGCTGCTTGTATAAATAATAGGAACCCTCCCTCCCACCCAAAGTACCACAAAAGTAGCATAAAATAAAGCAAGCCCAAAAATAACAAGTAACATTTCAAATGGCTGCTGTACGTAGTGTTATTTCTTCTGGTTGCATTGTGAGTTCAATGCATGTGTATGCCAAAAGCCAGTAAGATCTACATTGCTAATTTTGCCTCACAGCCTATTTTGAATGCTTTAGTGATACCTAGCCTGGTTGTTGGTCCATAACGCAGGGATAAATTTTAACGTAGATAAGTGGTTTTGTTACTATTAGAATAGACTAAGTCTTTAATCATATCTTCTTTTTCTTCATGCCTTACTTAAACCACCTTCTTTCATTTTAAATCCTTCCTAGTTTTCCTCAGGCAACGGACTTTCTCCGACTAAATTTCTACAGTCATAACAACAAAATTAAATGATAAAGAGTGGACCCATTATAAAGAATGCCTAGGATTTGCTAGAGAGAGCTAGTGATTTTAATGTGTGTGTGCAGGCTTGTATTAATGTCAGATTTTAGAATGTTACTTCATGAAGTGATATAGAAATAAAATTTGAATTTAAAACACGTAAATTAGATCAAGGGGCTGGAAGACCTAAATGTTCAGCTTGTTACTTCCGAAAAATGCTGCAGGGACCTGTCACTGGCAAAGTGACAGCACAGCTGGTAATTATTTGGAGCAGCATGAAAAGGGCAAATGCATTTCTCTCCAAGGGAACCTTGAAGGCTGGGATTATCAGTGGGTCACAAGGTACATTCAGCTGTATCTGTCCCCAACTCCTGCAATCTCCTTTCAAACGTTATAGTCATTGAGGTTTTATAGTTGTGACTAAGGACAGAAATAAAGACATTTCTTGTTATTATAATCATCATTATTTAGTCCTGTCACGGCCAAACCGTAATTCATGTTTCAAGGACTCATCTATGTTGTTTCTCTGGCTACAGTACTGGTGACCGTGAAGTCTCAATCTCATCTAGATTATTTTTCCTGTGAACTTTGCTTTTGTGAAAAAGTAACAATAAATAGTATCTCAGGACATTAACTGAGCAAGCTGGGCAACCTTGCCTGGGGCAGAAAGACTTTAGGAGCCTTTTCCTGGTCCTTACTAGGAACTGGGCCAACAGCTCAGCATAATGAATTGAGCAAAGATGCCTTAAATTCAAAAAGACCAAGGCAACATATGTTAAGAACCAGGTGCAAACCGTGGATGTTGTGTCTTTTGGTGTACCTTTGGTCACTACCCTGAGCAGTGTAGCTATTAAAGCTATTAAAGATCAGATGTGACCATTGGTCTGCGGCTGCACATCAAGGCAGGTCGGGCTAAGCCCGTACTACAGTCTCATCCCATCAGTGATTTACTGGTTTCCATGAACCGGTACTGTGCGTCTGGCTGGCAGTTGTTGGTCATGTTCCAGAGGTCTGAAATGAGGGTGTCTCTAGCAGGGATGGTACCTTCAGAAGAAGGTGGCTTGTGTGGCCTCATTCTTCGAATGAGGCAGATCCAGAAAAAAGCAGGAGCGCAAAGAGAAAATGCAGAAGCAGGAGGTGGAGGAGCAGTAGTAGCAGATGCAGCAGCAGGTGACACAACACCACAAGCGCTAAGTAGAGATTGCTGGTGTGCATGCTGGTGCGGAGTTATGCCATGCCTGGAGCAAGCAAGTGTGGGGTACCTATTGCTCTAGGAAGGCACATAGGGAAGAGCCAAGGGTTGTAGGACAGCTTGAGCTCACTCTGGGTGTCCTCTGATCTACTCCAGGCAGTGCCGGCTGGAGTAATATGGGCATGAGCGACCATGTGCTGCATGACCCAGAGCCACAATCATTCCTTGGATCCATGTAGCAGTATAGACATAGCCCGCGCAGATTACCAAATACTTGCTTTTCCTGGCATGCCCTCTCCATTCCTGACCGTTCATAATTGTAGACGTCTCTGTTGAATTTGCTCCACGTACTTTGAAGTTTCTTTTATACTTGAGAATACATCTGAGCTCTTTTGCATTTGATCCGTATGACTTTCTGTCTCTCTCGCGCACCCCCCCCCTTCATCTACTGTCACACACACATACATGTGCACACACTCACTGCTGTGCATGCAGCTTAGACGCAAATCTCATGTGTTGGTCTTGTGGAAGTAAATGGATTAAGACTTTATGCGGCTTAGAGCACAATTGGAAAGAGAAGGTAGATGGCATCAAGATTTTTTGCTTTGCTTTGAAAACAGTAATCAGATGTGATTAGCTACTCACATGGCCTATGAACCACAGGCAAAAAGCAGGAGAAATCCATTCTCTAGCATGGATACCACAGTCAATCCATATGGCACTTTTGGATTTTTCCTGGCTTTTAGAAAGCTGACAAAAGAGAAATTGTATTAAAATGTCACCGTTGTAAAGTGTACCGCATAGAAGTGGAAGTGAAAAGGGTAACCCAGATGCAAGAAGCAGCATCTGTCTTGTAGGGAGAGCTTAGACTGATCCTGGGCCAGGATACTGCTGTCCGGTCCATTTGCATACAGTCCGAGGGCCATATCCAGACTGCTTGCAGCAAGCTCCTGACATAGACACCAAGACTACGGCAAGACCTGAGGTCAAGTGAGTAGATCACTAACCATGCAGGGCAACAAACTAGATTGGCTCCGTAGTCAACAGAGGAAGGTATCTACCATGCCAGTATTTCATGCCTTTGGATGATGGCCTAGATGCGATAACTTTGTTGTGACCCAACAAGAAACCTAATGTGGTCAAATGCCTTTGCAAAGGTAATGCACCTTGCTAGAAGAACTTAGGAAACTTCCAAAAAACACAAAAATATGCCAAACCCCACCACTTGCTTACATTAGTACTTGGAAAGTTTTCGCAGTAAGTCACAGTTGTACCTTCAGAACATAAAGTGGTCGTTTTTCATACGATGATCCAATATATATTTTCTGGAGGAGGTCAGAATGGACTTTCACTACTTCTTCCATCCAACGATATATCTGCAAGGATAAAGTTAGTAAACAGATCTCCTCCCTATTGTTTTCCTTCATCCCTGAAAGTGGTCTAGACTTAAAATTCATTCTTCCTCCCAAAATCCTGCCTCTTTAGCTGATGGGAAAGAAAAACTACCAATTCAGCCCACTTGCCTGACTCTAATTTCTCTTAAAACAAACAGTAAGATACAGTCACAACACAGTCCAAGTATAGCCCTGAAATTCCTCTTTAGTTCTATCTGGTTAAATTATTATTCATTTCATGTTTTAAATATTTATATGTTGTTTTACAACTTCATTTTGCTTCTGTATTGACTGCATTTGAATGGCAGCTTGAGGCAATACGTGTACGAGAGATTTTGTCTGGTGCTTCTTTCTTTCTCTATGAAAGCATTACAGTAAATACAACTCTCAGTGGTTGAGCAATACAATGAATTACCTGTTGACGATTTCTTTCCCTATCTCCATTCTCAACCATGAGACATATTTCACCCCTTGAATCTACAGACGATTACAACAAAAATATCTTACTTCTTTCATCGAGTGGTAGTTTTCATAGTATGAGGAAGATCTGCGTGGGTTGACTGTGTCATTGATAGTCTGTTTCTCAATAAGACCTTGAACGTCTGCCATCATGACTCTGAATAACAAAGAAAGAGCACAACCTCCTGTTAAATAAATGACAAACAACCTTACAGAATCATTCATGACAACAAATTAAAAATACGTACTTGTGTTGGATGGTCAGTTGCCTTAACTGAGCTTTTATGCTATTTATGCTGGATGCCTTGACATGGAAATGGACTTCTCTGTCCTTCCTGATGTTTTCAACCACAACAGGTTGCCAGAGAATGACCTGCAAAGTTTCCAAAAAAATGTTATTTTTTTTGCTGAGGAAAGAAAAAATATTCTTACTAACATTTAATAAGTATTTTGAAAATAATCAAAGCATATGTTTTCAATTTAAGACACCCCTTGTAACGAACAGTTTAATGTTCCCTGTGTCGTGTTATAGCATTCTGCTACTGCTGGAAATGAAATGTGTGTATTTAAGAAATGTTTATAATGACTTCTGCACATAAATTCATAAATCAAGAAAAAAGACAGGAACATAACCTTTTCTGAGATAGTATTTCTAGTATAATAGATATATTTAGCTGGTTATTATGTTACATGTTTTCAAGTCTGCTGAGAGTTATTTTCCCTGAGGGTATTTGGAGAATTAATGAAGATCAGACCAGTCTTTGTAGTTATTGTATTCGCTGATGACTTTGATCGGGGAGGAAATAAATGCCAGAAGGGGTTTGAATATAAGTCAAGTTGAAGCAGCAATACAGAGATTAGAAATGGGAGGAAAATAAGAAAATGAGATTCTTCTTGGTAAAATTAAATCTTTTACAATAATAAAATCGGAAGCCAACATATTCAATAAAAGACTGAAACTTTAGAACCAGTAATGCCAAAAGATCTAGGGGTGACAGTAAGCAGAAAATCAGGCATGAATTTACAATGTGAAAAAGGTCAACATAATTCTTGGGTGCATTTTTGAAGTCATACAGCTTGAAGTCACCAGACAATAGCGTTTATTTTTTTCCTTTCTGGTGCAGTTGCACCAGGAATATTATATTTGACTTAGGGCACCATGTTTCCAGGCATGTATCAGCCAGCTGTCAGCTGTTTACCTCACTCATTTCTCAGAGAGAAAGTGTCTGCAAAATCATACGGGAAACTCATCCATGCTTTTAATCAAGACTTTGGAACAATAAATGGTAAAACATTTGGCCCCTGGATACATTAGTGCAACGTGCTATACAAGTGGCTGAGCTAGTCTCGGTGTAGCTATCTCAGACATTATTGGCAGGGTAGCGACAGCATCGCGTGGCTCAGCTTCGCTTGAAAACCCATCCAAAAAGCAATCTGGATGCTCAGCTCTCCAGCACCGATTTTCCTGTTGCCCTGGCTAGCCCGCTGTCTGCACGGATGTGCAGGAGTTCAGATTTAGTTTCTCTTTGGTGTAGGCATTCTTCGAATTGACAGTAAGGAAAATTAAGGAACTCCGGATTGACACAGCTGAGGTGGCAGAGGAGCAAAGAATGGGGGTAAATGGGAAACTTTGCTAATGCAGACGATTATTGGTCTCCTGACCCATCATCAGCAATGGTCAATACTGCCCCAGGGGCAGCTGCAGAAGACTCTGCTGTGGGTGTTCCTGTGCCTGGGTCTTCTGATGGATGCTACATGCAATGTGTGTGCTGTAAGAGCAAAGCATTTCCTTTGTTTTAAGTTTTTGCTTTCCAACTTTTGCGGGAGTAAAACCTATAATTAGCCTGATAAATCTTCTTGAAAGATGCTAATTTTCAATTGCTTCTTTTGCTAGATTGTAACTGTTAAAATTTGTTGGGAGGTACTGTTTGTGTCTTCCCTTTCCCTTTCCCTTTCCCTTTCCCTTTCCCTTTCCCTTTCCCTTTCCTATTGCCTTTCCTTCTTCCATTCCCTTTCCCTTTTCTTGCCCAATTTATAGCCATGGAATTAAAAAGGCCAGTTTATAACCCTTGAAAAATGTTCAGTTTGCATATTCTCATAAGTGACTTGGTAGAAACCACCCCATGCTCTCTCTGCACTAAATGTACCGCAGCTGTTGTTCATGACTTCTTGGGGCTCCTGTGTATGAGAAAGTGAAGAATGACAGTGGTGAGGAAAAGATGGAGGAGGGCAGATTTATTTTGGTACAGCAAAGGAGATGGATATGTGAGTTGGCTTGTGGAGGTGGAAAAGAGCAAGGAAGGTTATCAAGGTCTGTGAAAACTGAAGGGAAGGATCAGAAGAAGGGGCAGCAGAAGGCTAGTAGGATTTCGGGCTGGTCATAAAATGAATAGGAGCCAAGAAAGACAGAGAAAGACTGGGCATAGGCACCATTAAAAGCTCTCAGTCATCTGAGACACATCCTCAGTCATCCTGTAAATTATGTTGGTTGAGGGAATGGTTACACCTTTGTTGCAGAGTGTTGGCTCAAACTGGGAGGCTGTGATTGGACAAATGCTTTTGAAGAGGAAGAGATGCCTCACTTTAATTAAATACTCTATTCTTTAATGAAAGATAGAAGTAATAATAATAATAAAAAATTTTAAAAAAGAGATTTTTCTCTCCTAAATGCTGCTTTTAGAAAAATACCACAAAACCCCAGTCCTGATCTTCAAAGCTCTGCAAGTCATATAGGTCAACATTACATTGGTCTAAAGTGCTGAGGTTCCCTAGCAAATGTATTTCTACTTACTGCATGTTGGTGCTTTGCCAATTTTGCAGTGTCTTAATACACAAAATCAATTGCAGAAACCTGAGCTCTGATACAATGCACTACTATAACATTATGAAGGAGGGGTCTCCTCATGTAAAACAGAAGGTAGCGGAGCAGTGAAAACCAAGCATTTTCTGAGCTGCTGTACTAGGATGAATGAAAGTGGGCTAAATCTTTCTCCGGGGGGGGAGTGGAGGGAAACAGTATTAGTGCACTTTAGGGAAGAATTTGTCCTAGAGACCAGAGAGACAGAGGGATCTGTTTACCTCAGTGGTGTTCAGTAAATCCTGAAGGGCCTCAACCTGTTTGTCTGTTTGTGGGAGAGCCCACAAAACTTCATCCCTGAAAAACAAGGGTATTTAGGTAAAGCACAGGTACTTGGAACTACTCTAGGTCATGCAAAAGTAGAGAAGCAGGCTTGGCCTCTCCCCTCTTCCCTGGCTTGGCTGCCATAAACTCAGAGAAGATTCAATAGCGAGGATGCTGAGCGAACCCCGTTCCAGCCTCTGCTTCTGCCAATCAATAAAATCCATGAAAGAGATGGCGAAGGGCTTTGGTAGCCAATATCTACTGCTGGACTCTGAGGTCGCTCCTGGGAGCTGGTACCAGCCCAACAGCCACCAGCCCTAGCTAATCTGGGGCACAGCAGCACTGGTGGAAAACGAGCCTCCGTCAGGACAACAGGTCTCCTGTTCTCCCCTGGCTTTCTCGGTCTCAGTCACCGTTCAGCAGAGACATAAGCCCTCCCAGTCTGGCGAAAGCCCTCCCAGTTTGGCAAAAGGCAAGCATGAGGTTTTGTAGATGTGCAGAGGCTACTACCATCATTGTTCCTACTCCTGTCCAGTTTTTCTGATCTCTTTATCTCTGTCCCTCTGCCAGGTATGGATTCAGTTGGTCTATACCACTGTACTCCCTCTCTTTGCCCAATAACTTATATTCCCCTTCTACTTGAAACCCATGGTCTGGACGTGTTGTACACAAGGTGGCATTCCCAGCTACTCCATGCCTGACACCACCATCGGTGACAGAAGTGAAATTCACTTTCTGGACAGAAAAAATACCACTTTGCATTGTAAATCCAGCCCTGATCAGTGCCCTGCAAGCCATGTAGTTCAAACTTGCGTTGGATAGGTAATTAAAATATTGTGTGTGTGTAGAAGGAGAAGACTCAGGGGAACGTCAGAGCCCTATTTCCATTTTCTGGGCTGGGGTGGCTCTTGGCCCTCTGATCGTGTGGAGTTGGTGTCAGTGCATAAACCAGGTGCTGTGGAAGTCCCTGCCAGCCCTGGCTGCAAAGACTGTTCTGCAAAGAAAACAGGCAGGGCTCTCAAAACTAGTGTTTTCAAGCTGCATAACATGATTGCCACAACTCATTGCCATGACAGATTTCAAGCAAAGACCTGACAGCATCTGGCAACCAGGTGATTCATCTTTTCTACTTTTAGCCAGGCTCCAAGCAATCACTGTTGTTTCTCATGCAGAACCAACAATATGCCAGCCCTATTTTTGCCTCCACCATCATTTGACAGAGCATCAAAAAGCAATCAGGGGTAGGCAGGGTTGGCGGCTCATCTATTTCTTTAGGTATCTGTTTGGGGCTAATTTAAAAGTGAATTTGTCTTCTCATATCCGGGGAAGCCTTTTCACAGGGGAGACCAGAAAAGGGTGGCTGCATCTGGTTTCCTCCTGTGATTCCCACAGCCTGAGAGTACCATAATGAGGAAGCTGGTGTGTACTTGTACCCCACCATTTGCTGCACAAATATTTCAGCTGAGTGTGGTAAGTACTGGACCGGTGGTAGCTGGCAGAGATTCCTCTCATAGCTCTCCTTGGTAGGACCTGAATACACTGAACAAGCTGATCCAAGTTCTGCCCTTGCTCTTGTAGTCATGTTTAACATGAGAATTATTAACAGCCAAAATTGTAGTTGTTGGGCTTCTCAGTTCTTCTGCTTTGATTTGTCATTATACCCTCTTTCATCTGTCTTCTACCCCACTCCTTTTAGAAAACACCGAGACAAAAGCTCTAATTATTGCCTTTATACCAATCTCAGAAACAACCCTCTATCCCCAGCTTCCTTGCCCTGCCTGCTGCCCTGGCACGGCTGGACGTGTTCATCTTGAACACACCTTTTTTCTTTCACTTTCTGTCCTCTCGCCCTGCTTCCCTGGCTGCTCTTCGAGTTTGTCCTTAAGAGGATCCCTCTCGTTCCCCTCCTCCAACTTTCTGCCAGGGTCCCACTGGACTTTATCACTGTTTCCCATCTCTTTCTCCTCTCCCTTTTATTTCTGGGTAAATAGAATTCCAGCTGCCATCCCCACACTACAGTGCTCACGTCTTATCCTGTAGCTATGACAGAGTGAGTGGGATGCATTACAGTTCATTTTAGCTGGTTTTGATATCTTCATCTGAGCTAATCGCTGTCTTAATAAAGAAACAGGCACTTTCAGGGACCAGTTAACCTGAGCTAATTTAGATGTGTGCGCTAAACTGGAATGAATTATAACCTAAATACACATATTTTTCTGCACTAGCTGTACAGGAAGGTGAAGGGGACTTGTTCCTACGCAGAACTGGACAGAAAGCCTGTATAGTCAGGTGAATCCCGTCCAGGGTCCCTGGCCACTGCCTCACAGATAGACAGACGTCAGTGCCAGTTCCCTGCAGGCATCTCCGTCTCTCCACCTCTCCTCTCCGTTGCGTTTCTCAGTCACTAGGAAGGCCGTCAGCATCACGTACCACCCAGACCCACAAAAACAAGCCATCAGCATGGATGCATCTCCCCGTCCTCATAGCCCGGCTTCATTTAAACCTTGCATCTTCTTTCTGACTAACGTCTCCAGAAGAGAGGCCTCCCTACTTATCTCCAGCCGAACGTCTGACCCTGGCTCTCAGCAGGTAGTGTCACTGGAAGAGTGCTGCCAGCATCTTCTCCTGGACCATGCAAACTCTTCGTCTGCCTGCAGCACACATGTCTGCCTGCGGGCTCCCTTTTCTCCCACCTTGCTGGCTCTCCAACAGCCTCCAGCCTTGCCCTTTCCCTACAAGCGAGGTAGGTGTCTTTCCAGTGCCGTCAGCTCTTTCACAAGTCTCACGATGTTCGGTATTTTTTTTCGACGTCCAGATGCGGTAATCACACTAAACTTGCAAAGGGAAGCTTTAATACATGGCCGTTAAATCCTCCAACACTAGCGCTCAAATAAAAGTAAAAAGTCAGATATAATATGTCACCTTTAAAATCTCATTATTTTAGCCATTTTCATAACCAGGGCTGGGAGGGTTAGACTCGTGCTTTCCAGTGGGAAATGCCATATTGTTCTGTAAGGGTCAGATATTCAGTGTTTTATTTAAACATGAAATAAATGAACCTTCAAATAGCACAGAGCAATATTGCTCAACTGAATTCACCTAAAAACTTGTTTAACTGTCCCCCCTACTGTAACCCTCACACCTCTGTAGCAATCTACAACAAAATACGATTTCAACACAAACGGAGACGAAAATCCTCTTTTTAAGGCATGAACTCAATGGTGTTCACCTGTCACAGGTCCTGCCACTGGCGTGTGGTGCAGAGTTGCAGAAGGGCTGTGAGACATAATTCACTATTGTTTGTGTAGGTATTTCAGTCCTGGGAGCAGGTTGTATTTAATTGTGATTCCTGTAGGTTGTTCAGCTTGCTTAATATCACCACATGAAGGGCTTATCCTTTTAGTTCTACCTATTAAAATATTTCAGGTTTTAAAACCAGCTGTACATGTAGAAAATAAAAGCACTTTGCCTGTCTTCATCTCTGACATATGCTCTCATGTTTTAAGAAAGCATTTGGTTTCAGGGCATTTCTGAAGTTTATCGATAGGTAACAATAAAACTGCTTCTGAAACATTGTACAAATACCAAATGGTTATTCAAAAATGATTTATGACTGGAAAAACAATCATAAAAGCTGCTTTAGAAAGAAAACAGATTGTTAGCACTTTCTGAAATGTTTTCTCTTTCTACCTCAAGAAGTAATTCATTTAAGATCTTGTTTTAAGGCAAATGAAGCAAATTATTTTTCCCCATTAAGTTTCAGAATGCCCTTTATTGGCATTCAAAAGCACTGAATGAACAGAATTGATTTGCACTTAGACCGAAAAGAATAGTTTTAATATGATTAAAAACATAGGATTTATGGATGCAAAGAAGACTTAGAATAATTTCATTTCCTCCACCATCTATATGTTAAATTGAACCACATATCCAATTACAAGAGCAATAAATAAATGTCAACCTTTGCCAAATGTTTTCTTATGCAAGTTGGAGTTATTTTGCCTCAATATTTTCCCATCCCACTCACCACACACTAAAAGCCCAGTAGCACCAGCAGGTATTTACCTTGGAAGACTGAAGACATGCTTCTCTTGAATCCAGATAAATAGGGTAAAAAAGAGCAGGTAAACCTTCATCTTCACAGCATTCACAATGAAACCAAATGCAATTGGAAAGCCGAGGGTTCAGGACCCACATTATTGATTTCAAAAATCTTATTTAAAGAGTGGTTAAACTTTAATACTCTCCGTCACCTCACCCCCAAGCTCCTGGTGGCTAAGTCAATACAACAGAGCTCCCTGGGGAGGTCCTGCTCATACTGATGTCATCCATCTACGAAAGGATAAAGTACATTTTGGACATTTTCATATTGACGAGTCACTTTGTCATCTCAGCTTTTGTGTCATTTCATTGCGGCTACGAACCACAGACATAAGAAAGAACACCAAGCGCAAAGTTTTTTGATCCCCTGATATTTATGGAGGTCCAGCAGCATGCTCTGCATTCAGCATTCCTATAGCCAAGCATGAAGCTGGGTGAGAGGAGTGGGAGTGAGGTTATTAAGTCCAAATAGAAAAATCGTGAGCAGAAAAGCTGCATTTGCTGGCATTTGCTAGCAGGGAAAACAAGGAGCAAGTGGGACGTGATACCTACTTGCTACTGAGGGCCGTTTCTCTAGTTCAGGATGGAGCACATCAACTGCGTCTCCATCTTCAGCAGCTGGCCTCTACCTCTTTGGTTAACACCCGATCCATCCAAGGATTTCAGCTTGCTTGTGCTGCTCCATGTCCTCTTTTCTGTGATGTTCTGACATCCATGTATTTTCCGTATGTCATACTGGGTTAGCTTTTCAAGAAAAAGTACCAGTGACTCTTCATCTCATTATTATTAATTTTTGCATGCCCCAAGATTTGCCTCCCATATTTCTATCCACAGCTGCCCAGACAGGACATGTGAAAAAGCTGAATGGATTTGACATGTCCAGAATTGATGATCTCCATCTACGTTCTCCGCTTGAACAGTAAATCCAACTTGGCTAGGACACAGCTTATTGTCATGGTCCAAGTCCTCTTCTTCCACGCGCCAACATAACAGTCCCAGGCATGGCACTGGTTAGAGAACATCCCAACAGCAGCTTTATGTGGAGGAGAACTGCTCATTTACATCTCCAGCATCAGATCCACCCTCATGTTAGCTCTTGGCTGAGCATATCATATAGGTGCGGAACCAAACCTGATAGAAAAGGTTTTTCAGGTGAATGGTCCCCAGAAATACAACATGGTTTTCTTCCAGAGGGAGTTCGTTCCAGAAGAGGACTGAGGAGTGAATCAACATACATGCAATGGGGACACCAGTTACGCCCAGTAAATGGGCGAACTAAATTATTTGACGCTGTAGGTGTAGCTTAGGGTTATAGCTATACAACTAGGTGAAAAATGCCTGGGAGCAAGCCCTGGAGCTGAGGTTAGGTAACATGGACTAGAATGCATCCACTAACCTCCTCTAAAACAGCTCTGGAGTGGTCTGGATGAGAGCAAGTGCTCCAGTTAGGTAGAAAACCAGGACTTCAGAGCTCAAATTCAGTCCTGGCTCTTTTTTATTTAGGAGGGCAGACCTGCCCTAAGAAGCCAGACGACTAAGTTTTAGATAGCTGAAGTCAGCAGAGGTGAATCACGCTCCCCAGTGAGCAGCCTGGGGTTAATGTCTCTGTGAAAATACGCCAACACTGAAAATCCCCAAACTGGAGTTGAGCATAAAGCGGACACCAAAGGGAAAGAAAAAAAGAGGCTCACAGGAAGCTAAACCACTGACACCTTACCTATGTTTTGCAAGTTCCTATTTTATCTTTTTTAGATGTTGTTCAAACAAATAGGAAGTTCTGGTAAGGTACAGAGGCCGTTCCCGGCAAGGGCAGTGGGCAGCGCTCTGCCACGGGTTGATTTTTAAACCCATGTTTCAGATGATCCTACCTCACGTAGGCAAAAGGAAGCTGCCAACAGAGAACAAAATACAGGAGGTGAAACTTGGTCATCCAGGCATGCTTTCGTCTGGAAATATCTGATGCACAGATATGAATTTAAAGAAAAATTGGATCCACTGAGACAGGTGTAACAGAGGAGATTGAAAAACCGACGGAGTGGGGTTGCTGGTAGCAAAGGAAAGAAAAAGATCATATTTCTCTGTGTCTTAAAGTGTTAATTAAGTGGGAAAAGGGAACACTTTCTGCTATCTACCTGAGAAGAAAGTTTTGGACAAATGGTAGGTGTCAGACATTTTTGTACATTGGTTGCTTTTCCTGCGGCTTCTCTGGCGTGTTGTAAAGAGATGGTTCACAAGCTGTTTGAAAGCTGCTGTTTTCCTGCTTGCTTTTTGGTTTCTGGTATGCACTGGAAATATTTCACATGAAAAAAAAGGAAAAAAAAAGAGTGTTTGAAGAAACTAAAGGTACTAGCGGAAATTCTGAGGGAAGGACAAACCAGAGTCTTGTGGTGGTTAAGGCACTGCACAGGTTAAAACACAATAAATGGAAAAGTAAATGTAGGATGAAAGATCAAAAAATAAACAAAATATAAAATGGAAGATGTGACTGACCAGGAGGCAAAAATATATATCCCCATGCCTCTTGCTTGTCTGAAAGCCTCAGAGGTCTTGTGACTCAAGGTAGGACACAAACCCATTGCCTCTCAAGCGTGTGCTGGACACCTCTTTTTTGGATCAATCATTTTTCTGCCTTTTTTCCCCTTCCATTAGTATTTAAACAATGCAGGCAACATCCTCATCACCGTCTTTGGTCACTGTCCTTGGGTGACTAAACGGCAGCTCCGCACCCACTGCAGCCCCGAGCTCCGTCCCAGCACCACCACCCCACCAGCAGCAGCCAAACTGTTTGAATCTGGGTGCCTCGAGTGAGGTTCCTGGTCAGTAAGCACCTCCGTAAAGCGGGCTGATTTTCGAAAGTGTGGAGGTTCCCATGGCAAAGGTATTTGTGCTGTGACACACATCCCGCACAAAGACAATTTCAGTGAAAGCTCAGTCTCTGAGCAGGTCAGATTTCCTTTCCCGATACCATCTATTTATACTGTGTTGCTGCGATTTGCTCTAATGAGCAACCAGCTACACATTGATTACCCCCACAGCCTTGTGAGAAGCGCTCTAGCTGTGCCTAGGAAGAACATCAGTAAAAAAAACGACCCTACTGACATAGTAGAAAGGGGCAGGAATGTATTTAGACACCAAACTTAAGCGTTAACTTCCCTGCTTCCACCCAGCTATTCGGGGTTATCATTTGTCCTTTGACTTACGCTGACATTCCCCCATCCGCTTGTCTCATCCGCGTAGGAAGAGAGAATCATCTCCTCTAATGTTAACCCTTCGCGGTGCAGACCGCTATACCTTGTGCTGTTTGCACAGGCGCTGCAGAGAAACGGGCACATTTTGGGACCAATTCATCCGTGACCTCCTGTAGACATCTCAGAGGGTAACGAAACGCCTGGTCCTAGTCGTGGCCGTCGGAGCCAGGGTGAATCCCTTGGAGGTAGGAGGCTGCGTTTGTTCCAGTGGATCCCATGGATTCTGTCTTATCTCCCTCCCTCAGCTTGGACACTTCAGGTCCTTGTTACGGTCAGAAGTAATATGCGGTCTTCCGGGCTACAAAAGTCATAAATTAAGATATATTTGCTCTACCTACAACAGTAAATTGTTTATTAACCTTCAACAATTTCCGAGAACCTGCAAAGTATTTCCCAGATAAGCTGGGAAGAAAAATGCAGTCTTAAAAGCACTGTGAAGGGCAAATATTACAAAAAAAAAAAGAGTTAATCAAAACGTTTCATTTTGATTATTTCAACCATTGTTTGATTTTTACTCCATTTCAAGGCTTTTTCATAATTTTATTGAAATTTAACTCGCATTTCTGTGCTCTTTTTTTTAAGACCTGGAGGAAATAAGGTTAGGAACTGTTGCAAGCAGAGATGCAAAGCTTCCTTTCTTGAACGAATATGTTTTTCTCTAATTGGGAAATTAATCAAAACTGATGCTTTCCAGCAACCCTTTTTGCTTTTGATGAATCAGCATTCCCTGATGAAGAGCTGCTTGGTCAAAAATTCTGACTGAGTTCAAAGGTTTTGCTGCACCTGGATTAATCCTACACTGGGTAGACCATGGACCATGCTGAACTGGTGCCTGCAAGTGTTACTGTGGCAGATGTGGTGAGAAGCCTTGCCGTAATGGGGGGGCAGTTTGATCTGTGTTGGTTTCTGTTAACTTTCAGAGTAGCTTTGGGACATGCGCAGGCTTTTATTTAAAAAGGGATGATCAGGTCCTAGTTTTCAGAGCAGATAATTAACTAAGTAGTCTCTTGATTTCTTTGCTGAAAACTGTGCGTGTGGGAATTAGGACTGGCAGGTTATAAAGCCTCCTGGTGCCATTACTACATTGTTTTTTAAAGTATAATCACACTTTAAAGGCAATTCTAAAGAGATATTTCCACTCTTTTGGCTGAACCTGCTGTCTCCCCCTTCCCACTCCGCATTCACGTGTAGTAACACCAGTGTCCTCTGGACGCCGCATAGGTGTTGTACCTCACCCAGACCAGGCTCTGGCACATCCTTGGGCACACAAGATGTCAGTGCCCAAAAAGGTGGCAGCAGCAGAGGCCAGGAACCCGTGTCCCACCTAAGTCAGGGTTATCTCTCATTGCTGGAGCACCCTCTGCACCAGCGTGCGCTGGGATGCTGGACCGTGCCTGACTGGTGTGTTGGGCTCCTGCAGCTGCTCTTGGTGGTGAAGGAGAGCCAGACCCCAGAAAACAGTCGGATAAAACAAGTCAAAGGAGGAACTGCTTGAATTGCTGCAGCCAGATGGTTTCGAGCGGTAATCACCGAGTAATCTCCGGTGACTCCCATCAGTGGTACCCTTGGCTTTCAGCGACCAAGTGTCATGAGATTTCCACGAAGCGTAACCAGGTCCTAAGTGTGGCTGTCCTCTTTGATCCCAGGGCTTGCACGGTATCCAGCAGCAAGATTTTAAATAACAAGCCTCGTCCTGCATCGAGATTTTCAGATCTGAGTCTGTATTTCAGCATGTGCCAGAGCCCATGCTAGGTTGGGACCGTCTGTTTGTAACAGTAAACCTGTTAACAGGGATGCAGAAGGGGCAGGAGGAGGGGAGGTCAGCTGTTATCAGCAGCCACACCCCTCAGATCCTTTTCCCTGTTTGGGATTAGCATATTCGGCTATTGTTTTGATCCTCCAGAATCCTCTTGTTTCCAGTTAATCAGTAACGAGTCCCTCCAGGGATGGGTAATCACGCTGATGGATCCATGTGACTGAAGCAGAACACAAAAGCCAAGTGTGTCTGTGCTCTCCTTGGTCCTTTAAATTCAGATTCAAATGCAAAATTAATCTCCTGAAAAATATATACAGGCTCTTGCGCTTTTTTTGTGCATTATCGCTACTGATGAGGCCAAAGGTAAAACGGTTAGCATCGTTCCTACATGAGGCAAAGGACGACTAAAATCTAGCTAAACTCTGATCTCTGTTGCTTGCTGTGCGATGCAGCTGAGTGCCGTTGCTCATGAACCACACAAAGATGCAATTAGTTTAACAGCTCTTTATTATGAATGCGGCAGAACAGAATTAGAACTCAATTTACAAGTCTCCCTTTCAAACCCATTCAGCCGTTAAGGCCGCATCATCTTTCAGTTTTCCAAGGCATATAATTGATAAATGATTTCTCCCTGCACACCTCAGCTCCTCATCTTTATTCATGAACCAATTAATCTCCATAGGACACTGTGATCATTTACATACATGGCCAATGTCACCAACCTCTGTCATTTCATTCTGGAAACAAGTTTGCAGCCCGTGAAACCACCAGGAGGGGAAAATCTGGACTGTGTTTAAATTTCTGTGGTTCTGCCATTCCTCCCTCATGTCATTCCCAAATATAAAAATCAGATGCTACCTCTGCTAGAAAATGATGGGTTAACCTGGGAGGAAACAGACCTCTCATCCCCAGGTGAGTGCTATGGGCAGAGGCTGAAAATACATGTTCACTTCACATTTTGGAGTACTTGATTATGCCAATCTACTTTATTCCTTTTTTATTCTACTCTCCTCGCTGTTTAGCTTCCCAGGGTCAGCAGAGAGAAAGATGCTGTAGTGTTTGTGCTGTTCTGGGGAGGTGAGGAGGTGTCTGTCGTGGTTAAACGCTTTCCTCATGAGCTCTGTTTCCTGAAGTTCTATTACCAACTCCCACCCAAACAACATGTTGTTCAAGTGACTCATGTTTCCTTATTGCTGGTAGATATTGATTTATTTGCCAGCATCTTAACAAGGAGCACTTGCAAAGCAAGTTTAACTTTGATAAACAAAGGATATCAAAGGGAGCTGCAGGAGCACTCCAGGCAGAGCTACTGAGCAGTTGAGAAAGTTACTCCAAGTACCACCTATGGAGAGCACGCTTTGGCAAAGGTGCAGGCGAATGGATGCACACCTATCCCCCTCTCTACGTCCGTAGGTACGTATATACATATCAGGAGGGCAATTAGCCCTGGAGTGGGGATGCGTTCTGCCTGTCTCTGAGTGCATCAGCAGCGTTTGCCGCTCTTCTCTGCGCTGCTCGCACTTGCTCAGGTTGCCTGCATGGCATCTGGCAGAGGTTAGAAGAGCGGGCCCTTCCTCTGGGCTTTTGGAAGATGCCGGCACTGGTTTGGAGGCTGCCAGTGATGTCAGATATAGAAAATCCTGTGGTAGATTAGAAAATCCTGTTTTAAATTGAATTAGTTAGCCAAGATCATTCTGATCTTTTCTATTCTTCCTGATGAATCGTGCCTCACCTGGAGCACCAGTTCTGATCCTTTCTGTTCTTTCTGATTGATGCTGCGTCCCTCTTGGCAGGAAAATGAACTACTGACCCAATACAGAGCGACTTAGCGGTCAAAGCCAGGAGGGGATACCTCCTCAAACAACCACCGAAGACCACCCGAGACCCCCGCGCATGCGGAGAAGGCATCTGATGTGTCACGGTTACGTAATCCTATGCATATGCATCAGATAGTTTGAATATGCACCGGGTAGGAGTAGTTTCATAAATTAGATGCAATTGTTACTGTGTAAAAGGGACACACCTGATGAATCCGGTGGGCTTGATTTGTGGAAAGCCCCCGGAGCACCCTGCGCAGAATAAAGCCATATCTCTCCTGAGTGTGTGGGGTTGGTCTGTCGCACACCGGGTAAAGAATCCGCTTTTGGGACCACACCAGGACCTGTTCGAGGGTGCTGGTGAAGAGAAACTCCATGGAGCAAAGCTCCTGCCCCCGTTTTTTTCACGCCTCTCGGTTGGTGTGGTCCCCACCTCGGAGAGGCACATCTCACTGGCAGCCCACCCTGACCATCAGTCTGCGCAAGCAGAGCCAACGCTGCAGAAAGACTCATCGCTGTCCCAGCGGAACAGCTCTTCTGCAAATGCATCCAAATAGGCACTTGACTTTTCTTCTGTCCACCCAGGGATGGGGAAGGGGAGAGGTGAGTTTTCCTACACTGCACGCTCAGTGTTGCAGTTGCAGACCCCCCAGCAAAGCGTTGACACCGTCGTGTGGCTGCTCCAGCCCAGCATGGTGTGACTTCTGGGGCAACTGAGGGCATCTGCGCTGAAAGCTTCTGCAGTCTGTGTCCAAAGACCACGCTCTGAAAGCCCCATGATTCCTCTTAAGGGTGTCATTTCCAAACCTTTAGGAGATCTCTGTAGGCTAGAGAGGGATTTCTGTCACGGTTCTGGGTATCCCCAGAGCTTGTATGAGAAGTGTGGAGTGAAATGACCTTGTGAGAATTTGTTCCTCTACTGAGCTCAAAGCCTCTGGATGCTCCGGAATGGGTGCCTGTATTGGCTTTGAGTGGCAAGGTTTTGGTAGCGGGGGGGGGATTACAGGGGTGGCTTCTGTAAGAAGCTGCTGG
>JANXJC010000008.1:30343750-30356172 GCA_027564655.1 Leptodon cayanensis
TGTCCTTATCTCGACTCACAAGCCCTTTGTTATATTTTCTCCCCCCTGTGCAGCTGAGGAGGGGGGGAGTGATAGAATGGCTTTGGTGGGCACCTGGCGTCTAGCCAAGGGTCAACCCACTACAGTGCCACCAAGTCAGCAGAGGCTGAACCTGTGTTAGAATCATAGAATCATAGAATTGTTTAGGTTGGAAAAGACTTTCAAGATCATCAAGTCCAACCATCAACCCAACATCCCCATACCCACTAAACCGTGTCCTGAAGTGCCTCGTCTACGTGTTTTTTGAACACCTCCAGGGATGGTGACTCCACCACTTCCCTGGGCAGCCTGTTCCAATGCTTGGCAACCCTTTCAGTAAAGAATTTTTTCCTAATATCCAATGTAATCCTTGCCTGGTGCAACTTGAGGCCATTTTCTCTCATCCTAAGTAGGTTGTCCCCACGTGTTGTAAAGCTTGGCAAGCCAAGGAGGTTTTTGACAGTACAGGTCCCATTAGCACAGTTCAAAACCTCTAAAATTAGAAGAACTTATATTCCTAGAAAGTGGCTCCAACAGTGAATTTGGGAAGTTTCCAGAAGCATTTGACTGTTCTGCAAGGTCTGATCACCACATGGGCACCTTGACGTGAAATGTTATTTGACAGTGCAGCGAGCAGTGGAGGTAGGGCTGGTGGTGAGGACCAGCATCCCTCCTCGGAGATCTCTGTTACTTTTCACTGACATGGCTAATAATTGATCGGGCCTTTCGCTGGCATGTTACTTTACTTAACCACGGGACTGTCTCACTAGCACCCAAGCAGACGCAGGTCTTGAGGAGAAGGCATGGAGAGGTTGATGCCCCTAAGGCTTATCCACCATCTCTCAGGCACGCAGGGTGTTCTGCTCCAGGGCTACAAAACCAAGGGAGGGCATGTTACTGGGGGGGGGGCTGGTCAGAAGACATCTCCCCATCTCAGTGACAAACCCACCCACGCTCAGAGGTGTCAGCTTTGCTTCACTGCAGGGAAGAGCCAGGACAACTTCAGGGGCTGCCGGAGATGCCTGGCACTGGGACGACGCTTTTCCCCCTGTCAAAGCGGCACCGAGCACGTCAATCGTCTGCTAGGAGATTTCCCAAGTGGACGTGTGGGGTTCTTCTCCGTGCTTTGTGTGTTTACAGATATTCATTGCCGTATTCCTTTAGGTCCTTAACACTAAATGCACTAAACAAGCGCTTGCCCTGGGGGAGTTCAGTGCTTCTATGCATGATCAGTTGTGTAGATTTCTGCTCTTTTCACAAATTTCAGACATATCATTACCTGTGAGCACATGGCCTATGGGAATTCTGGTCCTTCTCGGCTTTGGATGATTTATCGTGGAGCTGTAACAGCAATGGTAGCTTGCACCCTGGGAGCAAATCAGGTTTTCTGTAAAACACCATTGCCTTTAAAAAGTGATCAGGGCACAAAAAGTAAATAAGGTGCAACGAAAAACAATGCTTTAAAAATATAGTCATTTTACCTAATGAGAACTAAGACTCAGAGCTGTGTGTTACTTTCAGAGCAGCAAAGGAACCGTCAGGGGAACGACACAGTTTTCCTGGTGGCAGAAGAGAACCGTCACCGAGCACCGATTGACGTAAAAAATAGGAACAAAATGAGAACGTTATCAAGTGATGTTGGTCCTAATTCAAAGTTTGCCCGCACTAAGCTATATAAAGTCCACAGATATCACCTTAGCAGTAGGCAGAGCTCCGCTATTGACTGCCTTGCTTAATGAACAGCTTCTTAGGTTTGTGGATAAATTTTAACCGTGATGTTGCTCACCACACAGCAGGCAACGAGGCTCAGGCATCCAGTGGTGCTACTCTCTGCTGCTCGCCTTGTCTGCTTGCCTGAAAAATACCGGACTTAAAGTGGCTGAGCAGCCTAGAGGAAAACGCGCCCCAATTCTTCACGAGTCCATTCTCCAGATAGTGGAGGAGGCTGCCAGAAGCGGCAGAAGATGAAGACCTGGAGAGTCACAGCAGCAGCTCAACACACGGGTTTCCAAGATCAGAGGCAACCAGGATCCGTTTGTCCATCAAGCTGGAAGCAGCGGTAGCCGAGTCCTTGCTGTAGGACGGGTGCTGCTCACCTGCTTTTTGCAACCATCTGCCAGAAACGGGGTCCCGTTTTCCAAGCGGGAGCCAGATCGCAGCCGCCGCTCCGTTAGGCAGCACCGGGCACCAAGACCTGAAGTTTGTCATCAGGCTCGCAGCAGGACGAAGCTGCGCTTGGAAGGAGGAGTGATGTCAGGTTGGGGGTTTTGGTTCAATTCCATCTCTGGAGGAAGGAGAAACATGACTTTATCTGCACAAGAAGAGCACAGCAGCCAGCCATACTGCTTGCTATCCCCTTTCTAAGGCCAGAGTAGATGATTTCTGGCCAGGATAGGTGATTTACAAGAAGGTGTAAAATCCTCATCATGCACCTAATTATGCTTTACTGCACTACGGGGGGATATTTCCTTCTGAGTCCATCTGGTGATCAGACTGTACCCTCAAGCATGTGGATTGATTGCCCTCATGGTTTTTTTCTCCTAGTTAGTCTAACTGCTGATGCTTTATTTTTATTCATATGACTGTCTAAGCCTTTTCGAAGCATTGAAAATTATGATTAATTGTGCAATGAAAGTCAATAATGGAAGTGCTTACAAAGCCAGCTTGATTTGGGAGTGAATCCCAAAGTCAGCTGCTTTCCCTAAGAATGATGGAAAAAGTTGGAGAAAAGCAACAGCAAAAAATTCCAGATCCTGTTTTTTTGTGATGTTTGTCACGGGTTTAACCCCTTCAGCATCTGCTGGGAGTTTTGTTACAGGCTCCTACTACCAGTTCACGAAAGTGAAACCTCAAGTCCATCAAATAAACAAGAATACCCAATTAAACAGAGGTGCATTGAAAAGTGAAAACGTTAATACTCCTGTACCAGCAGGCAGCTATTCCCACACCTTCGGGTGCATGACAGCTTTATTTTTCAAGGCAGATTACAGAGATAGGGATGAAGATCTGGTAAGACATTTACTATAGTATCCCTGCCAACAGCACTTATTCCCTTTTGCACGCTGGCAGGTGCTAGCATTTTGCTTAGGGTTAAATACCCCAATTTTTCTCCATCTCCCAGAGGAGAGCATTTTGAGAGCTCATGCATGCCAGTCTCTAAAACTCCAGATAGAGTGACTGCCATCTCGTGGTTAGCTCTGCCTGCTGCACTGGTGCCAGGGCTCGCTGCTGGTGCAGAGCTGCAGGTTGGGGCTCAGGCACAGGGTCCCAAAAATGCAGCCTGGGGACAGGGGAACTACCAACGGGGAGGGCTGTATGGCAGGCTGCCTGCCTCCGGTGCTGGGATGCTGAGGAGGAGGGAGAGCAGCCCTCTTCCCAAAACGTGCTTCGAATGACAGCGTACATCACCTTGGCCCCTCTCCAGAGCCTGAGCTAGAGGCAGGTTTTGATCTCCAGGGCCCCTGAAGTCCTACAGCTTGCCTACGGGACATGCGTGATGCGCGAAAGCCTCCTCTCCCTGCCTCTCTCAGCAGGCTCCTCTAAAAATCCTACCCCCGTGCAATAAAAAAAAAAAAAAAAAAAAGTTGCTAAGGGCTGATGAATGGGAAATGTCTGAAAATCCCTTCTTCTTTCTGGGGATAGCAAGTGCCTGCGTTCATTTGGGACCAAGGGAAAAGCCCCTCGCCCCCCCCTGCCAGTGCTGCTACCATCTCCCATCCGTCATCTACATCATCCCTGAGTCTGCGGTGAGGGCATCTCCCTGAGATGGGGAACCCAGAGCAAGGCTGTCTTCAGGCGGGGTTATCTGGCCCTTTCAGATCTGCACTGTCCATCCAGCTGAAAACGGCCCCTGCAGTTTGCAAAAACACACAGACGTACATGCAGAATACACGGTCATCCCACCAGAGAAATGCTGTGGTTGCCATTTCTGCCTGCGGTTTCCTCTCTCTGGTTTACGTCTGCAGGACTCCCAAGTCAACCAACGTAAGGGAAGAGCAGCCGCCTTTTCGGTGCATCCCCTCTTGTAGGGCAACAGCGGGTCCTACACCTGAAAAGAGGAGGAAGAGCGTAGGGACCGTGCTCCGGTAACTCCCCCTTGCAAGGCAATAAGCTGGGGTGATGTCTCCATCGTATAACACTCGAGATGTTCTCCTCCTCTGCCAGATGTTCTCCTCCTCCCCTCTTCTCCTCTGGGAAATAACGTGATCAGACGGAATGGGTCTTCGGATGCTGTACCTTTCCCACCCTGTATTAAATACGTAGGTTCACGAGAGGAACAGGGCAGCCAGATCTGATCAGGAATAGGATCTGACCATTAGTACAGGAACCAAGTAGCACATTTGCATCGCAGAATGCTTAAAGAAGCAAAGTTTATGGGTATATAAGCAAAAGAAGAGGATGATGGGTATTGTGCTGAATGGGGAAAATAATCGTACTGGGTCAGGCTGCAGGTCCAGCCAGCAGATTGTCCCATCTTTGGCAGTGTCTCAGAGTGGCATGTTCAGAAATGACCTAGGAAATAATAATTCCTGCTTTCTGCAATCTGTGGTTTCAATAACAATATGGAAGACACATCCTTAGCGAGCCCACGGTTGTTTTTTTTAAATCTGTCCCTATTTCAGCTATATGATACACACTTCCCCATTAGCACATCCATTACTAAAAGCAAAGACTACACATTTGGCTTTATAGAACATTTTATTTGGAGAGGCTTCTCACGTCATTGAATATTGGTTCTTTATTAAGGCAATTCTGAAGGGGCTGGAGGGGAGGGAGGGGGAGAGGGAGGGAACTGAGACTGTGTCAACGGGATTGCATTAAGGCAAAATTCCCTCCTTCTGCATTTCACCACAGTAAAATCCACGTAAAGGCCAGAACAGTAAATGACTCATGCCAAGGAAGAGATTCAGTGCAAATATATCCCACTGACTATCCGTAGACAGGGTTAGGTCCTCGACTGAGGCAAATTGATGGCGCCTTGTTAGCTGCAAAGCTATGCTGATTTAGCTCTGTTGAGGATCCCAGCCTGGGTTCAGGGAAGCACTTTAGTATGTGTTTCATATGCAAGCACAGATTTAAATACTCTCCTGAATCAGGGCCACAGCCCTTTGAGTGCAAGTTCGTGAAGTTAACAGAGTTTAATTTTTATTCACTATATAAATATGTCATTCTGCATCCCTTTGGTTCATGTCTTATCGTATTGCTACTGAGTACATCCCCTTAGTTTCTTTAACATGGTTTTCATTTCTATCATGCTTTGCAGTCTGCTTATGTTTTAAGTGTATTATGACATAAAAATGAATTTAGCCTTTGGAGAGCATTTCTTGTAAAGGTTCCAAAGTTTGGGTGTTCTTGGAGGACCAGGTTATGGTATGATTTTTTCAGCAAGTAGTAATGTACTCTGTGAGTAATGCCACTGATGGCAGAGGCATAACTTGGAAGGGAAAGTACTGCTCAATTCACATACCAGCAACACATCGCAGACCCCCAAAACTTCTCTCTTTTCACAAGAATTTCCCAAGAGGATCCTACTATTCCAAAAATATAGTCACTAATACTTGCATTGGCTTGGGGAAACCCCTTTTGTTACCCCAGGTGCAAACCGAAGGGAAGTATGGCAGAAATGCTGCCAAAAGCATGAAGACATTTTCAGGCAGAAGCAGTATATAACATTTCATAATCCTAAAATCTGTCTGTACCTCCCAAGACAAAGATCTCCAGGTGACCTCTGACAGAAACCTGTGGTATCCATTAATAAAAGGATAGGTGGCCTTGCTATTGAAATCTTATTCAGGAATATGAAATGGTTATATCTAGCAAAGTGGAAAATAAGGCAAAGAAATCAAGCTCATATTACTGTTCAAAACAAAACATTTCCTGGATACACATGGATACACAACTTTTGTACGATCTGGAATGGTGTGTAACATTCATGCCTTAAAAGCACGAGCACCTTGCATATTTCCTTCATACGGAGAAGAGCATCCAGTTTGAGGGAATCAGAAGGGTGAATACCAGGCATCAGTACAAGTCTTTTGTGCTTTAAACTTTCTTCATGCCTTTTCCCATAAGGCAAGCAAACACTGTCATGACCATTTTGGGTTTTACTTCAACCAGGTCTTCTGGAAGGGCATAGACTCTTGCTCCAATTTTTCTCGCCATAGAGATGGCATATCTGCATTGCAGGGGTGAAAAAAACAAAACAAAACAAAACAAAGAAATAAATGAGCGCAGTAGCATTAATTTTCCCTCTGTTAAGAAGTTTTTTACGTGATCAATACCAGAGTGGGTTCGGAACTTTCTTACTGATTCATCAAAATTAAACTTTTCTATAGGAATGTATGAGACAGGTTCATAGAGAACTACATTTCTAGTAAAAGGTAGAGTGTATTCCCTGATGGTTAGAGCACTGATTACCTGCAGTGCAAGAGACTGCAGGTCAAACTCTGGTATGAAACATTTAGTCTCCCATCCCCTGAACGATTTTCCTTAAAACCAGCCATTCTGGTTTTGATCCCCCTCAATCTCTGCGACTCAGTCTTTGCACACAAACAAATCCGCAAGGATGGAAAGCAGAAGGCTGATGTTGGTGGAGATCAGTGTTGTTGACTATCAACATCCAGGGATTTCTCTTCTGCTTGAGTCATACCCAGAATTTGCAAGCTGACCTTGCCATCCCCCTGCTCAGAGGGTACTGTTGCACGGCTACTGGCTGTTCTCCAGTGGGTACGTCTCTTGTCTCTTATTTTTTCATGAAAAAAGCTAGAAAACCCCAGGTTCTTCCCACTGCAGAGCTCATACCTTTGTGAAATTCTCCCCAAATGCAGAGAAACATGTTGGGGGTGGGGGGAGAGAAAGGGAGGGGAAAAGAAGAAAACATCAGCAGAGGGATGAAGAAATTAAGTATGGAGAGAAGCACGCATAGGATTGCAAGGAAAGAAAGAGAACAGATGGTGAGAAATAGAACTGGGGGAAAGACTTTATAAAAGTGATGGCAGCTCGGATTGCCTTACAGTCATCCTTTGCTCTTTTGTAGTTGCCACATAGCAAAGGAGAAGCTAAACCGATGATCAACCGGGAGGTGATCTGTATAATTCTGAAAGGAAAGGGAGATGCTCCCCGCATTGGACCTCTGCTAGGAAATGGTTTGCGCTCAGGAAAGAAAAAATCAATATCCACATCCATAAAACCACTTTTTCAGGCACGAATCCCGTCCTCCCCCTTCTCTCTTAAATATGCCCTCGCTCCACCTGTATGTGACTAAAGAGGTATCATGACCTCTAATCACTGGTTTCCATGGCTCACTATTGTTGGCATTGTTCCCTGATCTCTGAAAGAATTTTAAATTCAAAAAGAGAAAATAGGAGCTTGTAAAGCCAGCTGATTTTGATCCCTTCAAGGGAATTATAAAGCAGGAATTACAACATTACACACTTCATTTCCATTGATAGTCTTTTTTACTGCCTAACTTCTAGCCTTCATGCTTCCAACTCTGGAGGTATTTCTTAGTTGAGGTTGTGCCAGATGAGAATGACAGCAGAGCAGTTTTCAAAGACATAGTCAGGCAAGCCTGAGCAGGTAACTCATGTTAAGTGTCACTTGGCATGAACATACTTAGCATTATTTAGTTTCTCCTCATCATTCAGGTCCTCTGTTTTCAAGAGGTCATATTTGATTGATCCTGGTTGAATGGCATCAATGAGATCCAGGACTGGCATGCTGGTGCTGATTTTGCTATCCTGCATAGATGAAAAATACAATTAGATGCAAGAACAGGATGACAGATCTCCCACAAAGCCAGAGTCTAGGCTCAAAAGCGATGGACAGCTCAGTCAAATACCATTTAGATCTTCACAAAGGGCTGCTTAGCACCATTTTTCATCTAAGGCAGACTAAGAACCCTTTCAAGGATTTTTTTTTTTCCCCCAATGGATGAGACATCATTAAAGCAAAAGATGGGGTGCTGAGCTAGTGAATTTGCTTCCTGTGGGGAGATGACACCGACACGCATCTACTGATGGGAGGTGCGAGGGGGACCAGCCGTGTGACTCCTGAGCTCATTACGTGAAGTCTGATGGATCTGTCCTCACCCGGTGCAACCTGCTGATTTACATCCACTGAGTGATCCCCAGCTTGGGAAGTGTCACTAGTGCGTTAGCGAAATGGGAAGCACTCTGGAATTGGTCCATCTCTGTGTTTATACGGTACCTTGCAAAATAGGGCAAGGTACCCCTGAATGGTACTACCAGATTATAAACGTATTGCTATTGTTCTTTTTAATGCTGTCATTTGTAATTGCTGTTTAATAATAAACAGCACAGCAGTTCTTGCTTAATTCCAGTCATCACTTCTAGCTCCATACTTTGATTTCCTCTGTCAAACTGGCATTCAAGGTGTTTCCTGTTACGTTCATTTCATGTTTCTGTTACCTTTTCATAATAAAGCCCCTTGAATAAAACCTGTATATCTGAACATGCCTTTAAAAGGGAATGAAAAATAATCAAACTATGTAGTCAATTGTATCATAATGTAGTGTGTGCATGTATATGCATATATACATGTATATACAGGCAACTTATATAACATAACACAAACACACTGAATAAGAGATTCCTAAGCAGAGACTTCTAACAAAAAACTATACCTTGAAACTGGAGATGGTTGAATCCTTCCCAGCTGCAGTCAGTGTTTCATTGACCCAGCTGACAATGATTTCATCATTGACCTTCTCTCCACCACCAATGTCTTCAAGGATATTCAGGGTGTACCTTAAAGGGGAAGTCAGGACACCTGCATTTGCTCAAATGAACCATCAGAACCACCCTGTATGTGCGCAGCTTGACTGGGGTCAGCCCAACAGTCCTCTTAGACCTGATGTTCACCTGCTTCCCCCACCCTCACAGTGTATATTAATTATATTATAACATGATAATTAATCTAATGGGTGTAATTCATCCCCAATTCCCTAATTGCTGTTTTGGGAGTGTCAAAAGTTTTTGATACTCAAAATTCCTAAAAGGTCCCTCTTAGTGGATCTCGGTGTAAATGACTCATTCTCATAGTGCTTAAAATAATAATCACTGACTTTAAGGCCAGAAGGGAATTGTTTTATGCTCATCTAAGATTGACCTTCTGCATAAACACAAGCCTGGAATATTTTCCTTATATGTCAGCATACACCTTGGAAAGACATCCCAAACTGATGGCAAGTAATCACCACATCCCTAGTTTCATTACCTTGCTGATAAACCTATATCTTGCTTTATAGACTAAATTTAGTCTGTATTCAGTTCCTAACCACTGGGTCTCTTTACACCCAATTATGGAGCTCTTAAACCTACACAAACACACACAGACACACACAGAATTACATTAAAGCGTGGAGAGCTACTGAATTGCATCCACTTCAAGTAGCAGATTACAAAACTTCTGCATCAATTCCTTGTTTCCAGTACATTCTCCTGATGTACTGATGTACAGAGAGCTTTCAACTTCTTTTTCTGTCTTCCGTGCAATGAACATTTATTCATGCTATAGAGATAGTGGCAATAACAGTCTTCTGCATGAACTGACTGTGATGGCCTTGCCCACAAGAAAATGTGCTTCTTGATCGCATCCCTAACTAGGAGTGAGCAAAAGGTTACTCTGTCTTTGCATATAAAAGTAAGCAGAGGAGTGAGAAAGCTGTAGCCCGTAGAGCCTCCTCGGTGATAGCATCAGGAAACCATTCCAATGCAAACTGAGTACACCAAAACACTCCAAAGTTTGTGTCTGACTGCCATACCTTCTCATCAACTGCCAGATTAAGGCCAGCGTGAGCGTACGGTTTCCTTCATTCAGATCTTGCCCAGCGATGCCAACAAGGGAAAATTTGGCTTGATTCTTTCCCAGTTCCACTGCATAGTTGCAGTTTTCAAGCTGTTAATGACAGAGTCAATTAGTGCGGTTTAAAAAACATAGAAAAAGAAAAGACAATACACTGTTCTTTTAAATTCTTTGGATCGCTTAAGCCAGATCCTCCTGGGCAAACAGGAGTTTTGGGGCTCTGTGATAATACAGCTGTTTGACTACTGGCAGCCAGTTCCATGCCCAAAATACCACAGGAAACAGTTAACGTAGAAGGAAATATTATAGTTCATCATCAGGGCCTGAAAAACAGATTACCCTGGAAAATACAAATCTATGGCTCATGGGTACCTCCGGCATCATGGCATTGCACTGAGACAAAGGATTAGTGTCCCAGTCAATATTTTAGGTCAGTTAATCACTCTGGCCTAACTGGATGGAATTACTCATCCAGATAGCTGGGCGAAAGCTTTGTATTTAGCAGCAACTCTGTGATCGGTTCTTGAGGCATCTGGTCAAGAATGCTTATCATCACTGTCTTCATTTGACGTGGAGGGCAGTGATCCAGACAGCTGCAATTAAGCTGGTGCCATATGACTCACGGTGAAGATGCATTATAATTGGTGACTAAAACAGTAGCAAAAGTGGTCTGCAAATACACTTTTTAAATATTGACACAAAAGGTGTCAGATCTTTTTACTTTACAAACATTGTTCAAGTGTCAACAGAGCTAGTGAGTCAAATGTATTTCTTCTTCAGGATGAAAAATTATTCACTGACTAGACAAAAAATTATTTAATGAGCTGTACTTGGGACTTAAGAGCACCATGAGTGCCCCTATTGCTGTCTGAAATTATATAGAGATTCTTTGAGGATAAGGCATCGCTACTGGAGCTACTCCAGCTTCTTGTACCTTCTTCATGTTGCCACCCAGTTTAGGATATGGTGGTTTGTTCACTCTGTTCCAGTCTACTGGCACTTTGATCTTTTCATAGAGCTGGAAGATAACCAAGGCATCTGACAGGTCACTGAAAACAATAGAAAAGATATATCATTCTCCAAAGAACAGAGGGAAGGAACGCAACTGAACTATTAGCAGAGGTAAACTTAGTTTCCTAAAAAAAAAAAAAAAAAGCAGCATATATTCTTATAGGATCCAGAAGGTTTTATGTTTTCATAAACAATTTGCTGGCTGTATTTATCGTCTGAAGGAAGCGTAACACCTCCTCTTACCTATATAAGTGATTTACACGTGGATTAACACCCAGGGAGTTCATCCAGTTCCTGAACGTCCTCTCTTCCCTTGTCTCACCTAAAACAACAGATACATCAATCAACAAGCCTGCAAAACACAACACTAGTAAAATAAGTGTCTTGTGATGAAACCATAACTCAGAATTTACAGTGCACTGAACCATAAAAAGGAGACACTGCTTGACATGTGAAATAAGAGAGCATGGTGCAGCATGTAATATTTCTTCATGCCCTATACATTCTAGTATTTAGGCAGACTGGCCTTGAAATCAATCATAGAATCACAGAATGCTTTGGGTTGGAAGGGACCTTAAAGATCACCTAGTTCCAACCCCCCTGCCATGGGCAGGGACACCTTCCACCAGACCAGGTTGCTCAAAGCCCCATCCAACCTGGCCTTGAACACTGTCAGGGATGGGGCATCCACAGCCTCTCTGGGCAACCTGGGCCAGTGCCTCACCACCCTCACAGAGAAGAACTTCTTCCTTATGTCCAATCTAAACTTACCCTCTTTCAGTTTAAAGCCATTACCCTTTGTCCTGTCACTACATGCCCTTGTAAAAAGTCCCTCCCCAGCTTTCTTGTAGGCACCCTTTAAGGACTGGAAGGCTGCGATAAGGTCTCCCCGGAGCCTTCTCTTCTCCAGGCTGAACAACCCCAGCTCTCTCAGCCTGTCTTCATAGGAGAGGTATTCCAGCCCTCTGATCATCTTCATGGCCCTCTTCTGGACCAGCTCCAACAGGTCCATGTCCTCCTTATGTTGGGAAACCCAGAGCTGAATGCAGTACTGCAGGTGGGGTCCCACAAGAGTAGAGCAGAGGAGCAGAACCACCTCTCTTGACCTGCAGGTCATGCTTCTTTTGATGCAGCCGAGGATACATTTGGCTTTCTGGGCTGCAAATGCACATTGCTGGGTCACGTTGAGCTTCTCACCAACCAACAGCCCCAAGTCCTTCTCTTCAGGGCTGCTCTCAATCCATTCTCTGCCCAACCTGTATTTGTGCTTGGGATTGCCCCAACCCATGTGCAGGACCTTGCACGTGGCCTTGTTGAACTTTATGAGTTTCGCACAGGCCCACCTCTCAAGCCTGTCAAGGTCCCTCTGGATGACATTCCTTCCCTCCAGCGTGTTGACTGCACCACACAGCTTGGTGTCATCGGCAAACTTGCTGAGGGTGCACTCAATCCCACCATCCGTGCTGCTGACAAATACGTTAAACAGCACCGGTCCCAATACTGACCCCTGAGGAACGCCGCTCATCACTGGTCTCCACTTGGACATCCAGCCGTTGACGGCAACAGTT
>JANXJC010000008.1:30364279-30398933 GCA_027564655.1 Leptodon cayanensis
ATTAGTTTGGGTTGGAAGGGACCTTTAAAGGTCATCTAGTCCAACCCCCCTGCAGTGAGCAGGGACATCTCCAACTCGATCAGGTTGCTCAGAGCCCCGTCCAACCTGGCCTGGAATGTTTCCAGGGACGGGGCATCCAGCATCTCTCTGGGCAACCTGTGCCAGTGCCTCACCGCCCTCATTGTAAAAACTTTCTTCCTTATATCCAGGCTCGGCTCTCCCTAAGCACTATGCAAATCCATAACACCTAAGATACAAATAAGTTGCTAGGTGGCAACGTCTACAAAAAGCACACAGTCATAGGAATCAGTAAGAATAAACCGGTTGAGTTTTTAGCCTTGCAGTTCAGCCAAGGTCAGAAATGGTCAAGCCTGGGTATTTTCTTTTCGAGCTTTGGAGTATGGAGTCCTGGTTTGGGAGTGTTCAGTGGAAGCAGAGGGATTCTGTGATTCACAGTGAGGGGCAGAAAGAAAGTGATGTTTCAGGAATGTTATGTTCCTTTGCCACTTCCTTCCCATTTAAAACAAAGTGTAGAAGAAAATCTGACCCACAGGTTTGCACTATTCCAAAAGGCAAGTAAAGCAGGCAAAGAAACCTGGAAAATACAATTTATCACACAGATTCGCAATTTTTCACATGAATTTCATCACTGCTGGCATGACAGAGAGATTCAATTAGATGCAAAATGCAGAGAGAGACATAGTGTAAATTCTCATAAGCAAGAAAAATTGTAGCATTTCAAATTAATTACCTTTTCTCCACCAGACAGCTGTAAAAGGGTTAAGTTAAAGTGGAAGCTATATTGATCAAATCATGTCTATGTGTGACAGGGATTGATCTGAGCTGAATCACTAAGCTATGCTGCTGACCAAAGCGATTAGAACTGAAAAATGTGGTATACAGCATAAAAATCCAATTTAATGGCTTCTGAGCTTACTTGAGCCTGGCTAATGTTCCATCAAATCAGAATAGCTGAGGGCTAAACTGGGTTAGGTTCACATCTATTCCATATATCTATTTATATTCTGTACCTAGATACATGGATGCTGCTCATATAAAAATTATCTCTCTACATACTGCCATGTGAAAAACACAATAAACTTTAAATAGGTGAAATTAGCTTTTTTGTCCAATTTTTAAATCATACACACGAACACGTAAAAGAAGGGAAGAAGGGATTCAGTATCCAAGGTAAAATAGCACAAATTGTAAAAGGCAGGCAAAGGCTCTGGTCCCATCTCAGGCACGTTGCGCACCACAGTGCTTCCTGGATCACAGTTAATATTTTAGAGAGGACATCAGAGCATAACACAACAGTTGTGAATTCAAGTCCATGGCCCTGCCTGTGTGACCTTGGATGTGGGGTCCAGACTCTGATTGCTACTCCAATTGGAACTGGTCACCGCATTATCTAGTTGCTCTTGCATTCGTATGGCATCTGCCACAACAGTATCTAAAGCTTTGAACTGGTAAACTTTATACATTGGGTTAAGTGCAAATGCAAACGCAGTTTTTTTAGTCAGATTGTTCATATGTTTGGAAAGAAACAGAAGTGTAAGTCTTTATGTTTTTATGACGTGGACCTGAGCATCTCACTTTGCCATGAACAACTTTGCCTGATTGCATTGGGCAGGACCATGGTATCACCAGCCACTGCTCTAAGTGATTATATCAAAGCACCCTGAGGGGAAAAGCAAAGACTCCTGTTGTATTTTAGTACCTGTATTGTGAAGGGCGTGAGTTTCTTTTTGTTGATTGTTCTTTCATCAATGGTATCTGGCACTGAAAAGTTGATCATCTTACTGGAAATAAAAGAAAAAACAACAAGAAATACATTACTGGCTATGTGCGCACAAAATACGGATACAGCTTTTGTCACTACGCTGTAGGACAAGTCAAAGAGCTGGAGAGTTACTGAAACAAATATAGTCAGCCTCTGTTTTTACACACACACACAGGCACACATGCAACACGAGCAATTCTTTTGGGTCACACGTAGATTGTACTATAGGTGGGAGGTCAAGAATGCCACAAGGTGAAGTTGTGCAAGAAGTTTATTGTGAAGAAAATTTCCGTGAAAGCACTCACTATCTCATGCTGCTTCTCGTGAACCCCCAAAAGTCCTTGGACAAAAATAAAACCAAGTAACTCCTCAAATTTCACTGGCTTCATCTTATTGCAAGGGTCCAGAGGCAAGGAAAAACTCTCATTTAACATGAAAGAAGCTTTATATTTTTAAAGATAAAAGAAGCAAAAAACCTAGCGTTATCAAGGCCCTGAATCTGCAAAGATTCATGAGTTTAATATAAAGTCAGCAGCTTCTATTTAAGCAGAGACATGTGTTTCTGCAGACTCACGGTTCCCATTTGTGGGAAAGAGAGGTATTATTTACCAAAGCACTATGCCATCACCGACCGCCTGGAAGAGGTCATCTGTTTCTGGATTCATTGGGACCACGTGCTTACAGTCAGGGTCCTTCTCAAGGGCTTTATTAATCCAGTTGACAAAGGCATACTTTTCTTCCTCTGTGGACACAACATCAAATCCATCAGTTCGCTGTGCAATACCTCTTCCATCATTTTACTTACAAAGGCAGAACTCCTGGAGGGGAAGACTCTCCCACCAGCGTGACTGATCAACAAACCCGTAGAAGGGAAGAAGGCTCTGAGGAGACAGGCAAATGAGCGGAAGACAGCAATGGGCTTAAGTTGATTAACAGTCCTTCCACACTCCTTCCCACTGACTGGGGTTGCCTGCTGTCATGAAGGCAGCCATATTATAGAGACTGGTAAAGAAGTTCACATGATTCAGCTGTATGCTGCAGTTGCGATGCTCTGCTAATCGTAATTTGTCCTCGCGCCGTGATTTGAATGCATTGTTGTATCGCTCTGCTAAATCGAAATCCCACGTAACTTCAAATAAGTAAGTGAATTCTGTACTGTACATTACACCCTCCACATGTGGAGTATCTAGAAGAGCCTGGCCAGGACCGGACTCTGACGAGGAGCATTCAGAGGGTAACGGGCCAATGTTCCCTATAGTCCAACAGGGCTGTAATGTAGCTATCCTGTACCAGCACCAGCTCACACCACCCCCAGTAGCTCAGAGAAGGTGTCCTCTGTGCTCAGGTGGGCAGAGACCTTGGGAGCATCCTCTGCTCTCCCTTCCCCGGAGAGAGTCAGTTCCCCAGCCTTGTCCCTGGAGAAGACAACCACGGGTGGGAGCTCTTCCCTGTGGAGCTGCTTCGGGGTGAGCAGTGCCCAGGATGGAGCAGAAGCAACCGTGGCTGCCCCAAACCTTCAGGTTGGAGAAACGGGCTGGGAGAAGAGCCCTGATGGGGTTGTGCCCTCTTTAGAAAAGGGTCAGGAACCATTTGGTTACAGGTGAGTTCCCAGTTGTTCCCAGTTGCTATCAGCATAGGACAGCTGTACCTACCGGAGTAAGAGTGTTGTGTGCCGGCACTGGACTGCTCGGATGTCCCACCAATAGCACAGATCCCCTCCTTTTTGTTGATTTGTTTTCGGAACGACTTAGCAACATCATCGCTCTTCAGGTTTTGGAAAATCTTTCAAGCACGAGAGACAATTTTAAGATTTTGGAGAATTAAACCAAGCTAAAACAGTGAGCTCTTGGACCAGGAGACACATCTCTGCTTCATATGTAGGGAAGCACAGCTTGCGTATTATTCACTGGGTTTCTATGTGAAATCTGTGTATCTGCTGTGGTAGAACAGGATCATACACAGCTTTTATGTTTTCAAAGCAGTCAACAAAGATCAGCTAAGTAACAGAAATGTATATGGTATGAAACCACGGAGCTAAAATGTGCAGGAGGAAGGCCTTTAACAGTTTTGGTTTGAAGAAAGGACAAGTAAAAATCTGTTTCTCCATCCCAAGGGAAATTCCACTCTTTCAGCATTTGGTTTTGTCCCAGTTCAGACCAGAAAAAGAAGAAGCCTTTTTAATAGAAAAAATGCCCCATAAGGTGTTCAGTCACAATCTGCTGAAATTTTTCGTAACCATCTACCCAGAACATAACCTTTTTGCAACTTATAACTGAAAAACTTTATCCTGCTGCCTCAACCAAACTGCAAGATATGAAGTCTATTCGATATGCAGCTGCATTCATGTAACTTGTCCCAATTAACTGCAGGATTTCTAGTGTGGTTACCTCCTGCTCTCATCGTTTCCAGTGAGGGGACTCCTTGGATTAACTAGATGCCCATGAGACCCTATGCTTGTGCCTCTGCTGTGCCCTGGGGACCAGCATCTTACTTACTGAAATAAATAACTTCTTACTCACTGAAATAAATTCATCAAAACTGATCCGGCCATCCCCCGTGGTTGTCAAATTCTGAATGAGTTCTCTGGCTTTATACCCTGGGAGAGGGAGATTGGCTGCCTTCAACACGTCTGTTAAATCATTGGTGTGGATGAAACCGTTCCCACTGATATCTGCAAAGATTAAAGCAAACATTTAGGTTCTACATCAGCCCAATTAAATTTTATGCACACAAAGGCTGCTGGTTTTATTTTACTTGGGGAAAGGTACATTATATATGAAGATTTGTTATCCTGAAATCCAGTATTTTCAACCACTGTGGTGTCATTCACACCCAAGAAAAAATTACAATCACCACTTAACAAACAAAACTCACAGTGATGAATTTATATGTTTTAGACATATAGTAATATCTTAAGAGAGTTACGTTTAGATGCATATAATTGACTTTCCAAGGTTTACGTATAGACAAACATGTGATTTATAGAGGGAGTATGCTGCCTACAGAACAGGTAAAGAAAATCGAGTTGACGCAATACAGAGTTACACCTTACACGTGCATATATTCATAGATATACCTTGTGATTTTGGCCTGTTTTCTGCATCTAGTATCATCAGAAGTCATGAGTTTAGAGGCTTGGAACTGCATATGGTCATCCTTAAAATAAAAACTTGGGCGTTTCTCTGCGATGATGCTAACACGGATAGTCCTGCTGAGCCTGCTGCAAGATCCGGAGTTCTTCTCCACCAGTTTGTGAAAATCTCCACAGATAAAAAATGAAACTGAATCTATCACATGGCGAGTTTCTGTTAAAGCACTATGGCTATGTACATAGTTTTATACATATGTGTTTATATATGGTTATATATTTATATTTGGGTTTTATATATCTGTGTGTTCCTTGTTCTGCAGGCTCTTTTTCCCCAGCCCAGAGGCCGAGGTGATTTCAAAGAAGCGTGTGCCGATTTCCTGCGTGCTAAGTTGTGAGTCACTTGTTCCGTGCTGCAAAAAGGCACTCGGCTCTCAGCACCAGTAGCACAGATTCATACAGATTGCAAAGAGCATCCTACCCGTTTCTGAAGTCGTGCAACGAAAAGATCTGGACTTGGAGAGGGAAATGTCTGGGAGAGGAATGAGACCTTCCTTCCAGCATTTGCCTTGTCACTGCATCGGGTGTACAGGGCACACACGGTGACCAGATGTTTGAGATTGCCAGCCTGGACTACTGTGTGCTCAGAAATCAAACCACCATCACCTGAAGCAGCAAGGACAACTGATTAACACATAATCCAGCGAGGCTCACAGATCTGCTAATAAAAGTGAGCTGTGAGAAGGACCTTTTCGTAGAATTCGGGTAGACAGTGATGGGTCTGCATGACTTTAAAGGAGACAAATCAGACGAAACCTTTAAAGGCTTGGAAAGGAGACACACACTTTAAAAATATATGGGGCTTGAAAGGTCACAGTAAAGGGATTACAAATTTTGTAGCCATTTGCACATTTGTCCTCTCCAGACTCTTCCTCCCCAGACAGAGTACTCAATTTACATTAAAATAAAAACTTTCTGCTTTCCAAATAATTTGCCAGGAATAAACAATACTCTCAGGAAAACACTTGAGAGTATTTCCACTGTGGTTTTCTGTACAGCTTTTGAGATTATTTCATAAAACCTGCTGCTCATTGCCCTGCCACCTCTCTCTGGTAAGAAGCCATTGCTCTGCAGCGCGCTGATGTGGTTTCATCGAGGAGGCCCGCAGCGGCAGGAAAAGGACTTTCTGTGGTTTCGGTGACACAGCAGATCGGCGCTGGAGTAAGCTTCGTTTCCTCACGGCTGGTCAGTCCACGAGAAAAGAGCTTGCTACAGCTTCACACTTCTGCAGCGTCTTTCCTGTTTGCTGTACTCACCGGCTTTGCCGAAAGCCTCTCGTAGCTCTGCCACCTCCTCCTCCGAGAAGTGTGCTGTTGATGCCATTTCTTATTTCTCCGAGTGGCGGGTCTGCAAGAAGAAAGCGCTTAGTTGGTGCCTTTTCGGGTTTGTAATCGTGATGAAAAAGAGAGGGTTTCACTCGGATTTTTCAAAGTCTCGGAGCAGCTCCCCATAGCTGAAAACCCAGTTCCTCTCTGCATCCCGAAATCAAGAGAGGAGGTAAAATCCTGTGTACATGAGATACAAATCCGCATCCCTCCCATTGTTTTGCCAGGCCCTCCTCCAAATCCCAAGTTTTATTTATAATAATGTAGTTGGAATCGCATCCTACCTCTGCTAACTTTTGTTTCTCGGGGAGAAAGCGGACAAAACGATGCTGGTTCTTGTTATTCCCCCTTTGGAAACACAATTGACCATGTGCTTCTTCAGCAGCTTCTTCCTGGGCTGGAGCCGGAGCCCGGGGGGGATATTTGCATCGCCAACCTTTGGGTACCTAACGAGGAGGCTGGTCACCCTTATGGGGTGGATGGATGGAGAGAAGCTCCTTCACAAGGTGTTGAGAGCACCAGGTTGGGCTTCCCAGAGGGATACTTCTCTTCCTGGCTGTGGGGAGAGTTTAGGGACTTGCCCGGCAAGGTACCTAACTTAGTGCCTGAGGTTGGGTGGGACTTTAGGAAGGGGTGGCTGGAAGGAGTTTTCCTGCCTTTCCTCTCATCAAAGATAAAAAGCAGGAGGGAGGATTAGGCTTTCCCCTTCTAGGCTCCTTTCTTAATAATCAGAAAGTTTACTTTTGTTTGTCACATCATTTAATACACTGCCCAGAAGATGCAGATTATACCCCTCTGCTTTTTCATGCATCTACTGTCCCTTGCATCTATTCATGAGCAAACTGTTCAGGAGACAGACTATCTATTATTCTGTATTTGTGAGAATGACTCTAGTGTCCTATGTCTCTTTAAGTATTAATTAACCAAGCAACTATTTAAATAGAATAGAATGGAAACCTGAGTTGATCCTGGAAAGTGGTTGCTGTAGCTACAGTGTTCAAATGAGGAAAACAAAAAAATCAGAAATATCTCATTCCCAGACTAAAGCCAACATTGCATCCTGGGGGCTTGGATTCCAAACTTTATAGAAAGATATACAGGGATCATTTAAAAAATTACAGATTTGCTACAGCCCTCTACAAAGACAAAGAGTTGTGTACAGCCTATCTGGGCTTCAGATTTAATGCCCTCCTGAACTCATGCATTGATTCCTTGTATCTGTGAGAACCACTATGGACATCGCTTTGAAATAGCCCAAAGGCGATCTTATGCGGTTGGCTTTCTGTCTGCTGTCGCCCTGTAGTATCATGCACCCTTTATCTGCCTCATCACTGTGATTTTTAGGGTGCGGACAGCTTCCAGAGAAAAATCTGTTCATTCACTCCAACCTTCACATGGAGAGAAATGCAGCAGAATCCATAAGACCACTCGCTCTTGGGGCATGAGAACCCATGTGCAATTTTCAACACAACGGAGCTGGTGATTCCTACTGAAACACTAATATAATATTAAAAGTGGTTCTAACCACCATACTGTCAAGGATTACCTGTAAAAATCCCTGTGTTCCACTAGCAATGTGGGTTATGTACACTAGGACAAAATTAGATCATAGTCTTCCTCCTTCATCCTGGTATCTTTCCTGCCTCTGGTTCCTCACTACTAATCTTTTTCAGTCGCGTGCTGTGTGTTTTTGCAACACGTGGATCACCTAAAATGCTCCTGGACACATGAAAATCTTACGCTGTCAGCAAGAAAATCCATATTCCACTGCAAAGTCATCCCTTCTAGTCCAGTCACTTGACCAAGCAATATAATTTGCGACACAACTTTTAATAACGTTAAGACTGTTCTAGAGCTGAACAGGTAAGAAACACCACGGGTTGTTGCCTATAACATTACTTTTGCAAAGAGTTTTATAACCTTGAGAAAAAATTGTCAACAACATGAAATGGACTCTTCTTGATTGCATAAGAAGTTGTGCCCTCTGATCAGTAACTAACTGATTTGTTAAATACAGAGAATCCTATTAATAGTACATGTGTTTACATGTGTGAGCATTTCTACTATTAATACATAATAGGATGAAGAGCTTTGCTGTAATGAACCCTTCTGACATCTTTTTTTTATGCTGATATTATCCACTCTGTTGCAAAGGTGTCTACACTTAGCCAAGAAATCAGATTAATCTCTGCACCAAGCACAAGAGGTATCATCACTGCCCGCTCCAACACACAGCTGAGTTTCTTCTGCATTCTCATCCCCTTAGGATCACTTGATTTCAGCCTGTCAGCTCCAGCATCTAACATCACCTGGTACCGCTGAGTAGAAACGCGCTCGCTGTTTACGCAGTGGCGAGATTCGGACGGGCGCCCTCCGTCAGCCAGCCCCATGCTGCATCGGCACAGCTCTTTCGGCAGGTCGAGCGCATCGTAACCCATCATCTCTCTGAAGGTTTGATACTGGTGCCCATCGCAGTACATCTGCCACGTAAAGCCCATACCAGCAATAAAATCCCTTTATAGCCACCACTTCTACACAGTTTCAGGGTTACCTAGTCCCAGTTTTGGCAAGGGACTGCAATAAAGGCAGGGAAAGAGTTGAAAGTCTTCACTGTGGGTCTTCTAGGCTCACCTGCAGCCAGAAAACCTCTGCCAAGTGCGTGAAAGCCCTCAAATTTACACTCAGTTAATCAAAACCAGAATTTTCAGATTCAAGGTTTCAGAGTTATTCGCAATTAAAAATCGCTGCCATTTTTTAAATTGTTCAAGTAGTAAAAACAAAACAGGGAAATCAAGAGAGTAAAAGTCCAAAGCTTTAGCAACACACAGCAAAAAGAGCAAATCCACTTTCAAAAAGCTACTTTTCAGTATATAAACTGCTTATTTTGCTTAGATCATTAAAAGTAAATGATGATATTTAGGCACACAGAAATGTAAAATGCTTCTGGATAATGGTGAGGGAGGTCAGGCCCAATGTTTTCCTTCTGATTTTATCAGACAAGAGCAGAGTTATTTGCTTCTAGGGGTCAAACACTTCCAGTACTTCACCGTCCTCAACGCAAACTGAAAATACCTTGGGCATCCCATCAAGAGGGCATCCAAAAACCCTGGGTGAATAGTCCAGTTACTGATAATCCACAAGGCATTGCAAGCATACGGTGCGCTGCTCTGCTCCAAACCGTTTGCAAAATCAGTATGACAAGACAGATGGAGAGAAAAAAATGCAGAGGATGGCGTAACGGCAAAGGAGGATATGTGGAGATGACGGGCAATATGAACAAGTTGAAACAGCTTCTTTGAAGGGAATAGCTGTTGAGGAGCTGAGGGAGGAGCAAAGGGGAAATCAGCTGATGAGAACCAGGCGATGGCTTTGAGCACAGAAATGTACAGCAAGAAGCAAAGAGAAAGCTGGGCAGAGGGGAGGCACGGCAAGAGGGAGGGGAGTTTGAGAAGGAACGAATGCAAACAGCTTAGCTATCAGCACAAATGAGATTTTGAAGGTCAGCAGCAGCTGGGAGGAAGGATCTTGAACTTGGCCTGATCGAAGATCAGTGAAAGAATTGAAGTTCCTTAGAGAGAACAAGATGAAAGTCAGCACAGGTTTGGATGTGACGGCAGGACGCTGAGGAGGGGAAGACAGATCCATGGGTCAGAGCAAGAAAGACAGTGGAACTGCCAACAAGAGAAAAATGGAAGGTAATAAAAATTCAGAAGGAAAAGAAAACACTCCTTGAGACAGACTGAGCTTCAGAGGGCATCAGGGCATCCAGATTATACATTGCCTGGAACTGACACTTCATTCTTGTTTGCCAAACAGCATAAACCTGCTATTGCAAAAGCAAAAATGAAGTTGTGCAAATACACTCCTTCCTTCCCAGAAGACCGCTGAGTTACAGGTTAATGTAGAAAAGGGAAAATGGCCTCACCTAAGCTGCTGAGAATTGTAACAAACTGATATCAAAAGAGCCTCTATGAACTGATATCAAAAGAGCACTCCCCTTCCTGCCGTCATTTCCAAGCCAACACATTACAGCCATGCCGTAAAGCCTCCTTTCATTTGACCTTATCCTCAGAAGAACCTACTATCCCACTGATGTTTTAAGAGATCTAATAACAAACTATTTTCAGTCTGGAATATAAAGGAAGAACTAAAATAATCTCAAACCTGAACGTTACTGCTAAATTGAAACACAGCGGTATTGATGTTCTTTCATCTTTTTCGATTTTGAAGCCGTAGTCTGAGAAGCTGGCTCGTTATGTATTACTTGGCAGAAAGTGCACCCACCATGCAATATAAATAATAAATGGCAAAGCCATTAAAACCTAAAGGTTTCTAAGACTTGTATTAAATGGTTACCTTGTTTCATATTTTCCTCCACTTCTCTGGTGTTTAAGCTTTATTGCAAGCAAGGCAATGAAAACCTTGAAGACGTGAAACCACACTTTACAGCTAGACATAAAATTGTACCTTTCCCCAAGGCAAAAAAGCAAATTTCATGGGGCAACATTACATTTCACAAACCCATTTCTAAGTCATCAGGATCAACTTAACTGTGAATTTGGTGCTGAGGGAGTTGAATAAATTACTAAATATTTACTCACCTTCTACCATCAGGGCTTTGTTTCGTTAACGCACTTGTACTTTGATAATAATACAATAACCCTTCTAGCTGTTGGAGAGTGATGAGATAAAGGATTGCACGTGTGTTCCCTGACATATATAAATTTCTCTATTTCTTCTGCTATCTTCTCTTCAAACTTGTTTATTTTTTCTGAAAGTGATGAAGTAAGAGACATTTGCTGTTGCAAAACATAGCTGTTAGGGTTGCGTGGGGCAGTGTGAGACTGTGTCCCCCATCGCACACAAAACTCTGCCTTTTACTTTATCCGAGCTCACAGCTCCAGTTCCTTTTCTTTCCTCCTTCTTGTCTCATCCACAAATTCAATTTCCAAATGTCCGGCTTTCCGTAATGGTTGGGGAATACTTCCCCAGCTCTTTCCTGCATTAACCTTGCCTTCCAGCTGATATCAAAGAGGCATCACCAGCGATCCTCCCCAACGCACAGCCTGCCCTGGACAATGCCACCAGCAGGCAGGAATAAGAGAAGGGGCCTCAGAACTGTGCAGAAACTCTTGTGATAGGTCCGAAGCGTCTTGCACGCCAGAAAAATATAAGAGAAAAGGGAGTATCTTGAGCATATTCAATTTTTGTCCCATATTTCTTGCACCTTCGGGGCCCTCCTCATTCCTGGTCACTCATCAGAATATCCTTGATAGGATATTCCTCCCCAGAAATATTTCCCTCTACCTTTCTCTCATAAGGTCCCACACATAATTCCATATATACATATGCATTTCTGTTCAAATTATATGTCTCAGTCAGCTGATTTTCTACAGTATGGAAGGGCCGAGGAGGAGACAAGAAAAGATTTATGAGTTAGGCTCTGATAAGTATTTTCCTTCTGGAGACAAGTTTTTGTCATTTTAATCCTCGCTAAAGGGTGAGAAAAAGAGAAATTATTTAGTGGATCTCATGTTGAAAGAAGAATCAATGCTATAACCACAACAGCGTGGCCTAGAAGTTCCTCAATTTTAAAATTTCATCTTGTGCAAAAAAATTCAACTAACATGCAACAGGCAAAGCCATCTTGTTGGTAGTCAGCCAAACATATTCTTTTCCATAATCCTGACTAGTTTACCTCCCAATTAAACTTCATAGTCACAGCATACTTGCTATTATCACGCTTCTCTCTCATATAATGGTTATTACCCGTTGTTATTACAGTTCTGATCAAAATAATGTGTCTGTATCCCTGCATTAGCAGCGTGATCCATAGTGCACCCACAACAAAGTAGGACGGTAGCATTAATGCTAAATTTCCCCAGCCTTACTGCCAGTTTGGAGCAGCGATAATCTGCAGCGATGGCTCTAGGGTCTCCAGCCATCTTAGACAAACAATCCCATCCATGTCCTTTATTCTTGTTCAGCGTCACAGCTTCCAGGCAGATTGCATGGACATTTTTTTTTTTTTTGGTGATAGGTTTTTTTCTGCTAATGATGTAAGATAAAAACTCGAATCCATATGTCTCTTCCTTGCTGGTGAGTTATTCAGCTAGCCAGCGACTCACCATGACTGACAGCATCAGCAAATACCATCAGGTTTTGAGCCACGTGTCAATTAGATGCACTTCTTACACAACAACTTTGCAAATCATTTAAGAAGCACAAATTGCAAAATCTTGGAACACGTGAGGTGGTTCATAGAAAAAAAGTCCATTTTTCAAGTTGTGCGCTTAGTGGTATGACTATTTCCCTATTTAAATAGCTATAGATATACACATAGATAAGAGGCTTTTCTAATTTCCACAAAGATGCCAAGCTAAATTTTAAATCCTAAAGTAGACAGAAACATATTGGCTCTATGAGCAAAATGTAACTTGGATTACAGTACCTTCAATCTGGGTGGGATCTTGCTGTTTAAATCGGCATACAAAACACAAAGAGGAGTCTTTCTGAAGTTATGGCAAATAGTTCCTCCCTGGCACACGATCAAGATTCACAGTTCAGCCCACAATAAATGACAATCTTTGCCTCAAAGGCATTTTAAAATGACTGCTGCCCACAACAGCAAAACCTCACCGTGTATGCAGGCGCTGGAATTATTAAGCTGTTGCACTTCACATACATTATTTGGTATACAAATTGAAGAAACACAGAGAAAAGACATTTATCACTGTTCAGAAAGCAACATGGTGATGCCCATGAGTTATTTTCTTAATGTTCTGTTTTATAAAGGACCTTATTTGTCAATGCGATGCCCGAGTCCTAAATCAAATATGAGTCAGCAGGGCTTAGGAAAGAAAAATCCGCAGGGTTTGTAGCAAAATGGAGATCTCTTTCCAATGTACCACTCAGTGGCAGGGAGCGCTAATCCTTCAAGGAAAGTAAGACATCGAAGAAGCAGAGCTGTGAACTCATAAATACCCTCCTTATGTGTTTTTTATCTGTCAGATGCATCCTACCAGGGAGACAGCATATATGTGCATATTATTTTTCAATCAGAGTCTGTAGAATTTTTCTTAAAAAAGATCCAGTACACTATATTTTTTGTTGGGTCGCTTCTCTTTTCTATCCCTTTACCAACACAAGCTAGCTAGCTTTAAAGTGAAAACATTTTTCTGTAGAAAAAGGAGCATTTTGATTCTCAAATGCTTTCCAGTGATTTTTTTTCTTTTTTTTTTTTGGCCAAAGCTGGTTTTCAAACCAAGCCAAATGGACAAACAGCTTCAGTCATTAAACAGATGTCCTATCTGGCAGGGAAAGCCCTGTCCCCCCCCAGTTCCACCTTCATTAACTGAGGCTGGGCAAGAGGAGAGCATCTACAAGGGCTGCTTTGGATACGGGTTTGAGGAGCTACGCCACTTCTGCCCCATCACGACTGGGGTGGCAGGTGGGACATAAAACCCTGAGCAGACAGATAAAAACCTCTCTTCCTATTCCTCTAAGGTTGTCACCCTACTGCAGCCCGATGGCAGAAGGTCGGGTCATGAAGTACTGACTCAGTCCCAAATGTCCTGTGAAAGCCTGGTATCTGATACAAGGAAAGGAGAACGTGGCCTGGGTTTCCAGCTTGTTAGCAGGAAAACAGTTCCTCTGTGCATGGAAAATATTAAAAACATGTTCTAGCTGTAAAAAGGAGGTGGATATATTATTTTTAGATACAAATGTACAGTTGCATTTGACTGATTCCGCCTGGATTTATAAATCTGTTGCTCCCATGCCAGGAGTTGTATTCCGTCCTCAGTTTTGCAGGACTCCTCACTGATTTCAGCAGGGATTTGTAGGGGCTTAGCAAGCCCCCGAGGGATCAGGCCCTTCCAAAACGCTAAAACAGACCAGAAAACGGAGAGCACATCTGAATGTAGCCCTCCTTACCGGCTGCCCTGCCGCTCGGGACCCCCTCCTGCGGTGGTGCCCCGCTGGGAGCTGTAGGGTCTCTGAGCATGTCATGGGGAACCAAAGCAGGAACTGGAGCAGCGGGAGGCACAGTCCTCCCCTGCCCCTTTCCTCCCAAGAATAATTTGGCTTTATGGCATAGTTCCTGAGCCCCCACCGCCGGGCATCCCTCGGGGCTTGCGTGCCACTCTTCCTCCCCGTAGGCTCCATGTCCGGGACACCCACTTGTCTCATCCGAGGGCGGTGATTTATTTTCCGTCCTACGGCTTTCCCCTCTGATAACTGCAAAGATGCACAGAGCGACCAATGCAGAGCCCCCTGCTCCGTCTTGCAGCACAGCTGGTTTCAGTATCCTGAATACAGTTTCAGTTTTTTTATCAATATTTTTCATTTTGATAAATATTTTACATTTTGTATCAGCATTTCACTGCTGTTTTGCATGAAAGAGCTAAGAATATGAAAAAGAGCTATGTTTCTGAATGCACTGTACTCTCCTGATCTCCCCCCGTCTCCTTCCTTTCCCTTTACTCAACCCCTTTCTAAAGTTCTTTCATACTTTAAAAAAAACATACGGTAATGACTTTTACTGTAGGATTTCTATGAAGGTAACTCTGCTCCATGCTACACAGCTGCATTTTAAGCTGCTCATGACTGAAATCAGGAGGAAACAGAATCAAAAAAAAAATTGGTAGCATAATACAACATGATGGCATGCGTGATATGTTCTGTGAGCAGGGAGGGAGAAGCAACACCACTAGACTTGTTTAAGTACAATGAGTTTCATATAGACTCTCAAACATTTCATAACCATAACAGTGTTCAGTCCAAACCCTTACTTGGTTTCAGTTGAGGAAGCAGATTCAAAACCAGTATCATAATACAACGTTTTTTTGACTTATTGTGTAAGCACTGTCTCCAGCTTCTGAGCTCAGTAAATCTGGGCCTCATGGTCAGGATAGAAGCAGAAATCCCCGCTCTCGCGACCAGCGGGCAGGCAGGTACTTCCCAGTCCCTCCTGGCTCTAGCATCCCTCCTGGATGGAGTTCCCCACCGCAGAGGGGGTTTCCACATCTCCTGTCTGCCCAGGAGACCTTCCCCAGCCCCATCCCTGACCCCCGCGCAGACCCTCTGTCCCCATTTTGGGAGGGCAAACGGCTCCTGCGTAACAAGCAAGAAGGGGGGGGGGAAGTGGTACATGATGGAGTTCCTCTGCACGAGAGGTTTCAGGGCAGGATCTGCTTTTATTAAGACAGTCAAACAGCCATCTGCTGAGCGTCCATCTGCACTTCTGATGGCGCAATCTCACCTGCCATTTGCTAAAGATCATCTTCGTATCTGCAGCAGTGAGGGGTCAGCCAGCCAACGTTGTCTGTGACTTTGGCTGCTCTAACAAAGACCTGAGGTCCCATTTGCTTGAAAAGTCAAGTTGCTCACAGGCTTAAAGGTCAGTCGTACAGTGTTCAAACCAAATCCATGTGCTGAGGAAACCACTACCTGACAAAACCAGCAAGTCTACTGCTCTTACAGAGCAGAAAGTTAAGCCCAAAGGCTCTTGTTCACAATACTACAACCTAAAATGTCTGCAGACATTTGCAAGTCACAGTTCATCTACAGCCTGGGCTGAAATCTTAAAGAAGGCAAGGGGCAAGCCTGACCAGCTTCAACAGTCAAGATCCTGAAAGGCAAATATAATTTTAGGACCACCCCATATCACTGTTTTTAAAGCAGAAGTCCCTATGACAATCAGGCTCCATCATGAATCAGTTTTATTTATTCTCTAGAGAGTAAAATTACATTCATAAAAGCCTAGTATAAACGTCCAAACAGTCAGCAGAGTATATTGTAAACACTACAAGCCAAAATACATTAGCTTTATGAATCGGTGTTTTTCATCACTGGAATTATAATTCCCTTCTTACAGGGATCCACTCTGTAAAATGGCTTCTTACTTTATCACACCCTGCCAAACTGATGCAAACTCAAAGACTACTCAGTCAAAGACCACTCTGCCCAATTAAATCCATCAAACACTCTCCTGAAGGTCAGTAGAAATGCCATGCACAAGACAATTGGAAAATGCTTCACGCTAATACAGAACCTGCACTGCTTTTTCATGACGACCACAGTTTCCTGTGCAGTTAAACTGCTCGTACGCTCAGCGAGGGCAGCTTGCTAAAAAAACAGCAGGTGCTGTGATCTTACCTCCCGGGCTCAAGCGGTGGGTCCAAACTGCTGGAGCAACAGCTCGACAGCTGCAAATCCAACAGAAAGGGGAGAACTTCTTAAAAAAAAACCCAAACTTTTTGTAGGTTGGGGAACTGCAAAGTAGTTGCTGCGCGATTAGGAAGATCTTCCTTTCCTGCAGAGCAACTAGTCAAGTCCAAGACTGTAAGCCCAAGACTGAGCCCAGAGAGGGAAGTGACTGGTGACAAAACGTCATAGTGAAATAGATTTTGTCTTTATAAGGAAATTTAGCATTCTTTGGTCTCCCTCTTCACCTCGGTACTCCTACCATAGGTCCGCTGGCGCGTAGCACTTCCTCTCAGTTTTACCCCTCTTTGGTTCCGTTCTCTCTCACTAAGCACATGCACGCAGGCACGCACAAAACGCGTTCTCTCTTTGGCGATAACAGCAGCCATGTTTTAAACTTGCATAACAACAAGGTCTGCAATCCTACCCTGTGCTCAACGCAAAGCTGGCTGCAAAGTCAGGCTGGGGCTCCTGGGGAGGTGTCTGCAGGGATGGAGACTCCTCAGCATCTCTGGGCAACCTCTGCCAACGTTTGACTGTCCTCGCTGTGAAAACTTCTTTTTCCTTGCGTGTGGTTGGAATTTCCCCTGATGCAACTTGTGGCCTTTTTATTCTCAGCGCGCACCTCTGACAAAAGGCTGGCTCCGTCTTCTCTATAACCACCTATGGTTAGGTAGGTGTAGGCACCAAGAAGATCCATCTCAGCCCTCTCCTGAACAAGTCCAGCCCTCTCTGCCTCTTCTCAGATCTTGTGTGCTCCAGCCTATGACCATCCTGGTGCCTCTCTGCAGTTTGTCAAAGCCTCAGAGCCTCAAACAGGACACAGTGCTCCCCACGCCGCCTCACGGCTGACACCGATTTCAAGGGCACATTTCCCAGCTACACTGAGGGTTAAGCGTAAAAGTGCTTGATGGACGCAAATTTTAGCTGCCTTTCAACCCTGTTGACGCAGCGTTGCAGAAGCCTTAACAGAACTGAAAACACAACATCAATAGATGAAAAGTGATTCATCAACCCCATGGGGATTTTAAGAAATGGCCTGCCTTAACAGCAAAATTCCCACAACTTTCCACAGGCTGAAGAATCATCCTTCAGCTTTTTTTAACAACTTCTGTTGTAACTTTTACCTCTGAAAACAGGCAGCTGAAAAAATAACCAAATTGAATGGCTTTAATGAAAAAGCTGTCATTCACGATTCATCAGATCAGCCGGACCATCAGCTACAGGCTTCAGGAAAACCTTCTCATGAGCAAACAAATCCCCATAGTTAAGATCCATCCTTGAAGCACACGTACGTTGGCTGTATTCCAAATTACATTGAAACCTGTTCCAGGTATTTTGGATTACTTCCTTGTATTAGAAAAATACCTCCCCTATGGTATTCCATTATTTGATAGACTGTGCCATGGCTCCTCTTCTTTGTTTTCTAGGATATTTAATGCCAGCCTGATGGTTTGCCCCAACTTTTTTCTCACAGATCTTTTTCAAATCCTTAATTATTTCTATTGCCATCCATGACATCTCCTTGAATGCTGTAATACCTTTTCTGAGATAGGGAAGAGGGCACCAAATGGATGCATGGCTTAAATCTAACATCTTACTTGCACAGGAAAACTAAGGGTGGGGTTTTCCTTATCAGGGATGTTTGCTAAGCAGTCTTAACATCCTCTCTTGGGTTATTATAGCTTATGCAGAAGGTAGGTGAGGGACTCAGATTTTCCACCCCAGCGTATGATATTTTATATTCATCTCACTTAGACCGAGCTCAATACTGTGTCATTAGTACACAGCACTGATTCATATCAGTACATACCAATAGGCACTAGCTGTGCTGAAACAGTGCTCAAACAAGCTTAGAAATACAGGGACAGCAGGGATGCAATTTAAAGTATGATGGATTTATAAGGCAAGTATAAAGAAAAGATTTTGATATATTCACCATGTGGACCATGAATCCCTTTCCCTTTTTCTGCCCTATTTCAAGACCCACTGGAATATCGCTGTCTATACCTAATAATGCTGCCTCACCAAATGTTACTAAACTTAGGTAGTCTTTACACACAACCCCAGCTGAAGTCCTGTCATGACAGCGCAGTATTCAAATTCTGCACTGTGTATCCTTGAAGCATCACACAAATAACAGTTTTATTGGGCAGCATTAAAATACATTTAACTGGCATGGTGCAATAGTTAACTCCTACTTGTACCTGGTTAACTTGTACCTGTATGATGTTAGTTTGTGGTATTGCTGACAATGTATGATTATATGACAATGATCTCGCTAATGTAATTTCTTACACAGGGAAGGATACTGCAGGTAATCATTATAGTATCAGTTTTCTAGAATTGTGTTAAATCGTAAGTCTTCAATATAAAGAGCTTGTATTTTGCAGTAATGTATGCTTACAGTTAGCAACAGGCTAGCTGGTGTTACGATAGGATGTACTGTGATACTGAGTTAAATGTCCATGACTGTCCCGCATTAGAAAAATAATACACTTGGCCTACAGCTCCAGTCTTAGGGCCAGAATCCCAATGCGGCTACTTTGAGATTTACTTGCATGAAAGGCAGAAGAGTTAGAGAGGGATGCTCCTCCAGTTACTGGCAAAGACATTAGGAAACAGTTAAGATGACTGCCTACAAATGAAGTACCATAAATTAACATGCACTGTGTCTAATCACTCACAGAGGGAGGACTATAATTATAAACAGACCATACCCCTGAGCCACAGCTGAACAGGTCAGAAACAATCCTTTCCCCTCTGTTGTCACCACTAAACCCCTTCAAAAGCCTTGCCCCTTATCGCCCCGCGCCCGAAGCACCTTTCTTCCCACGCACCTTTTGCAACACCGACACTCTCATCCTGCTGCCCGTGCAACGCAGCCACGCTTCACTGCAGCTCAGCTGGACCGTGTCACCGCCGGCTTCAAACCCTTCCACTGCTTTTCTCCTCCTCTCCCGCAGCCTCGGCTCTCCTCTGCCTCTGCGTCAGCCCCACAGCTTTGAGCGGCAGCACGCCTTCGCCCCCGTCTCCTCACCTGCCAACGGGCTCTCACCTTCCTCCCCTTCACCCCCCGGGTGCCTTGGGGAGCCTTAGGAAGGGCAGCGACTGCCCGCTCCCTCCCGTCATCAAGCTCGGATATTTCTTAGCAAGGTAAGCGGCAACCCAGAAAGCCTGCAGGAACCGCTGATCCCATTTCTGCCAATGAATGGGAGTTATATTCGGAGGAACTGGGGCATCTGCCTAAGAAGAGGTACAGCAGCTTCATCTTACTTGGCAGCGTTGTGTTCTGGCAACCCGGAGGGGGTTTGCAGGCATCCCCAACCGAGGAGGGAGTTGGGGTCTGCTGGGTGAACAGTTTCCTTGTGGGAACCAGGGAAGGGTATTCCCACAGCGGCCTTTTCTGGCACGACCACCTCTTGGCTTTTGTGTTTGTAACTGCCCACTGCAGCCTCCCAGGACCTTTGCCTTCCCGCAGGCTGCCTCTGCTTCAGGGAATGAGTTTCTCCAAAAGCCATTATTTTGCAAAATCACATTCGTATAATGCAACGCCTTCCTTGCCACTGCTGATACAGTCACGGGTTGTGGACGTGTCCTCCACCCGAGAATGTACACGGGAGGGGAAGGGCATGGTGGGGAGCAGAGCGGGGACAGCAGCACAGATCTTCCAAGCTGATAGTGGAAGCTTCCTGTGGACCTTGCAAAGTATCTTTGTTTTATCGACGGCACAATTTTAAATGAACCCTTATGAGGGGAACCTCCCGGTCCATGAAAAAACAGGGCAAATCAAAATTAATGGAAATTATTTAAAAGTGATCTCATTGAAACAAATAACATCTTGCTCTTGTATAAGTACAGAGGACCCAATCTAATTCCCACAATGGTTTGATGTGATCTGAATCACACCTTTATTCCGTGTGACCCTGTTCTTGTTCCTATTAAAGTCAGTGACGCTTCCTGTAGCCACTAGTGATTTAGGTACTGAAACGCCTGCCTCGTTTCTGAAAACGGACCCCGAGAACTTAAATGCTGTTGAAAGGTAAATGAGTCCTTGTGAAGCAGGAGTCATTACTCTGATGGCCTGCGCTTGGGTTGGGGGAGGTAATTTGACCTGCTGCTGGGACTGTCTATGTTAGCAATGTATTCTGAAATGCCACGTGTGGTCTCTGCAGGAGAGACAATACCAAAGACCGGGGGCTTTGCAGAAGGCACGTGAAAATAATACCTTTTACGCAGTATTCTTCCTGCATTACATCTGCCAGAAGAAGCCTTGAGAATGCAAAGCAATGGTGGGTGATCCCGTTGAACCTGTCACAAGATGGATACCGGGGTCTTTTGGGGGTGGAACCCCGATATCACGAAGTACCTGTTGACGCAACAAGAACATCTCACTCTTCGTCTCAATCTGTTTGTGCAGGATGGAGTGGGGCAGACCTGCCCCCGCATGGCTTCACCTCCGTCTGGAGTCAGCCACCACGCTCTCCCTCCCTGAAACACAGGATCTCCAACCCCGTGCCACCACCGCCCTCCACGCCAGCACCCACCGACCCCCGCGGACCCCTCATATCGGCAATTCCCGGCACATCTGCTGCGTGGAGCCGGAGGAGGAGGGAGAAGGTAGCGTGGAGGGTGATGGCCCAGGGCCTCCACAGGTGTGAAGAAAATGGAGGGAAACCTCCGCCACACGGCAGAGCTGGCGGCCTTGAGCGTGAATCAGCAGCAAGGCCTTTGCGCTTGGGCAAGGAAGGGACATCTAGGATCGTATACTGACACATCTGGAGACAGAGGAATGTAGAAAGAAGATCTCTCGTACTGAAAAGCATGGGTTTGGTGGGGTCGTTCTCAGAAGCGGTGGCTCTCCAAACCTCACCCCTTGCCCTGGAGCTGGGCACAGGAACGACCAGGAGGGTAATGTCCTGTTAAATCTAGGCTGGGAGACTGGTTTGTCATCTTACATGCTTGTGCAGCTTTCGGTTTCCAAACCCTTACCCCTGAAAACCTGTTTTAGAGACTTCTAAGGAAATCTTTATTTCGGTTTCACTGCCAAGCTGTCTTATTTAGGAATCGAGGTGAGCCACGAAGATCAAATAAGCTATGAGTAGACTGTTTCCACAAAGCAAAGCAAAAGATCACTCCTAAGCAGGGGGTACAACCTGCAACCAGCCTAGAAAGATTTACACTCCCCCAAAACATCCGTGCAGAGAGAACAGTGCCTGCCTGGCAGAGAGGAGATGGGGCAACGATCAACCGCTGGTCTTGGAGCAGGTTGTTCCCTCAGCAGAAGTAGCCGAACATCCCGATGAAACAAAAAGCAGATAGCTCTGAGGCCACAGCTGAACTTTGGGCTGTCAGGCTTGGTACCAAATTCCTAAAGTCATTTGCTTCGAAGAAATCTCCTGCACCGAAGTGACTGAGTGTGTCTGAAAGTTTTCCTCATGGCCCAGGCCCAGGCCCTTGGAGTAAGAGCTTAGCCTTACTTAAAAGGCACAAGGAACAAGATTAATTTCCTGCAAGCAGTCTGAACTTTGAAGGAGAGGCATTTAAGCAAGTGAAAAATGAAATAGCAGGGGCAAAAAAAAAGCCGTAAAATGAAAGCAATGATAAATAAATAACAGGAAAGTGTACACCCCGCTACAAATTTAATAGGCTACACCCAGCCATGAATTATTGAGCAGAACAATCCATTTGCTGCAACAGGGAGTACTAGTGAAATATTGATAACGGTACATGAGCTAATCTTAGGTCTTACTTGGTGGGGGAGAGAGAAGAAGAGGTTGGAAAAGCCTGGCCACTGTTAACTGACCGAGCGGCCAGCCCCCAGGTCTGACTGCAACGGGAGAAGGGTGCATGCCCCTGCGTCTCCCGGAAAAGTACCCGAATCCCACATCTCCAACAGAGACCAGCAGTTTATCAGACTCAGCTGATAAACCCGTTTCCAGAAGGATATGGGTCTAGAAGTGTCGTTTGCGGAGGCTGTTGCAACAATACTGGCTCTCATGGGTTTTTTTGCACTCTTATGAAAACCAGAGTCTTGGTTAGACCCTGACTCAGCTCAAAATCTGTTTCCTTGCTGTTCTGGTTTTCTTTCATCTTTGTGATGGGGGGAAAAATTATGAAAACGTGACTTCGGTGGCTCAGCTGGCCAGAGGCTTACAGGAGTAAAAAGCATGGAGAAACAGGTGGAAAAAATATTTTAATTATAATTATTATGACAGTTGTTTTTGCAAAGCTGAGAGGAAACAAAGTCATGATTTCTGAGAATCTGGATCTGACAAAAGCTCTCTCATAGTTAACCAGCCTTCTCATTTATCTGTGACACTTACAGCCCCCATCTAATTCAATTTTTGGCAAGTGAAGCATAGGTGGCTGTGGTATGGTAACAAAATGGGCTTCCCCAGACCCCCTGCCCTGCCTGCTACGTGGGTGCAGGTCTCTGGTGCATGCCCGGGGCGGCTGTCACGGCAAAGATAAAGCACTTCTGCTGGGAACCCAGGCACCGCCATCCCGCCGCCAGAATTTCAAGTACCTGTCTTCTGCCGCAAACTGATGCGACGGCAGGACAAAACCCCACGATTATAACTCAGGCTGCTTTCCCGAACAAGCTCTCCGCAGGGAGCTTTATGCCAAGAAAAGAGTAATTCAATTTCCTTTGGATCCAGATGGAAACCTGCACACAAACACCTGTAGGACTGGACAAAATGTCATGTGCACACAGGCTCACTCGCATACGTACGTTCTTGAATACGCTATCATTATGTTTTGATTTTATGATTTTAAATGTTGGAAATTTTAACCCCCTAGGCTGTTTGCTTCGCTTTTAGCTTATTTTTCTTTTTTTTTTTTTTTCACTCAGCTTCTTTAAAAGCTATATTCCTATATCTCTTCCTCTTTTTTGGCATGTTTCCTTTTATTCTCTCATTTTTCCTTTGCACATTTTCTCTATTTCTTTCCCCTTCTCCCTCTACCTCTTGCCATTTCCTCAGTCCCTGACTCTACCCTAGCAGTTTCTGCTCGCTTGCTCTCACGTGGTGCTCTTCTACCAGCGTTCTTCCCAATATTTCTAAGGGTATTCAGCTCAGAAGCCCCACTTCTTTTTTGCAGCCTCATGCCTGCATTTTCCAAGCCTGGGGGTCACTGGCCCGAAATTCTGCTGCTCAGAAACCCATATAAGCAGTTACTAGTTCCCTGTTGGGAGGGGAAGTTTGCTTCCCCCAGGAGGAACTTGCCGTGTTTCTACAGCTCATCCAAAAAAACAAAATCTCAGTACAGAATCTGGAGATCAAATGCCCAAAAGGAGGGGGGTTCATTTCCAGCCTTGCCACGGTTGTGTTTGCAGAGCCAGCCCTGCAAACCCTCCCCGCGGGTGAAGGATGAAAGCCAGAGCTGGGCTGACCCTGCGCTGCCCTGGGTGACAGCCTTTCGCTCAGAAGGAACACATCCTGCTGTTATCAATTAATATGTATAATATGATTGAAATAACCGGCGAGCTGCTAAAGTTCTGGGTACAGCCCGCATCAGTGAATATTTAAAACATGGAAACAATAACTAGGCATGATTTAGGGTTTAGGAACTAACTATTAGACAATGGGGCTTTACGTTTATGTCAGAAAAGGCAAGAGATCGTGGTCTGATCATCAAACTTCGAAGAATAGCTTGGAACTGCCAAGACAGAGTAAGAAGTAGGTAGAAGGTAATTCCTACAGGGGGAGATGGCGACCACCTACTCAAATGATACCACCTGCTCAAAAGAAGACAATGAAAGAAGACGGAGTCTGTGCACTGATTTACATGAGAGGTGAAGAAAGAAGAACCAATCATTAAGGGAAATAATAATGAATATGTATTACTTAAGTATATAAATGTGGGAATTTTTAAGACAAGAGTGTGCTGTCTTGAGACAGGCACCCATTCATGCGCATCAATGAAATTAATTTGAAAATACCTCGACTCTGTGTGCTATTGGCTTGCACATCGGGTAAACAAATCCACTTTTAGGACAACACTGCAGCAACTGAAGCTGCAAGAAGACAAATAAAGATTGGGTGGGGGTTTTTTTGGTGGAGGCATTGGTATGGAAATTAAACACAGGAGGTATCTGAACTCAGGCTTTCCAAAAAGGTCCTGAATCCAACAAACTCTTACCTGGTGCATCTCGATTTTCGGAAAAGGAATGCATACAAGGCCACCCTCTTTCCAGACAAATCTAGTCGCAGTAATGTTTTTACATGCTGATTAAGAAAACTTTTGAGTCAGAGCTTGTATTTGGGATGAATCCCTTCCATGACATACATAAACTAACAAATATGAGGGGAAAAAGCTTGGGAAGGGGGAGAAATTTCTGCCTCTCTCTGCCTACCAGCGATCATGAACACCGATTACAGCTGGTCTTAAGCTGTAATTCTGCTTCAGCCCAAGCACCCCCCAAACCCGGTTATGATTCCTTCGTGTTTTCAGTATCAGCTTTGCTTATCCCAAATAAGCAAAACCAAGCTTTTCCTTGCCCTTTTTTTTTTTTTCTTCATCTTGCTGGTCAAACAGTTTCCTGGCCTAGTGGTTGGCATTGATACCTCTGGGAAGCTCAGCTGAGATAAGGTTGAAGAGATGTGGATACGCTCTGCAAGGCAATTGAAGGGTATTCATCCAAAGACATGCCCCTATTCTAGAAGTCTGTACAGAGCAGTAGCCAGGCTTTGACTGTAACGATGGCCAAGATTGTGAGGCTTTGCACAACTGAGAAAAAGTTTGAGGCAGCAGCCTGGATAAGTTTTAGCAAACAACATACTCAGCACCTGGCTAAAATATGGTCAGGAAAACTCTTTATATTAGGATAGTAGTTAAGTTAGCAGTCATACAGAAGGCACATGTTGTAAAAGAGAAAACTAGACTTCAATTTTACTGACCGCTTAAAGTGAAAGACCTTTGAGGGAATACAGACAGATGGAAGATCCACCACTCAAAAGCAAGTACCAAGTGTGAAGTGTCAGATGCATATCAGGTGGCATGAGTTTGCTCACAGAGATGCTGCTTGTGTTGCTAGCAGTGGGTATCCTACAGGAGCTGCCTGCACTGCTAGGAAATGGGCAGAGCACATCCTCAGACATGCAGAGGAGTTTCTCATCTCCGCATCCTCACTTAGCTGCTCCATTTTCGGTGCTGCTGTGGCCAATGCACGCCGAAAGCTAATGAGGCAAAGTCATCAGGTGTGTTTTCAAATGTCAGAAGACTCAAAAGAGCCCCTAAACAATTGTTCTTGAAAAGGAGAGTGAAACATAAGCTCTTGAGTGTTATCTAAAAGACAGATAAACTTGAAACAAACAGTAATTGCTCTTTTGACACAGCATGCAAGAGGCACAGGGGAAACTGGAATGTTTAAAAACTCAGTAGCAAATGAAAACTCCACAACTGTATTGATCATGTCTATGAATGTTTGTTGGTGGTGTCAGGAATTTAGAAACCAAGGTCTGCAAGAGCTGCAAAGGGTGGGGGGTAAAGAAAGCAGGGACATCTTCAGTTTTTATTTCAATCCCCTTGGCTAGCCAGGGCTGAAGCACAGGCACACAGGAGAGGTGGAATGAGACTGAGATAAAAGATTAGCACAAACCACCAAATAGCTCAAGGGAAAGACGGTTCAGCGCCAAGAGTGGCAGGAGCACTCTGCCTGCTGGTTAAACTTGCTTTGGCTGGTTTAATGCTCCTTCAGGCATTTCTTTGTCTTTTCCCACCTGGTGAGTTACGAGCTTCGCATGAGCAGCAATGAGTTTCCTACATGACAGTAACCCTAAATCCTTTTCTAAGCATTAGTCTGGAAAGTATATAAGTTTTAGGTATAACAAAATATGTTCTTCAGCTCTTCACAGCTGTATCTGTTCTAGCTGTCAGAAACACTAGACGGCCAAACGATAGCACAGCCACGCAAAGATCTCACACTGAAGAAAATCCCACCAGTTTGCCTGGTCCCTCTCCCTCCTCTGCAGCTCTCTGAGCTGTTCCTGCAACTGCAAATGGAAGAGGAAGAAAAAACTGGGGGGGGGTGGCTCCGACAGCCTGTCATGATCCCTTACAAACCAATCTTCTCCTGACTCATTTCACAATGAAGTAAGACCCACCATGCTCCTGTGCAGCACGCTGATACTGTACGTGCACCCTCAACTGCATGCTGCAGGCTCTGACGTGCAAATCCCATTTAAACAAGAGGGTTCGCAGGTGCCTTTGCAAAGACTAGATTTAGTTCAGCCTGTTTACGTTTCCTCAGTAGTTTCAGCTATGTATGTTGTAATCTCTGTTTCCTCCCTGGCTGAAGAGCTGTTAGCTTTCATTTTAAAAATAAGTGTATTTCCACACCCCAGTGAGATTTCAGTACTGTGGGCTTTCTCTACTCAAAGCTCAGGGACACCTTTGCCAGGTGCATTTGGCACGTGAACTATGGTGCTCCAGCTACTCCATGGCCAAGGGTATGTTCCAGCAATGAATGCAAAGAGATGTTGACTCATGAAGGAGAGAAATTACTGTGCATTTACTAAGGTCCTGTGCACCAGTTGCTCTGCAGCCTCCCCACAAAGCTTCATGGTCTCCCTTCCCTCCCAGCAGCCATAAACCCCAGCTTTTACTAAAGGCCATCTTTTCAGCTGGTCTCCCTACCTGCCTTTGCAAAATAAGTCAGGATTTAAGCAAAGGCTGTGTGTTTCTGTCCAAAATTTCTGGGACACACCAGTGTATGGGTTCTGGGCCAACACAGGAGAGTCCTCAAATCTGGCCCCAAGAACGGCTCTGAGAGGAAGGATGAGAGGATAAATACATGGTGGTCACAGCCTAAGGGGATACGTCTCTTGCGGCCGCTAGGATTTCTGGTTACCATTGGTTGCACAAACCCGTTTAACTAAGGGCGTGTAGACACTGAAGGCAGAGTAGTGCAGAAATACCCGAGTTTGCTTGCAGAAGCTAGCTCAAATGCCGGTAGCAGCCAAGCTGCCGCTGACTAATGTATTCTACTTCTCTTATTTTAAAAAAGACATATTTTTGATATATATATATATATATATCTGAGAGAGATCTCCCACGGTTTGAAATAGCGGTCTAACCACTGGACAGTCCTTCCCCTTCTGACTTTCTGCTTGTCTATGTGGGGCATGTAGTTCTGAAAGTAGATGTTGATGAAGTCTGGATATTGGGATGCAAATGAGAACTGCGGGCAAAGGCAAATGCTTGGACACTCGCGGCTTTGCATCAAGGGCAGCCAACAGGGGTTATCTGCAAATCAGTATAAAATGCCAATCCTCACCTGAGGGCTGCCTTTGAATTGACTTGAAAAATTGCTTTCTCATCTATGTGTGTAGCATCCACACAAAAATACGGGGGCTCACTGGCGTATCACAGCATTAAGACTGTACTGTCTTTTCAACTGAATGAACACCCAAAATGAACAGAAGGCAGGGGAAGGGTGGTATTTCTTAAAAAAAAATGATTAACAAATATTTTGATTCATTCTGAAACTAGAAATCAGATGTAAAATCTGTCAATTATCCTGTTACTTACAGGAGCTAAAGGATCTTTCGCAACGACGTTTTCTTTCCCTGATTGACTATAAATCCCTTTCTCATTTTCTGGGAAGTCTCTCTCCTTTGGTATCTCTTTTTGGACCTAGCAACCTCTCTGAGGCAAACAGATAATATAAGAACTGTCTTTGCAATGCAAGAGTAAAGACACTGAGTACTGCCTCATCCTATAAAACATTTACCATCATCAAGAAGCAAAATGTGCAAAACATTATTTTCTCTTTGCAGGACTTTTTTTTTTAATTATTTGTCCCAAATACCCTGTGCATACCGACACCTCCAGTACTAACTAAAACCCAACAACTTTTGCAAATACGAGGCTTCCTACTGACATGCATATTCGGAGACGGTTTCTTTTTAAAGAGTTTATGGTTGGTGTTAGTTCCAAGAAACACGCTCTCATGAGCGTGGGAGACCTTCAGCGGCCGACGACCCCACCTCATCAGGAAGGGAGTAAGTAGCACAGTGTTTCTCTGCCCCAGTGTCCCCTCGCATCATCTCTCCCTGTGATGTCTATGTTATTACCACACCACTCTGCCGGCAGCATCACTTATCACTTGGCTTATCACTTGATGGCACCACAGGTCTCTCCCACCAGGTCCAGGGGAGCCGGTTCCCACACTCAGAGATGGCTTCTTTACAGGGGGCAACCCCATCAGCCAGCTTGGCAAGGCATTTCGCTTTGGGTACCCGGTGAGGGGGATGCTTTTCTTCGATTCTTGGTCTTTTTAGCAAGGGTAGCTTGTCCAAGCTAGGAGTTACTCTGCCCAGCCTTACAACAGAGCAGTCGGTGAGGACCCCCCTGATGAGCAGGGTCCAAGCCGATGGCAAAGCACGCTCACGGAGAAATGCCGAGGTGGGTGTTTTAAAATAGAGCCGTCAGGAGAAACTAAGGGTTTTTTAAAGAACGCATTAACTACTTCATTTTAATTCATAGGTAAATACAAATGTTCTGACATTGTTGCTCATCGCGTGTCCCTGCTCACACCTCCTGTGTTAATCACAGCTCTGATTAACTTTGCTCATTAAAGCCAAGCTGATCAAGTCACTAACACGCAAATGACCTCACTTTGCCTGCAAAACGTAATTCAAGCTATTTCCACTTATGTTGTGTGGTCTTTGCTGTCTTCTCTAACCCCGAGTGGAACTTCCAGAACCCGAGGACTTCCACAAACTTCTAGTCTACAGGTCTTCCAGAAAGCCTGGATGCATCCTTTTCCCTGGGTCCTTAAGGAGTACGGTACAGCTTTCTGACAGTAGCTTGCTCAGCACTTTCCAGAGACTGCTCTATTTTTTTCATCTCTTTAACTGGGTAATCTGAAATCTTAGTTTTATTTTGAAAACTCTGGCCTGGATACACAGGTGAAAAAAATGAGGAGCAAAGTCATGACACCTGCCTGTACATAAAGACAGCAAACATATGGGGAGGGGAAGAAGAGAAAAATAGCCTGCCAAAGCTAACTAATAGAAGCCAGTTACATTTTCAAGACTTTATTACCAATACTTCGTGATAAAAAACCCCAAAACTGATTTTCGTATTTCTCTTTACAGAATGTCAGGCAAGCAAGGACTGTATACAAAACAGCAGGGCATAAATGCTAGAAAAGTTTGCTGACGCTTAGGAAGACATGCTTTCAAATTTAAAAGTAGAGTAAAAGTAGTATAGATTGTAAAGAGTTTTTGAGATATGGCATAAATTATTTATTTTCTTGTAAATGCAAATAAGCATTTGTCTGTAAGATACACTGAAATCTCATCTTTTGAGTTCTTCCCATAAGCAATAGATGAAAAATTATATTGACAACTTCCTAGAGTCAATCATTCAGAAACTTGTTTTAGATAAAAATTAGAGAACGTTCCCATGTATCTTTGTATAATCATGAAACAAATAAGTTGTTTCTAAAGATACTATTTTTAGGTATGTCTTCAGTGATTCAACTTGAGACTTCTGCTTTGGAGCAGACACTGGGGTTTGTATTTTTCCTTGTTATTTAACACGACAACCATATAAAACTATTATGAAAAAAAAAAAAAGAAGCAGTAACTCTGGCTTTTTTTTTTTTTCAGATTTGTTTTTTGACTCAATTGCACTCTTACCCAGCACACTGGCTCCCTTTTACAAGTACGCACAAGAAAATGAAACTTTTTTTCTATTTTTTTTCCACCCCGAGAGGGATAGGCGATTCAATCGCTACATGGCAACAAGCATTTGTAAAAAGTTAAAAAAAATGCTTTTATTTCAAGGTTAGGCAACATAACAGCATGGTGACAGGAACTGTAATGAGGAAAGAAATTCCCTTTTGATAAGAAATATGGCTACTTCTGCTTACAGGAACAAAAAAATTTTGTAAAATACTCAGGTCTCTGAAACAAATATTTTTTTTACTGCAGTTTTGCAGTGCTTTATCTTTGGGGAAATCAATTCCAGAATGATGTTGACCTCCTTTCCCAAAAAACTTTGGGACTCGCTGATTTAAGTGTGATGTGAAAGGCGCATGCTGCCACTCTGCTGTCCCAAATACTTTGACACTACAGTTTTAACCACAATTTTCCATCCTGTGGTACCCAGCTTAAACAGGCTGAGAAGAAAGGACGGTGAATATGTTGGTTGGAAGGGACCCCTGGAGTTCATTACCCAAATCTCACGCTCAGTGGGTTACATTAAAATGCAATGCTACGAGGAAGGAACCTTTTCTCGCGTAAAAGCATAGATGCTTACTTAGCTCATACCTATGATTGTTCCCAGCTAAAACAGTCCACTTTCTGCAGGATAAGGGCTTGCAAGAGCAAAATGAAATGTGTTGACCTTCTTCTGAGATTTGCTTTAAAGAAAAAACCCTACAAAACAACTTCAGTGGCTTCCTGAAACAGTAGTAGTCAAGGCCGTACATTCACAATCTAATAAAGGTCTACTAGTGCTAAAACAACACAACAGGAAAGGAAGAGTAAATATCGAAGGTTCAATAATGAAAACCAAAAAAGATAAATAAATTTTAAACTAGGGAAATATGTTAAATATTGATTCAGAATAAAACCCTAAAAAAAAAGAAGTATAAGGATGATCACAATAGAAACAGATTAAATATGACTAAACCAGATTAAAAAAATAAATTAGGTTTATTCAAAACGCTGATTAAGCAGACTAGCTACCTTCCCATAAGAGAGAAGGAAATTGGACTAGCTGTCTTCCTGTAAGTGAGGAGGAAATGAATGCACTGTAAATACTAAGGGTCACCAGGTATACTAGGTAGGGTAGGAAGGAAAAGAGGAGTTTACACGGGGAGTATTCCCCTCCCTAAACAGTGAGCATCCGACTCAAGCTCCCAAGCCTGCGTGCAGCAGGACCAACTCCAGGGCTGCCGAGAGCTGGCTGGGTCGGGGGCTCTGCTCGGGCACTCTCCAGAGGGTCTCTGCCCACAGGCAGCACAGGGAGAGCCTGAGAAAAGCAAAATACGGAGAGAAAAGAAGCAGATGTTTTCTTTGCAGAGTCCACCATCAATTTAGAAATCCATCCCTCAAGCCCACCTTGTAATGCTATTACCAATTTGTGAATTTTCCACTTGCGTGCTCCCTATGTGGCCGACACTAAAGGTCAGTAGAAGGACTTGCAGCATGGTCCTAGCTTCTTTTTGATGAAAATCATTCCGTTTTGGCAACCCACACTGTTATAATTGGTACTTATTTCATCCAGCCCTCAGAACTGAAATGTGGATTCTCTAACAAGAAGGAAGAGAATATAATTTCTGATGAATGATTGTATTTACATGAGGAAAAACCTGCCGACCATCTGTAAAATAAATAAATACATAACTAAATAAGTCTGGTTATTTAGCAATAGTACAGGTTACACACATGCATGCAGAGAAGCACGAGTTCCTCCTCTTGATCTCCCGGCATGTGTCCCCAACACAACCCTGCCTATGGTTCCTCACTGCTCCTTTCTCTGATTTTGCATGGATGATCAGAGGGTATGAGTTTTCTGAGGACTTATTTTTTAGCAAGGGCTACCTGAAGTGTGCGTTGCACATGGGAAAATTCAGGAATTGCAGGTCTGCCAGAGAGACAGCGATGGGATGCGAGAGAGAAAGCATTAACGGTGAGGAAGCACCACGTAATGTGGTGGTGTGGGAAACGGAGTTTCATCCGAGTTTCATCTTGTTTTCTAACTCAGGAATAACTTTTACAGCATCCTCCATTACTGGGCTGCTGCTGCTGCTGACCTTCTCACTCACAATTAGCACGTCTTAACAACTGTTAATGGAACAGAGGGGATCGTTTTGGAAGCAGCTGATGGAAGCGCCGTCCAACCAGTCACCCAGGACAGATCGCCAATGGCCATCAGTGCCAGACACTGCCGGGGATCCGGGCCACGGTCCCTCCTATGTGTCCTGTCACACCAGACACCCACCCAGGCAGCTGTGCCACCACCCGGCTGGGTGGGAAGGGTCTGGAACAGAAAATGGAAGAATTAAGACCGAGAGTTTCCCAGTTTCCTCGCCATTTCCCAGTTTCCTCTTTCCTCACCAGGGAAAACTCAGGCAAGCCTTTGAGATAGCGCTTTAAGCACAGCTCTTGTAACCGTCTTTTATGCTGAAACAAAAAAAAAAAAAGATAGGCCTCGATCTTGCAAACACAAAGGGCACTTTAGTCCTCTCACCTGAAAGAAGGAAAAACCCAATCCCACTGAAGCCTGGAGAAGTTTTGCCGGGCGCCCCTATAAAAGCAAAATTTCATCCCACTCGCAGACTACAGAGTACGAAACTTCCTCGGGAAAGGTAACCTAAATCACACTCTGGTATTTGCCGCATAGGGTTTTCAGTCTGGGGTCCACATACTACCTAGCACTGTCCCATACGGACGTATGGACACCGGTGCAGAGCCAGGAGAAGGGACGGCACGGCAGGGAAGGCTTCCCCTGCCCTCCCCGCCAGCGGGTACCTGCCGAAAGGGACCCGGCCAAGCCCAGGCACAATACCGTCATCTCTGTACCCGGTCTGACCTGACGTCCCACCTGCCAAACGCTTGGCTTCGTCCATCTTGGTGAAACTACTAACCCCGCTGAAGTCAGTGCTCCGGTGAAGAAAAATTAAAAATTTGTTGGATCATCCCCATTGACAGTCACAAAATTCCACATTTACCTCCAAGGGAAGACTGCAACCCAGTATTCCGCTGCCAACGGCATGAACGCATACAAAATGTTTCAGGAGGAGGATTCTGGTATCCTTCGGGTATCCTTCTAGCCTTCCTCAGGGTGTCATCTTCGGTGCACATGCCTACATCTATCCAGGGGACTCGGGCTCCCAGGTCTGGGGGTTCACCCTGGCCGTACCCTCCCTCCAAACCCAAAGGCAGGCGTGAACACCCCCATTCCGCCTCCCACAGAAAGGGGGTGCCGGGGTGGGAAGTGAGGCGATCCCGCCAGCCCCGAGCACCAGGCAGTAGGTAGCCGCACCACGGTGAAGATGCCACCGTCTCTACCGCGCGAGGACGGTGACACCAGAGGTCCTGCCCAAACGAGCTCGCAGCCTAACGGGGGAGAGCTCGCGATGTCACACGGCACGCACGTAACCCATGTTTCTTCGCTTTGCTTTGAATCTCGCACCACGAAGCGCAAAAGGCCATGATAAAATAAATCGCTTGGGCACAGTATTGATTCTTGAATGACGATTACATAAAAAAATGTAAATGCTTGGGTGTGTTACATAAATAATTCCCCTCTGGCATCTATAATGCACGTTGCAGCCGTACTTTTAATGTCATTTACGCAGTTTCTTTTGAAGAAAGACATCCAAATTTTTCCCTCAGCCTACTCCGCTCACTTTATGCAGTGGAGTATGGGCAAAGGAAGAGCAGAAGCAGAGGCAAGGGAGGGAAATTGATTGCTGCCAGCCTGGCAGGGAAACGTTAACCTTGCAGGCAGGGGACAAACAGCAGAGTCATCTGCAACGTGCAAAGCAGCTTCTTCATTTCCATAGTGAGGCAAAGGAAATGCCCTTCAGAAATTCTCAAAACTATTACCGCTATAAAGAAGTTGTCTTTAGCAGGACCCTGTGGACAAAAAGGAATTTAAAAAATAAATACTAAGATTAAATGTATCAGCTAAGCAGTTTCTGACACAGAAAACGATGCCGGGTGGTCAGCGTTCACGTAACACGGATGCAGACTCCTCATCAGTCCCTAAATGCAACCTAACGAGATCGTCTTCAGCTCACAGAGATGCTAAAAGTGCCTTCACTTCGGTGTCCCACCCCTCCCTGTGCTGTCCGGTCCCCCTCTCTGCCCTATTCCACATTTCTAAGTCACTCACAGACTTTACACCCAGGCGAGATTTCTCTCACGCTTTCTCTCACGGGCTTCGCTTGAATCGGGACTGCAGTACGGGGCCGATTTCTGCAATTAATTACATTTCCGACATCAATTCGAGGAGGTTTGGCTCAGCTCGACCCACTTTGCGCGAAGAAGCCCCAGCTCTACACCTGCTCCCCCCCCCCCCAAAGGCAGCACACCCACCCTCCGTGGGTGCTGCTGTGGGAGGGCGCAGCGTGAAACCAAAACTAGCGGAGCCCCGTTTCCAGCCCCCCACGATGAGGTACATTATCCGTAAAGGCTTCCACACCCCAACACACACCTTCGGCCC
>JANXJC010000008.1:30399878-30424459 GCA_027564655.1 Leptodon cayanensis
GGTGGTAAGAGGGAGCCGACGTTCCTGGCTGCCCCAAATCCTCCTTGGGGTTGTGGTGGTCTTACAGCAGGGTGGGGGATGCCCGGCTTTCCCTTCTTTTTTTCTTTTTCTAAAAAGTTTTCAATTTTTTTAATTAAGAGCCCAAGAGCCCCCAGAGGCCTGTGGCTGAGGGGGCTGTGACTGAGGGGGTCCTGACTGAGGGGGGTCCTGACTGAGAGGTGCCCTGACTGAGGGGATCCTGACTGAGGGGTGCCTGTGCTGCCCTTGTGGGAGGGAGGAAGGTGAATTTTTGGGGAGATTTGGCCCAGAGAGCACCTCAGCTCCCAGCATGAGGATGCCCGGAGCGGGGGTCAGGCAGCGATGGGTGAATCAAAGCGAGAAGTCCCGAGCGTGTGTGTGTGTGTGTACGGTGTTCGGAGATGTTTGCATGAGGGGACTGAGCTGCCCCTTCTTAGATCAGAGGTAGGAGCTGAAATCTGGTCAAAAGGTTCATCGGACCTGCTTGCGTCGGGCGGTGCTGTGCAAGGCACCTTTTGAACAAAGACGTAAAAACTGTGGTAAAGAGAAGGGAAAATTTCAGCTTAAAGGTGGGAGAGATTCAGGGTGAAGAACAAAACCAAGCACGATGTTGTTTCTTACTAGTGTTGTGTATTACACTGTACAGTTACTGTATTGCTCAAGAAAACACATTTTTAAAAGGGTACCTCTGTAAAGAGTTTTGCTCTAAGCTGTTACACAGAACAGATGCTTTTTCCTGATCAACGTTAACCTGGTTTTGATACCGTGCAGCAGAAAGTTCCTCATTTTGGCCATGGTTGGAGCAGAATACAACTGTATCGAGGTTTCTTTTGATGCACGTCTACAGTCTCTCTGTGCCACTCTCCCTCTTCGTGGTATGTTTGTTGTGAATTCCTTCCCCCCGCCCTCTTCTGCCCCTGACTTTACTCTTCTCCCACAGCAAGGTGGCAGGGTTCATCACAGACACCTCCTTCCTTTGCTCCTGTATCCTTTGCTCTGCTCCTGCATATTCACCAGGCTGAATTTCCCCACTACTAGTTTTCTCCTTCCCTTCTTCAGCATTGATGAGTCTTGTTGGCTCAACTGTCTGGTGTCTTGAACTAAATTACACCTGCAGTATTGACCACAGACATGTTTTTGTGGCTGCAGCCCTTATACTTCTTGGTTCTGCTTTCATTTTGATTTTTACCTATAATCTCACTAACTGTAATGGTCAGTTTTATCTCATGAGAAAATCATGTTCCCTCTCCCTTTGGCTTGCTTTTATCCTTCCCGTTTCTAGCAGCTTGAACAACTCTCTTTTTTCCCTGCCAGACACACTAGGGTTTCTTGTCTGTGCTGCATTTGCTCCACTGCCCCCACCTAGTCCCCTGCTTTCCTCCTTATCCACCCTGCTCACCTCCATAACTTCAGGTTTCTTCTGGTGCTTTCACCTCTTTCCCTGACTCTGAGGCACCTGTATGTGGTGTGTACACTTGCTGCCAGCAGTTCTTTCACTCCACTTTCACCCTAGGCCTTCATTTCTTTCCAGTCTGTTCTGCCCCCAGGTAATTTGCAGACGCTGCTCCTCAAGGCACTGATGATTTCTTCTTAACCAAATCTGTAAACATTTCTCACCATCCTTGATCTGTCAGCCAGTTTCAACACAGGTTATCTATAAAGGAGAGAAAACAAGAACATTTATCTATCTTTAGATGTGTGCCCTAACCAGGTGTGCACTCTACGTCTTCATTTTTATCAGTGTTGGAAGGAGGCCCAGAGGGACTCTGGGGTCTTCGTCTTTGGGTGAAGCTCTGAGTAATCTGCTCAGACCTCATAGTCAACCCTGCTGTGAACAGGAGGTTGGACTAGACACCTCCTGAGATATCTTCCAAGCTGAATTATTCCCTATGCTATGATCCATGTGGCAGGTGCCAGAACCCTTATCCTGAAGAGGGAAAGACTGATGAGATGCAGTGTATCACCAGGAAAGTCCAGACATAGCTATAGAGTGTTTTGTTCCTGTTCTTGAAACTCGACTTCTCTGGCTTTTTAAGAAGTCCTGCACTGTGGGTTTTTTTGTTGTTGTTATTGGGTGGCATGGTTTGGGGTTGGTTTTTTTTTTTTTAGATTATATTCTTCCTCCTGTGTCTCCAGTTTATTGCAAGGATGCTGTCCCCAGCCTCTGGTTAACATCATGAACCATGCCAGATTCCAGTTACTTTTGTGTAGTGGTAGCTCATCTTGTTGCAATGTTTGACCATTTATTCAAATTCAGCACGGCTATAACTGAACTCCAGGCTTCTTTTCCAAACTTTCCCTGCTTCTTCCTTTCTCCATCCCCTTGTTTAACTCTCGTTCAAGTCCATTAACTAAGTGTTAAATCTGAACTCAGTCCTCCTTACATGCTTCAGGACTGTGTTTGTTCTTTCACCACAGTATTTTTTTCTTTTTGTCATGGTTTTATGTAATGCTACAATTCATTTAAATTAATCTTGTCCACATGCAAAATTGCACTGAAGTCTCAAGTTTAGCTACTTTCAAATTAAATTATTGAAATATTTTTTGCCTAGAAATGTCCTTGCTTCTAGCTGTATGTGACAATTTTCTTAATCTTCATAAATCTTCCTGTGTGCCATTAGTTTCCTGATGGCACTTTCAGTTTGTCTTCAAAGTCACTTTCATCAATGCTTTCCCTTCTGTGTTTTCCTTCTGATTTCCAGTTCTTCAGGACTGAGTCTTTATACTGTGTGATGTCTTACATGTTTTTAGCCCTCACACCAATAAAACCCCACCAAACTCTGCAATTTTGGATATAGATAATCTTGAAAATTACTGCGAATCAGAGATTTGCTAAACTTGGCTACTAATAAGAGGATTTCTGAAACCAAATCAGGGGTTCTTTGATTGAAAGTAGTGTCATTGTGTACATTCATAAACTAATACGAAACCAGAAAGAAGCACAAAATTGCTATTTGCGGACTCGGCCTTTTACCGGGGTTAACTGTTGCTCTTATTAACTCTGTTTATCCAGCAGAAAACTGTTTCTGGGAGCTTTCAGAATGCTTGACATGGGGCGTTCCTCTATTTTACTGTTCCTCCTTTGGCTCAGTGATTAAAAACTCCAATTGCCTCACCTTTTGTGACAGAGGTGCTGAAAAACATTATTTAATGTGAGCATTCCAAAGTTAATAGAATAGCTCTTTTACTTTTTTTTTTTTTATAATATCTCTGATTTATTTCCTGAAACACTAAGGATAACTAGAAAAACTGTTGAATCAGTCACTAAGGGAACAAATACCCTTTTCGTCCACTTCTTCTGTTTTATGATTCTTTTATCACCTGGTTTATCTGAGCAGACATTTATAGTTCAGCAACCTTAAACAAGAGGTGACTATTTCTTTTGTTTTGCCTTGTCAGATTTTTCTGATTTTTTGAAATATCTTCAGTCATCCGGCAGAAACAAAGGCAAAGCAGAAAACAGTTGAGCAGCCAAAACTGCTTTGTAGACCTCTGCCTCCTAAGCTGCCATCTAAACTGTCTACACCAAGGGAGAATGTTGGTAAAGGTAAGTTGTACAAAGACAGTTCCTGTAGTGCATAGTTTCAACTTCCATGTGTTCTCTGAAATTAACGTAGAAGACAGATTGGAAGTTAAGCTACTCGTGCAAAGCAGTGTGAATAAGACTGCAGTATGACCTGTATGACCTGCATCTCTTTGGGAGGCTCTTCGTGTAAATAGTGGAAGAGTCATCGGGGCAGGTCCTGGAACTTGGGTCTTCCACCTGTCAGACTTGAACACTACCCACTGGATAGTAGAAGCATTCCCCCTAGCTCATCCAAAAATATGAACGATAACATGAAAAACTGCTGGCATCAAGAAAAATTAAATTAGATCACATGGAGTCAGACCATAGGGGAAGTGAGATACAACTTTGATTCAGACAAAATGAAAATAATGAGGTTTTGGGGGATGGTCCTGCTCTTTTCAGAATATACACAGACATAAAAAGACATGTCTTGGCTTATATTATTTTAAAGACATCAGGGATTTCTAATTAAAACAACGGACTTGCAGTGCAGTATGGTTCAGAAATAACTGGGCATTTTGTGTGCCTGTATATGTGAATGAAAAGCTCGCTGCAGTTTATATAAAGTGTCAGCTGGTGCTGATAACGCCAAGGTCGTGGGTTTGTGCGAGTGTGATATAGTCAATCTGCCACGCCTCCCCATATTTATATTTCAGCCATCACCCTCCGTACCACAGGAGCTTTAACCGCTTGGTTTGCTTAATTCCAGCATGTTTCACATTCATGGATAACTTGTGCAGTAGTATCCATGGTCAATTCCAGCCCTCAATCATGAGCCCATCTGTATGTTGCATCTCTTCCCGGATGGCCTGAGGTGTCATGGGCCCATCGAGCCATAAATAATTCATCCTTATGTTGCCAGTCCAGATCCACCTGAGCCACTCCAACACTGGCGACAGGCACTGCAGCTGAACCAGAGTACCAACCTGTGCCAGTGTCAGTTGCCCCCATACAGAAGAAGAAATATACAAAAAAATCAGTTCGCTTAGTGAGGGGTGAAGATGAACCAGGGTCATCATGAGAACAGGAGGAAGAGGCAGAACTGGAGGTAATCACCTGATCCCTGTCCCCGAGTGAGCTGCAGGATATGTGAAAAGATTTCAGCCATTGTCCAGGTGAGCACATCATCACCTGGCTGCTCCGATGCTGGGACAATGGGGCTAGTAGCCTGGAATTAAAGGGCAGGGAAGCCAAGCAGCTGGGATCGCTTTCTAGGAAAGGTGGCATTGACAAGGCAATTGGAAAAGGGACAACCAGGTTTATTGGACTGTGTGGATTCGATGGCCTGGCATGTTAGAGCCACAGGAGTACAAGGCTCTAGTAGGCGCCGGTGCACAGTGTACTCTAATGCCATCAAGTTATAAAGGGGCAGAAGCCATCTGTATTTCTGGTGTGACAGGGGGATCCCAGCAGTTAACTGTACTGGAGGCTGAAGTAAGCCTAACTGGGAATGAATGGTAGAAACACCCCATTGTGACCAGCCCAGAGGCTCTGTGCATCCTTGGCATAGACTACCTCAGGAGAGGGTATTTTAATATCAGCTATTGATTAGATATTTAAGGACTAACCTTTAAAAAGAAAAGTGAAAAACAATAACATGATCTATAATCAAAACATTTTTAACCTAAGTAATAAAAAAAAATAAGCTGGAAACTAGGCACCAATCCTGAAAACAGATCTGCAAAGGAGGACCCTGGCATCTGAACAGGTTCACTAACTTCTGTCAAAAATGTCAGGCCCCGGAATCTGCTGTAGAAGTATAACATACAGACATTTTACAATGTTTTTTTCACAGATCAGCACAGTAGAATGAAGTGGTAGCATGAAAAAAACAGTGCTGTCCCTATGAACTGGGTTAAAGAGGCAAAAGCAACCTTGCTTTTTTTTTTCCATCTAGCTTCTGTAACTCCGTAGGAGTATCCAAATAGCTAAAATTCCTCAATCTTCACATAGTCAATAAAGCAGGCAAACAGAAAGAAGATAAATCAAAATAATTTTTATGATTTTTGAAATAATTTGTCTTTCTGTTTTATTTTGTTAGAATACTGTCATACTGTATTTGGTATTACCATTATGTAATGTTAATTTAAAAGGAACAACAATAATATATTAAAAGTAATAGCTTTATAACAGTATTAAAAATAGTAAAGAAAATTCAGTTAGAGAATTAAGGTTGAAAAGTCAGATGATATAATTATTGGCCCCTTGATATTTTTAAGCCCTTCCAAATATTATCTTGAAAGGCTGGTAATATCTATTTCTGTGCAATACATTTCCAGTCTGGCGCTGTCCAAACAGATGTAAATATTTCTGGCTCACTACCACAGCTGTGCTGCAATGATTTAAACCATTTTAAAAGTGATAGAGAAACCTTTTCTCCTGAAACAAAGTTCTGTTGTGATGGCTCTCCTTGTAGTAGTACATATTAGTGATGGATGCTATTTATAGGTTATGTATTTATATAGTAAACCTGACAAGAATCTAAAAGCTGCACAGTAAAGTTTGTTCAAGGATCATTTCTCCAAATGTAACCATTACACCTGAAAGATATTTATACAGCAGCATGCCCATTGATCAGCAAGCAACTCTTCAGCGATGGTAATTCGATCATCTCGGTGGATGGAATTGTTTTGTGCTTCATGAAGTGTGAGACTGAGACCTGAGAGCAGGAGCCCTGGGCTAGGAAAAAAAGATTGTGTGATGTGGCGTAAGTGTCTCTTCCCCTGCAGGGGAGTATAGAAAGTGAGGATGTAACACAATGAAGCAATTGACTGAAAAGGCAGCAGAAATGTCAAGGGGTGGACTGTGCCCCGCAGAGGGCTCGAAGCTGTCGACTGCTGTGGTGGAGGGCAAGAAAGCCGGGGAGATAAGCCAATGGTCCCAGCTTTCTTTGAGAGCTGAGTTGCAGCAGAGAGCTGTAAGGAGTAACTTCTCCCTCAGCAGGTCCCTGGGAATGAGTCTGCCTAGCAAAGGGAACAGAGCATCAGCCTCGTGGAACTACACAGACTGAGTGAAGGATAACTTACTAAGTATTTCTTCGTTGATAAAAATGTTCAGGACTAAATGACCGCTGGCTGCAGTACTGTTTGGAAATTTGGAACTAGCTAAGGAACCAATGGACCTCCAGAATGAGGTCTTTGGGAATAGCCCTGGTAGCAAAGTCCAAGTCCAGCTGTAGTGTGAGGTGTGTGAAATGAAACTCTGCCTCAGTGGTGTGGGACAGTAGGGGCTCAGTGCCATCCCACCACACACTTAGTCATTGAATGGAGGTAAGTAAACTAAGTAAATAGAATTTATAAGCCTCTCAGCAGTCAGTGAAGAGAGGTAAGCAATTTCAGTTAGTCCAGCTGGCCGAAGATCTGATTCACCCTCTGAAGAGTCTTTCCCCTCTTCTGAAGAGAGGAACTGTATATCCTGTTTTATTATTAAAAGGACCCAGGACAGGAGCAGACAGGCTTTGGACTCTGGTTCTTCCGCTGGGTGCCCAACAGTAGAAGGATGAATCAGACCTCAGGGCCTAATAGCAGTGCTTCGGTACAGGCATGATAAATTCTGTGAAGCTGCCTATGACTTGTAAAAGATCCTGCAGTCACTTTTGAGACAACTTCCAGAAGCTGATTCCCCTGTCCCTTTCACAGTCTGACCACAACTGACCTCACTTGTATCATCATACTTCAGACAAGTCCACTGTGTGGTGCTTTTTTCATATGGAATTTGCCTGAATGTTTGCCCCTTTCCCATTCAGTAGGGTCAGCATGAGGTTTAGGTGATACGGGGAGCACTGTGGAGCATGCAGAGGAACATTCACCGAAGAAACACCATCTGCTTCTCAGGTGAAAGATCTCGTTGCATTGGCATGTGGCACCTTGCAGAATGGGTTCAGGATCCCTAAACAGGGACTTGTCAGTGATACAAATGGCCATATTTCACGTGCAGTAGAACATTGCTCATGCAGTCTTCATTAAACTATATGCAACCCATAAGATACCTCTGAAAACGTGCCCTTTCCATCCTGCTTGTTATCTAACTCTTCTACTGCATGCTATACATCATTCAACATAGTGTGTAGGTGAATTCCGTTTGTTTTGAAAAAAAAAAAAGACTAACATATTTTGTTACGCCCAATACAATGGGTACATGTACACCCAATACAACGATAAACTACAAAATCTTGGGCCCAGATTTCCTGGACCATAATTACCCCTCACGCACCAAGCTGGGGCCAACTGGCTGGAAAGTGGCTTTGTAGTAGAGGACCAGGGGTCCTGGTGGATGACAAATTGAACATCAGCCAGCATCGTTCCCTTGTGGCAAAGAAAACCATGCTGGCTGTATTAACAACAGCATAGCCAGTAGGTCGAGGGAGGTGATTATAAACCCGTAGTGAGAACTTGTAAAACCACATCTGGAGTACTGTGTCCAGTTTGGGGCTCTCCAGTATGAGATGGGTGTTGACACGCTCTGGCAGAGGGCCACCAGGATGGTCAGGGGCCTGAGGGGCATGATATGTAAGCAGAGGCTGAGGGAGCTGGCTTTGTTCAGCCATAAGAGGAGATGCTTCAAGGGAGATCCTACTGCTGTCTTCCGCTAGAGTCAAAGTCTTCTTGGAATGGCAGAAGCGGCAACTGGCACAAGTTGGAAATGGGAAATTCTGGTTAGATACAGGGAAAAACTTTTTCCCCATGAGGTGGGTCAAACACTGGCACAGGTTGCTGAGGGAAGTTGTGGGTTTCCATCCTTGGAGAAGACATTCGGCAGTCAGCAGGAAAAGGCCCGGAGCAACCTGATCTAGGCCTGCTTTGAGCAGGGAGTTGGATCAGATGATCTCCCAGAGGTCCCTTCCAACATTAATTATTTTATGAAGCTATCTTGAAGCTATAGAAGCTTAAAAATTAATCTCTTATGTTTAAGGTCTTTCTTACTGCACTTGAATAATATACAGCGCTTTTGTGCATTAAGATTCTGAGCCATACATACAAAGGAATCTAGTTCTTGTATATGCAACATGTCTTCCACTATTATTTTGCACTTCTCTTTAGAAATGGCTTTGGAAGAGAAAATGAGAAAATCTGGTTCACCAGAAGAACTTTTGCAAGAGGAAAAGAAAGAAAAAGTGTATGCTATACATTACTTAAAGCTACCTGAACCTGATAGAGAAAAAGGACCCTTTATGGGTAGGATCAGGAAGTATATGTCACTTTGGAGAGAGAAACTGGGTGGATGATGTAGGTTGACAGTCATAAAATAGCATTATGGGAAATGACATTCTCAGAAATGCAGCATGCCACTTGTAGACTCTAGAGGACTACAACCGCTACATCCCGTTGCATTAGCAAAATAGTGGAATTATAATGTAACAAATTAATCTGCAATCTTGATTTGGCATTGAAGCGACAGTGAGGTTGAAGGTACAAGACCTAAAGCGCTCAGGAGAAAGATGCCACTTCTGAACTGTTTTGGGTTGAGTACACTCCAGCACAAAGAGAAGCCTGTGTGGCTTGTAACTGCAAATAGTAGCTGTGGAGAAAGGCAAACTACTGCCATTACTGTAGGCCATAATCCAGTTCTACTCGCAGGCCCCTTTTTTCCATACCTGAAGACTTAGTCTTCTCCCATCAAAGGCAAAAGAAAGGAAGTGTTTGTAAAAAACCTGCAATCTTTATATCTTTATGCAGATATTCATGAATCAATTGATTACTGTGTGAGAGCTTTGTCTGAGTATGGCAACAGAGGATCTCAAGGATCAGATGTAGGAGGTTTGCAGAGCACTCCTCATTCAGTCTTTATTTTCTGATGTTTGCTTTCCCCTAAGAAGCTCTCTAATGCCTGACATCCTTTTGTTATGTCATAGACTCTAATGATGCCCCTGATGGCAAGAGTGTGGAGGATATTTGAGAAACTAATTTCCATTTTATAGCAAGCAAGCAGGATGAAGAGGAACAACTGATGTCTAGGTCCCAAGTGGAAGTATTGTGTTGCTTCTTGTACCAGAAGGTTGCTCTTAGCCTTCAGGTATATCCTTTAAAGATGCATTACATATGTTGCTGTGTTTTAATAGTCAATAGCAGCTTTCATTCAAAGTATCTTTTGGCTCTGTAACCTCATCCACAGAAAAAATGATCTGAAATTTCTTACTGTACCACTGCATGAAAAAGAAGTGCTTAAAATGATTCAGAACTCTTTTGTTAACATCAGAGTAGCTGTAGGGGTAACTGATTTACATGCTTTTCTTCTATAGCTCCCTTGCCTTAAATTCTCCATCGTTTATTTCTTCTTTTCTTTTGTCTCACCTTCTTTCGCTCTTTCCTCTGTACTTTTACTCTGTCTCATTTTCTTTCTGATGCATCCTGCATAATTTTCATGGCACTTGCTCAGCACTGTACTTATTGCCAAAGCGTAATTCAACCCAAGTTATGTCAGCACCATACAAAGTAGTTGTCAGATGCGGAAAATGAGAGAAGGTGCCTCTTGCTTTTGGCAAGGAACCAGAAATTAATATTTCATGGTTTCTGGGAATTTGCCTGCTGATCTAAACTTTGTCCATTGGTGGGTCTGAACCAGCAGTTTAGGCTCCTGGCTGACAAACCAGAGGAAGCTTCACCCAAATTCCCATGTGGGATCCTCTGCCTGAATTTACGTTTCTGCCTTCATGCAGAACAGAAATCTCTGGCAGCTGGCATGAGGCAATGGTTTTCTTAAGCCATCTTTATATAAATAGTTTGTTGGCTTCACCCAGCTGTCTGCTGCAGGCTTCCATTGGAATAGGAGCTGCTATCTGGATAAGCAAGGTCCTCCTTGGAGGTAGATAGTGGATTTCATGTATGGACTTTAATATTTCAGAATAAATATAACTAGTGAGAGGGTAGATCAAGAATAATTGATTAGGGATTTGGGGAATAATTCTAGCTGGACACATTCTGCTTTAAATAAACCTCAATCTTAAAATGCTCGGTATAAATTAACTGTACATATTCCATTCCTTTTTCCAGGACCTTGAAAGAATTAGTATTATTTCTCCCTTTCCTGTTCTATGATCTAGAAAACCTGTTGAAATGTCAGTATTCACAGTGAACATGCTTGGTACCTGAAAATGTTATGCTGTGATATGACTGTGTTTGTAAGATGTAATAAGAAGTATCCCATGTTGTTGTAGCAATACAGTATTATTTCATCTGATACCTATTCATTTTCAGGTTCTTTGGCACCACATGCGTAAGAAGTTTAATTATCAAATCAAACAGATCATGTCACTTTATTATCCAGTTCTGCAAGTGTGACCGAAATGGAAACTGGCAATAACAGAGATGGAAATACCAGAACCATCCTCATAAGCAAACAGTGGTGGGAGTTCTCTTTCTTGGTACTATAAAAACCAATTATTGATTTTTCACGTTCTTGCCAGCAATACCCTTACGCGGGTGTAGAGAAAAGTATTTCTAGATCTTTTTTTCTCTTTGCTGAAAAGTGTACAGTATATAAAGTCCTCAGCTTGGTGCAGGATGTTTTTCTGAGTACAATGGCCTTGCTGTTTCTTTGCCCGATTGTTTGCTGATCAGTGGTGGATGGGGGTTCTGTATGTTGCAAAATGTGTGAGAAATTGCTTTTGGATGGCCTTGCAGTTTCTGGGCCATCCCGGACAAGCCCCCACTGAAGAAGATAAGGACTTTAGCCCTTTTAGGTAACTTAGCTTAGAAGTATCCATATGAATTACGTCAAAATGTAAGCATAGATAATAGAAGCACTAACGAGCATTCTTTAGGATAAGATGTATCAAACATGCAGAAGATCACACTGCGCAGAATCATCCGAGAAGGGTCAAGTAGCGGACAAGTGAGGAAGACTATGGAAGACCACCAGAGGACTCCTGAAGACCACCAGAGACCTTCAATGCGCCTGCGTAAAGGATATTTGCATGTGCTAATAGTTTCCTGGAAAACTAATGAATATGTATAACATTTCTCGGAAATCTAGTGAATATGTATGCAGAACATGTACTGAACCTGCACAATTAGGCCTGACGGTGTGCACGATAGGTGGAGCAATCCCCCGTGCACCCAGTGCTGCAATAAAGAATGCCTGCTTTCTAAAACTCCGAAATTGAGTCTTAGAGGGTTTCTTCGACCGGCTTTTTCGGAATCAAGCTGTATAAATCATCTCCAAAGCATCCAAATCGATGGAGCTACTCCCCTCTTTACCAGCTGAGATCCTCAAATGACCCCTCCTCCTTATTTTATTCAACTTCTCTACACTTTGCCTACTGTTTATTAAGAGAATTATTTGCTAACACTGCTGTTATTTTGCTGACTTTTCGAGAGGTGAAAGACTGGTCTAGTCAAGTTATTTTTACTAGACAATCAGGCCTTGCCACATACTAAAAAGATTCTTGGTTCATGGCCATCACCGGTGAAATCTTCTTTGCTGCGCTGCATCCGTTCTTCTTTTGAGGCAAGCTACTTACATTATTTTAAATTACTTAAAAGTACTTAAACACCACGCCATCGTCCCGACCTTACGAGGGCCTGTTCACCTTTTGCACGTCGCAGAGAGCTCCAGGCTCACTTTGAGTGGGCTGACACATCCCAAGGATAGCCAAGTCGGCGCAGCCTTGTCTCTCAGCTCCTGCACAACCCTGCACCGCCGTGGTTGTGCTGTGTCCTTTTCTGGAGCGGGATGACTTCAGTTATTCCTAGAGTCTCCCCACTGCTGCCTGAGGTCTGAGTATACACGTCTTTTATAACTTTATGCAGCATCTAAACGCAAAGATCTCTGCAGCTTTGCTAAGGCTTGCAGTAAGGGAAATAAAGATTTGTCATATTGCTTTTTTTTTTTTTTTTTTTGTCTACAGGAGAACTGGGAGACCTGATGCTTGGCTGAGGTTGGGGTTCTGTTCCTGAAAACCCACCGTGTCCAGAAAGAAACTCCAGCAGTCTGTGTCACTGTGTGCTGCTCTGCTGTACAGCGGTGAAGATCTGTGTGCAAAGAAATTTCAGTCGCATGTAAAGAAGTTGGCAGAGTCATGCCAAACATTAATACAGAAATGAAAACTGGGGAGGGACCTCATTTCGGAGTCAGTATTCTGGTGTTCCAGATAATTCTTGGCCACCATTAAAAATTGGTCCAAAATTTTCCAATTAACTTGAAGTATGAAAGTGGTCAACACTTTCAATTTTCTTTTAAATGTCTTCATTTGTATTTTTCAAAACACATTTTTTATTTGTCTAAGGCACAATGCCTTTGAAATGTCAGCTTATTTATTAAAGCAGAAATGCAGATTAATAAAAAGATTAAATAATAATAATATCTTCCTAAGTCATCAAGACATTTCAATTTGCTCAATACAAAACAATCCTAAATGTTATTGGCATTGCTTTCTTATGGGAAGAGGAAATATTTTTCAGCATTTTAGAAATGTGTTAGATATGAAGACAGGTTTTCATGCAACTGTACAGTAAGTCTTGCTTTTGCGCTTGAAGATGTAATTACAAACTCCAGCAAAAGCAGTACTTTAAGTAAGCCATATCTGACCATAGTTTGTTGTTGTTAAGGAAACACCACCCTAAATTTGCTCTGCTTTTAAGCTTGTGTGATCCCATTGGCAGACTAGGACCAAAGTATCCAGCCCACTTTTTTTGTCCTTGGAGGAGCCAAAGAAAGACGACTGTGTGAACGGGGAATGTGACCGAAGACCCAAACTCCCCCTTGCACACAGGGCCCAGGAGCTGCTGCCTCCCGAGCACTCTCCGGAGAGGGGAGGAAGGCCGGAGGTGCACCTCTTCTCCAGACGGGTTTTGATTTTTTTTTTCTTTTGCAAAAGCAAAAAGCATCCCTTACTCCATACAGAACGGAAGCCTGACTGCCAGCCCTCCTGCCTAGGCCCACCAAGGGATCCCAATGCCATCAGCTGCTTTAAGCCAAAACAAGACAGATTTCCAGGGTTCAGCTGCTGTTTCAGATACTCTGACCGTTCTGGCACTTAGAAACAGAAATGCTGTGAGCTGAAAAAGGGAAGGGCTTGCACGTGAAGCAGAGCCACAATTCAGACAGCCCAGTAAATGTCCTGTCAAGATACTTGTTCTTGGGGTTATCGTATTGCTTAGAAGACAAAGTGCTTCTGGTTTTGCTTCTGCAGCCTCAAAGGTAGTTATTTAAAATCAGAAGGAATTGTTGCAGCTCTTTGCTAAATTAGCGAACCTTGTTCCGTATGAGGAACAGATACTTGGGAGCGCTTCTCTGTTGCTCATGAATTGCAGAGTTTGAAACAATTCATCAGCATAACAAATTTGAACTCCGTGACAAAATCCTTCAAGTATCTCAGACGGGCTTCTTCGTACTACGTCTCTTCAATGTTTCAGAGCTACCAATGAGAACATCTGCACCGGATTTTCGTTTTTGCTGGAAATAGTTTTCATCTTTAGAGCCACATTTTGTAGATTTTTGTTTACAGCCAGAAGAATTTTCATTTTGGTTTTTAATTTTAATGAAATAGAGACAATGTTCCTTTACTCTAACTACAGTCATCTGCTACTACCCTGGGAAATCTTCAGCACTGACGCATTGTTTTTCTTGCAAAACAGATTCCAGGAATCTATGAAAATTCTGAACTCCAATTCAGTACACGCATACATTCTCTTTCATTATAATAATCTTCATTATTTACATTCATGTACCTATTTATTATAACTCTTAGATTTTATCATATTGTATTGGAACCCTTAGATTTAGATTTGATATGACTACAAGCAATTTAATAGGTAGTGTATGTTGTATAGATATACTTTATTGTGTATCTGTCATGAAAATGATGAATTAAGGCTGGTTTACAAGGAACTAGATGCTAGATTATATATATTTAAGTGTGTTTGAGATTATATGTGACAATAGTTATATATTATCTCAGCATCTATGTAGTTTGCGATGGTGTGTGTAACAATAACTGTATACTTTCTGGAGGAGTCATAATAATGCAGAAGCAGTGTTCTCCTAGCAGAGTTTGTGTAATTAGAAAGAGTTTAATAAAGGAGCAATAAAATGAAAAAGAGTTTCACTGCCTGGGCTCTGGAGATGTTTCGGATTGCATGTTTGGATGGTTTGGATCCTCTCTAGAGGATGAGTATAGTCCAGAACTTGACTAGGCTGCCAGAGCTAATATATCCAGTGTGCGTTAGGAAGGTTACAAAGGGAAGTCTAACACAGTTTGAACAACATGGGAGAGTGGGTGTCCTGGTTTCGGCTGGGACGGAGTTAATTTTCTTCCTAGTAGCTGGTACAGTGCTGTGTTTTGGGTTCAGTATGAGAAGAATGTTGAGAACACACGGATATTTTCAGTTGTTGCTAAGTACTGTTTGGTCTAAAATCAAGGATTTTTCAGCTTCCCATGCCCAGCCAGCAAGAAGGCTGGAGGGGCACAAGGAGCTGGGAGGGGGACACAGCCAGGACAGCTGACCCAGACTGGGCAAAGGGGTATTCCATACCATGTGATGTCATGTCCAGTATGTAAACTGGGGGAAGTTGGCCTGGGAGGGGATCACTGCTTGGGAACTAACTGGGCATCAGTTGGCAGGTGGTGAGCAATTGCATTGTGCATCACTTGTTTTGTATATTCCAATTCTTTCATTATTATTATTATTGTCATTTTATTACTGTTATTATTATCATTATTATCTTCTTCCTTTCTGTCCTATTAAACTGTTCTTATCTCAACCCACGAGTTTTACTTTTTTTCCCAATTCTTTCCCCCATCCCACCGGCTGCGGGGGGAAGCGAGCGAGCGGCTGCGTGCTGCTTAGTTTCTGGCTGGGGTTAAACCACCACAGTGGGATAAAAAGAAAACGCAAGCCAAAAATGACAGAGCTGAGAGGCAGCCGTAGAACTGGGCCACCTACTTCATGGCACAATTAGGAAAGCCTGAACCAGGGCACCGATAAGAGAGAAGACCTTGCTGCTCGCGGTGACTGCAGGTGTAGAGCTTGAGTGCCAGCGTTCTCTGTGCTCCGTTACGCGTTGGTTCCCTGATCACCTACATCGCAAAAATACTCATTCGTCCCCAGTTTTTCTCGGCGTGAGCGAACGGCTTCCTCTACCACAAAACTCTGCCGTGGTGCCGCCCGTGGTTCCTTGCAGGGGCCCAACCTCGTAGGCAGCGTGGACAAGACTGCACGTGATTTGTCCCCTTTTTTCCATATTAATCGAAAGCCTTAGGGCTTGTCACCCTCTAACCTTCCTTGCAAAACAGCAATTATGCGTGGAAGCAGAGAGGGTACCGTGGGCCGGTGCGGTGCAGTTTGCCCGCAGGCAGGTCAGCACGCACGTATGCCGCTCCGTGCCTCGTGCCCGGGGATTGCTCCCTGAGTGGATAAATTTAGCAGAAAGTCCAATTCTGGTCTGCATCCCCCTTGAAAAAGAGAACAGGTTACTTACTTAGATTTGGTGGGAAGGAGTAGGAGCGACAGTGAAGGATTTTGGGGGAAGGGGCAAGGCAGGCTGGGCTTTGAGATGCTGATACAGCCTTCGGGTGTATCTTTGACGCTGCTCAAGCTGACTCCATCCACAGGGGTATCAAACCGTGTATTTTGGGCTTTGTTTCATGATAAATCTGAGGAATTGTTCTTAAGGATGTTGCTTTTTTGCATTTAAATGGAAGGGCTGAGAGGTTTCTTTAATGCAGCTGACCCATCTTTATGTATCTTTTAGGCCTACTTTTTGTTTCACCTTCCCCACCTGACCCCTTTAATGGATACCTTGGTCTACCTTAACTTGTCATTCGATAATTTACTCTTCTTTCCTGTGGAGGTATGTGCTGCTTGTATTCCATGACTTCACTAAAATGACATAAGGCTGAAATTTTACAGTTTAGATGATATAAAAAATAACTTTCAAAGAGTCACGATTTAGTCAGTGGGGCAAATGGCATAGCACAGATACTTAAAAGAAATGAAAAACAATAATGTGCAATATTCAACTTCTTTACCCTTTCGGTTAGTTGACAGTTAGTAAGAATCACAGAAGTATTCACGGCTGTTCTGTCTGCTCACATGGGTCTTGCTGTCCCTTATCCACAACCTTCCCCCAGAGCTGAGCAACCTGTAGCGACAATTCCCGGTGGTCTCAGTCTGGCCAGCTCACTCAAGGTATCCAGACGTGATCTGCAGCAGCTAAACACTTGCAGTTACAGGGAAAATCTAAATTAAAGCAGCCTTAGTGTAAACAGAATCACTAGGAATGAGTAGCTACTAAAATCTAGAAAAGCTTTAGTGAGCAGGGGCTGACTATGTATTTTGCAAACGCTTGCGGTTTAAGCAAATTCCTGATGATGCCGACGGATATGTCCATTTTAGGGGACTCTGGACGTCTCCCTGCTTCTTCTTTTTACAAGCCTGGGGTAGCACACGCACGGCCACGCTATGTAATACAGAGGTAACTACACGGTTTTATGGTCTCTCTGGGGGTCACCTACTCCAAGCCCCCACTCAGAGCAGCACTAGTTTACACCCTCAGATGTCTCCCTCAGGAGCACAGGGCTCTCGCACTAAGAAGCAAACTCAGTATTTTTCAAACTTTTCCAAAATGTAATCCTCCCCGTCGCTGCCTTTCCGATTCACCACCTGTATGCAGCCAACTATCTAAGACCTTAAAAAGTCAGATAAGTAACTTAAATGAAGGTACTTCTAATAGTCAAACCTCTCTTTTGAAAACTTCCACTACTCCTTTTGTGGCTTTGATCCATGCTTTGAAAAAAGCTGCCCTTTCAAAAGCAGGAGATATTACCAGGTCGGTTTTTCAGATCTTTTTCAAATGCTGACCAAACAAAATATTTTTCTGATTTCCTTTCCTATGGTTTTAGCAAAAACATTCTTCAAGCAGATGTTATAAAAATGGAGAATTTAATCTCAGAAAGTTAGGATGTGACACCAGGAACAAGGCCGAGGCTTATAAAGGGAAATGTTGGACAGTCTTTACACCCAGCAGCACCAGCAGCTCCGCTTTGCAATTCCCCATCACAGCGTTTTGAGCGATACAGTAAGTGGCTGGCAATTGTATCTCCCACTGTATCTGCAGTAATGCATACCGTAGTTGGCTATATCTATGTATACAGTACTTGTACTAGCTAATCTTACAATATTTATTTCCCAGTTCTTCCAGCATAGTTTACTGATACCAGAAATACAGAATACTTAACCAGAACTGTGCCATGCTTTGTGATGGACAGCCGTTGTTTTTTCCACTCACTGTCCCCTTCCCTCCTCAGGTGTTTAATATTAAAACCTTACAAGTCCTGGTGCTCCAGAACAACCCCATCAGAGAAATCCCTAATGCCATTCACACACTGAAGTCACTGAAGAAATTTACAGTTTCCTCCAATTTGCTGTCACAGCTTCCATCCGGGTAAGGTATTTTTTATTAACTGAGAGGATTGCAGCATTTATAAGCACAAACAAGGATTTCAGTCTTGACCTGCAATATAATCATTCACTAATTTCCATTCTAGCCATGCAGTTAATGCAAGCAAAAAAGACTTTCTCATAGTAGTAGAAGACAGAAGTACTGAAATTTAGGTGTAATGCGTGCTAAAACACCTTGCGTATTTCATCTTCACTACATAAACGTATGAGTCAGCTGTGGCTCATTTTCAGTAAATAAACGTTCTAGCCGAAAACATTTTGAGAAAGAATGGTCTTGTGGCTTCCATTCTTAGCTCTACTGTCTGCCTTTGTTTAGCAGTAAAAATAGGTAGCATTTTAAAACTTAGTCAATACATTAAAATTTGACTGTCCTGTGGAGATTCAGGAGTACAGAAGCAAAAGTCCCTTTTCAGAGTATTTTGGAGTGCTAAGACCTAGCTCATCCTCCTGGCTTTAGATACTTGATTGAGGCACCCATCTCAACATCCACACTGAGTGGAGAGAACACCTCTAGAGGTCATCTCAGCTCACGGCAGGGCTGAACCACAGTTCTTGATGCTGAAAACAGGCTAAGCCATCGTACTTTTCCATACTAGGTAAAAACCATGGAGGCCTACACACTGCGTAGCAGTTAGAAATGGTTTGAGCTGCAGGGTTGGACTAGAGGACCTCCAGATTTCTCCTTCAGCCTAAATTATTCTGACTACATGACTCTCGGTCGTTTGTGTTTCTAATTCATCATTCTGTTTTCTTTCATTGTAGGTTGCTTTTATTAGAAGTTCTCTAGTATCTGGACATAATAATATCAGCTTTATTCCTGGTGACATCAAGAACCTCAGGTATATAAGCAACATAAAATGAAACCAGATCTGTACCTCATAATGCTGTGCACCATACTTGGATATTAATTGTATCACTGAATACATCAGGAAGATTCGCTGCACCCTCTCTCTCCCTTCTTAATCCTGTCCTGCGTGAGAGGCTCATTTAAACAAAACCAGTAAATGATAATTGCATGCCTGAAATAGCTGTGGATGGAGTAGAGCCAGCCACTATTTGCAAGCATCTTGATGATAGCTGTAAGTTGAATATCCCCATGCAAAATATGATCATTCTCTCATTTGGGCCATATATGTGCACCACACTTGATTTGTATGATAAGGAAAAAAGAAAATGTATTTCTCAGCCACGTGTGGTTGTTTTCAAGCAGTGTGAAGTGTTGGTGAGATAAGAATTAAAACGTAGCTCTGTGGGACCCACCCAGTAGAAACTAGAAAAGGAATTATTCATACTGTAGAAAAGGAATTATTCATACACAAGACCGTGTTGCTCTTTGTTGCCCTGAACGTTGATTTCTCTGTGTACATGTCTAATGCATTCAGAGGCACCCATCCCTGTCTTTCTAGATAATCCAGGTATTTAAATTATAATTAGAAAAACGTTGTATGTACAATTTTGTCTAGAACATGAAGTGCACTGTGAGAAACACATAGCATTTTATATATACATGCCATCTTGCTTTATTAATTCATCAAATGGGAATTAGGACATCATATAACTGCGGTCAAGGTAGGAAATTATGTGAACAGCCTATAAATGCCTGGTGGTCCTTAAAATTACAGCAAGCTCAAATGTTCAAACATTAAAGAGAACCAGCTCTCTGCTTGGCCATCAGGGATTTTGAACCTTCCACTAAAATTCCTCAGAATAGAAAACAACTTCATACACCCCTTGTTGTGGAATGAAAAGATTCAGACCCAACCTCAGAAGCTCACTCATCTGGCTGCCCTTTGCTTCTCCAGAAATAACGTGGAGGAAAGATACATAGACTTCACAGAAGATATTAAAAAAAAAATTGGATGAGTAAGTAATACAGAAATATGTCCTGTTCCCTTGCCCCCCAAGGAGTACTGTGAGCAAGAAATATGCACACATGGCCCCTAATCAGTAGTTGTACAAATATTAGTAGAGTGGAAGTTCATGCCTGGTCCACTCTTTCACATGACATTAATGTTGATCAAAGGTTGCTCTTACCTAACATGGGGTACCTAATGGTTTCCATGCAGGTATGCTCAATTCAGCTTTTGAGTGTATCTGAGTGAACATGAAACTACTTTTAAGGGAGATTTATCAGGCATGCAAATATTTCCTTGTATTTAAGGTTCGTGTCCTACAGACAAAATGTGTGACGCAGCTTCGTGTTGTGGCTGTGTGTCAACCAGTCTATTCAGGAGCTTCCTTTAGGACCTAAAGCTCACAGATGAGACGAAAATTATATCGGCTCCGTTTCTGGGAAGTGCAGAATCATTTTCTTCCCTCCCTCTCCACCCCACTCCACTGTACAGTACATCTTTCTATTTCTGACGTGTCTGTCTCCTTCTTCCCCACGGGAGCCATGCAGACTGCGCATTAAGGCAGGAGTAATTACTACTTCGCAATAGCGTGGGCCTCCGCTGAAATGGAGCTGCGGAAGTTTCAGCGCCTTCTCCAGCGATGAACCACAGTCATTTTGAGGCCGGATAATTTCTTTAATTTGCATTTGTGAGTGAGGAGGTTGAACTGCTGGGGGGGGTGTATATAGTCTCAGAAGGATGACGCAAAGTCGTTGACCCAGTTTCTTCCCCATTGCAGTTTTACTGCCCGTGATTGCTGCAGTGGACCTCGGTACGGCAAAGGACTTTGGCTCATGCGATGCTACAGGAACCTATTTAGATTTGGAAGGCATACCTTTTACTTCCATGCCTGCCCATCATCATGCCATAGAAGCTTCATGTCTCAGACAGAGGCTTGACTCCAGTACTTTGTGGGAAGTGATCTGGATCACAGCAGAGGAACTGTAAGTGCGATAAAATAGTTAAGAAATACAAGATCTCACGTTATGTTATTCTGTTGGACAACCTGGGACTCAGCTGGAGTGATGGGATCACTTGCTGTGTACTGTTGCCGTATCTTTCTTCAAGTGCTTTCAGCTCTGAATGCTCTGTTTCATGTCAATGAATATATAGTTGAATTAAAATGAAAGGCAGACTCAGCCCTATGTAAAATCAATGAAGTTATATGCTGACCCTGTGTTTCCTCCAGTGATACCTGGCGAGGGATCAGATTCTTCTGCAGTGCTAGCAATATGTCATTTTACATCATAATACATGTCATTGCTTTAAAAAAAAAGGATAACTTTTCTCCCGGACTACAAATTACATCTAGGACCCGTTTGTCAAAACTGCAACATTTTTGCAAGCTATAGAATGTCTTGTAAATACATTTTGGCATTTCTTGTAAATATATTTTTTTTTACTATAGGAAAAAAAAATCATATATTTTTAATGAGTTCCAGCCCCCAAATCTGAAATGCCTGATGTTTTTCTAAGCATAAAACAAACAAACCCTTGCCTGAGTGACCTGATGATGAAGACAGCCTGCAACAGCTGGGATCAGAGCTCCAGCTTCTGATGTGGCACCCCTTAACCACAGTGCTGTGCAGTAGGGGCTTAGCTGATGCTTTATGTTGTTTCCCACATTGTACCAGTACAAGTGATACAATATACAAAAAAAGTGAAACTCAACTGCCATTTTAATAAACAAAACTCAAAACCCCGACCCCCTGATTTTATTATCATTCACTTAAAAAGACAGGTTGTCATGGTTTAACCCCAGCCAGCGACTGATGTTCTGACGAACATTATGTCAGCTGAATGTTCTCTCAGTGCCAGGACCCACTACAGCCCGGCTGCCAGAAATGGGGAGAGGCAGCAGTGTGGACTGGGGACGAAGTTAGGGGAATTTAAATGCAGAAGCAGAAATGGATGTAGCAGAAAGAACTGAAAAGAGGGAATTCAGGGGTTTGGTAGAACTCACAGGCACTACAGTGAAGAGAGAAGATCTGAAATGATAATAAATGTTATTCAAACACAGAAAACAGGGAAATGCGTCACTTGCGTGAAGACTGCCATTCACTAAGTGTTAAACCTTCACATACCAGAGTAGAAAATTGGTTTAGACACCACAGCAGTTTCAATGCCTACCATAGAGCCAGCGATCTGAACAACCACCCCATGATTTTGAGAGGAGCAGGAAGGGAAAAGCTCCATGCTACAGAAGGAAGGGAGATTTTTATTTTTCCTTAAAGATGTTTGGGACTGATGTAGTCCAGAAGATTTGTGCACGCTGAAGAGCCCGTGGCTGAAATTCAAAATAATTCCAAAGCATCACCAAACCCAGGAACTAGCAAGGTCCCCAGTGAACTTACGAGCAGCCGTTGGTTTTCTCTTACCTACTCCTGGCTGCTCACGGTGAGGAAAATGATCTCTGGCACTGCAGTAGGTGCTTCTGCAAGGTGGGATGCAGGCACAGATAAACATGGACATATATGACCTCTGGGCTTGGAGTTGGCTGGCAGAGGACGAGCTGTGAGCTGCAGTTACATTGTCTTCCATGCAAATTTATTATTATTATTATTATTATTATTATTATTATTATTATTTTCTCAAGTGCAGCACTGCTTCACTCTCTGGTATCCAAGTGAGAGCTGGGCTATGCCAGGCTGGCATGGAGGTGGTGGTATGTGTCAGCTCCTGCCTGAATCGACACGTCTTTAAGGACCAGTAGCCCTGTGTCTTCCAAAGAAAAGACGTTCGCCGACATTGAGCTGCTCTAGGAATACCTTTAAGCAATTTCTTCCATTATTTTAGGAATGGTTGTAAAGCTTCCCAGGAGTAATTAATAGCAAGTGTCTCCGGATGAAAAGAGCTCCAAATGCGTTCAGGATTTCTGGACCAGACTCCCAGCCTCTCCGCCGGGCTCCAGGGGCAGAAGGTTTTACTCTCTGCCTTGCTAACTTGGCAGCAGCAGAGAGAGTTGGCCCTCGGCGCGTCTTTCACAAAACGTGAGTGGCAAAAGGAGTTGAGGGGGTGTAGGCAGAGAGGTGGGCAAGCTTGGAGATGTGAGGACGAGGAGCCAGAGCTTGGTGCCACTGTTGTGCAGACACTAGAACTGCTGGTACGCGGGGCCATCGCAGCCTTGGGATGAACATCGCTGAGGTTAAGGCTCTGGGTTCTGGGCAGGTTTTGCAGTTTATGTGGCTACAGCTACAGCGAGGAGCGTTTGCGGAGGCTGGCGATGGTGGTTAGGGCTGCATCGGCCACACACCCGCAGTGGTGTCGAGGCACCAAGACGGCGATCGCTGAACCTTCCCCTGCAGCGCAGAAATCGAAATTAAGGGATGGACAACCAGCCCCCTCTAGTGGTACTTTTCCCGGGAAGTTTTAAAACTGGGTTAGGGTTTTTTATTTTTTTAAATTTCTTTTACACATCCAGCACGGTGTGACGAGATAGTGACACGATCGAGGTTTAAACTGTTTGACTTGCTTACAGCCTCTCTTACCCTGCAGAGCAAGGCGTACGGAGCAAGTCCTCTTCTGAAGTTTCTGGGACGGGGTGGAATGAAAATTATGATCAAACGCGGACAAAGCTGCTGCGTGAGAATCCACAGCTTTCCAGTTCAACACTAACACTTCTCTCATCTCCTCTGTGGAAGTCTCCGAGCCTCATTTGCCTTCCTCTTCACCTCGGGCACTTCCAAACACACCTTTAAACGTAAAGCTAGTGTTGGAGGAGATCTAACCCCTAAAACTATACTTGAACATTTTACTAGCAGTATTAATTGCAGTGTAACTTAGGCATCTGACCCACATGCTGGAGCACAGGCAGCATATTTTACATGTGATGGCCTATGTACAAAGCTCATGCTTACACAGTCCCTCAAAGACAGGGCTGGAAAAGCTTAAAATTACAGCCAGCTTGTGCTGGGGACCTCATTTTTTTGTTCCCACTAACACAGGATTTTGAAATTGTGTCTCCTGGAGGCAAAGAACAAAGCTTTGGTGAGGTCAGAAGAAAAATGATTACCTTGTTTTATCAAAGGATCATTAAAAATATAACTCTGACTTTCACATCATGTTTAGACAGCGCAGCAATGGCTTGTTACTGGGTGATCAACACACAGTGACGTCAACTGATTTGACACAAGCGGTTGTAATTCAGCCAAAGTTAAACTTGGCATTTCTTGATGGTTTTGCATTGGGCCCTGCGCCTTTAAACACGAGTGTGTGTGTGTGTGTGTGGACATACCTGTACAGGCAGGCAGGGTTAGAGGGGAAGGAACCTTTTTATTTTAAGTCCTTTCTCAATTTGCTGCTCCAGTCAGCTGGAAGGTGGTTTAAGGGTTCAGGTAATACGGATGGCGTAGCGAGACATTCCAAGAGCTCTTCCCTTTGGATGCAGGGGATAAGGTAGCTGTGAGCGACATACACCCACGGCACTGATTTTGCCCAGCCAGTGGGGAGGATTTGGGCCACAGCTAATAACCCACAGGCACGTCCTCTCCCATTGCTTATGGAGTGTCCTGGTTTCAGCTGGGATAGAGTTAATTGTCTTCCCAGTAGCTGGTACAGTGCTATGTTTTGAGTGCAGTATGCGAAGAATGTTGATAACACTGATGTTTTCAGTTGCTGCTAAGTACCATTTAGTCTAAAATCAAGGACTTTTCAGCTCCTCAAGCCCAGCCAGTGAGAAAGCTGGAGGGGCACAGGACACAGCCA
>JANXJC010000008.1:30426119-30459441 GCA_027564655.1 Leptodon cayanensis
AGTGGGCACAGATGATGGTTGGACTTGATGATCTTGAAGGTCTTTTCCAACCTAAATGATTCTATGATTCTATGATTGCGCGGGCACGTAGCTGACCATTAAATACCAGACTGGCCACCTGGGGTTTCTACAAGCAGCTTACAACCATCACACGTAACTAGAAGCTCAAGCTTAGGTCTAAATTTCACAATTTCCTGCAGCCCCAGTGCACGAACCCCCAATGGCGGGTCATATGCCAGGCCAGAGCTTCTTGCTGGAGCGGCACCCGCACCGCTCAGCCTCGGCGTGACCCTGGGAGCTTTTTCTCATGCTGTGACGCCCAGGTGCCAAATGCTGTAGCAATGCATGTCATAGCACAAACGCAGGGATCTACACTCCCCCCTCTTCCCCCCCACCCCCCCTTCCTGATGCCTGCTTAGCAGAGAGGGGGGAGGGGACAAAGATTTTCTTTTTTTGCAAAAAGCAGGAAATCCCTGGGTCAGCTTTTATTTCACTGGGGTGGAAAGAGAAATGATTCAGTGTCAGCAACCTTCCTATTGTTCCTCCTTCCCCTGACTCAGGCAGACCTCTGGAGAGAAGTCCTGTGCAGCCACAAGTCATCTGTTCGTTAGACAGGGTTTTGTACAACATCCTCAGTTGGTCCGGATGAAGTTAGTTAGCGGCCGAGAGTAAATACCAGCTGCCCCCTGTCCCTGCATGAGCAGCGCTTGAAATGATCTGTGGCACAGCAGAGCGGCAGGACCAGCAGGTAGATTTTGTGCCATCTGCTGTCAAATTTGGATGATGGGTTTTGTTTGAGAAATCTGCCCTTAGGCGCTGGCATGGTTTCAGCATTTGTTTTCCTGGTAAGACCCAGTGCATATAAAAGACTGGAACCATCTATGGACTTGCTGACTTGGCAAATAACACCCTAAGGACGTGTGGTCACAGCCCACCTTTGAAGACAAAGAATTGTCATTTTTTCATGACGCACGGTAAATGGCATTTCTAGATCTAGAGCAGGTGTGATTCCCTGGATTATAAAGTCTGAAGATTTACAATCAATTCCTTTTCCTGAGAAAAAAGCACGTTCTTTGTGCTTGTGTTCTGTCCTCAATAGGATGTGGGAAGCAAAAGCGTGAGCTAGCGCAGTCTTACACCATCGGAAAGAGTTTTTTTCCTGTAAGCTTGACTGGAATTCTGAATTCCTTGGACTGGGAAGTTATGTGGGTGAACAAGGGTCAATGGGGAAACAGAGTCATAGTTAAGTTGTTGAAAGGTGTTTCAGGCTTCACTGGCAGTCAGGTCAAGTTGGAAGAAAGGAGGAGTGGTGAAAGGGTGCCTGGTAGAGCGGTGGGGATTTCAGTCACGGAGAAAGTGAAGTCTCTTAGTAATAGTCGAAGGCTAATTCACGTGATATATGCTGGAAAACAAAGAGTTCTTGGGGTTGCTGCTCTGGAGGAGGAACAGGGATAGAGAGCAGGGGAGTACTCGGGCCTGGGGTGAGTGCCCAGGAGAGACGGTGACTGGAGGCAATAAGCTGCAGGCACCGAGGTCTGCCTTCTTGGCAGGTCAGGTGTGAAAGGAGGGAATGCTGAAGGCTCTGGGCAACCATCTGGTGGCAGATGCTAGAGGAAGAGGGGAGGAAGAGCCAGAGGGAAAAGGTGTAGCTGTGGAAGCTAGGAACCCTTGGGAAAGTAGGAGTGAGCGGTGTCCCTGCAGGAACTCAGAGAGGAGAGGATGGGGTAGGGTGGCCTGAAGAGTTCCCCCGTGGAAAGGAGATGTGGGAAGACAAAAATGTGAGGAAAATTGCTGGGAAAATACGAGAGTAAGGTCATCAGATTCCTTTGGTGAGCACTCAGCGCAGCGCTGGCACAAGACCATCACGGAGACAGGCCCTGGACCCAGCATCAGAGGCCGGATCCAGAACCAGTAGATGGGCTGTTCATGGATTTTCCCATCTCCTGGCAGGAGCAACTGGAAGGTCAACTTGGGGAAGGGTCATGACCATCTCCAGCCAGCACCGGCTGGAGCAACAGTTGTGCACGTTTGCTCTTTAAAAGGGGAAGCACACGTATTAACTAGCCAGAAAGCGGTTTTGAAATAGGAAGTGTGTAGGGTATGCTGCTAGTTATTTCTGCTTTCCCATCGGTCTGTCAAACACAGAAATCCTGGGGATCGGGGTGGTGGGGGGTCCAGCCTGTCTAACTCTGGTACAGACCTCGTGCCTCACCGCTGGGACTGGCTGAAGGAGCCCTGCTACAGCGAACACAGTGCTGTTCAACAAGGAGAGAGAGCTAGGTGTCTTCGAAGGCATTTAGAGGGGAGTCTGGGGCAACCAGATCCTCCAGGTTAAGCGGAGTCTGAGAGGGAAGGTTGACGAGTGGTGGTGTTAACATGTTGACTAATAAATTGATGAAATATAAGAGAATCAGATTTTCCTTCACTATAGGGAACAGACGGGGCCTCTTCACCCTTTTCTCTGCATTTTTTCCTTCCCGAGAAAGCCTCTCTCCATCATTGTTGTGTCTCTCAGGGTTAGAGAAGAAAGATGCTCCTCTGCTCAGGATGCTGGTCTAGATCTGGGGTGTGCTTCCATCTGTACCATCAACTCCCTCGGGGCTGCTTCAGCCTCAGCGCAACGATGCAAACACTTTTCTCCCATTGCTCATTGTATCGTCTCATCATATTTTCCTACTTCAGTGACTTCTCAATCTTTTGTTACACTTCTAAGTAGCCCTGGGGGCTCTGCTTCAGTCACAGACCCACAGACTTTTTTCTAGCATGAGACAGCATGACATGCTGGCCATGTTAGCACTCCCCTGGCACAGGAAAATGCTGTGCCAAGGCATTTTCCTGTGAGAGGAGCATTGCTATTGCAGCCAGATGTTACTAGGGTCCGAGTTAGCTTAGGAAATCCTCTGTTATAGGAGAAGCATGGATATATCCTCTGTGCTGCGTCAGCACATACTCACGTCTCATCCATGAAATGTGTAGGAGGCCTGAAAACATACCCTATTCCAGTAAAACCATTCTCACTTTGATTTAGTTTCACCTTCTGAGAATCCAGGGAGGGGGAACTTGATTTACAGTAACTGTTGGACCGAGATGAGAGCACAGTAGAATGGCTCCCAGTTCCAGGTGAGGCAAATAAATTCTCCTTTCCCACACCACGCTCCTTGATGAGCAATAGCAGCATTTCAGCAGAGTCACTGACTCGCTTTGAAGTGACCACAACACCGCATTCCTTCTGCTTTATGCAACGCACTGCGACTTCTTCCAGGGAATGCTTCTTGGTGTTGTCTCCTAAGGCAGCAGGCAGGTCTTTCCAAGGACCTGTCTGTGCTACTCTACAGCACTTTTTCTTTTCTTCAGGCTGGCAACACCTCACGAATTTGCTTCCCTTTCTTTTTTTTTTTTTTTTGCTAACTTCTTTCTCAGTGGCATCCTTTGGTTATGGAATAGCAAAAGTATCATATTATTTGTTTTATCATAAGGACCACACCTCAAAGAAATTCATCTGAGCTGTAAAGAGGTAAAAATGGTTTAGAAAGTGAATAAAACAGGCCTAGGAGAAGAGGGGCTGGTGACATTAGAGGTCTAGCTCTCAGTTTCGTTTTGCCTCGATGGAAAGGCCTTGACTAAAATAGCAGAGAACGGAATCCAAGAGGAACTGGTGCTGCTGCTGCTTGGGGAAGTTAGGTGAGTCAGAACCTTTCAGATAAGTGACATGGGGGCAGCAGGAGCAGCTATCAAAAATCAGCCCAGCTCAGCTCCTACAAATGTCTATTGACCAAACAGCTCTGGGTGCATCCAGACCCTGCACTGTCCCCAGCATCAGCAACACAGCGTCACAGCACAAGACAGGCACTTGAATAAAATTATGTTTTCACCTAAGAGCTGATGCTGAAAGATACTCCATGAGCATTTCATCCTGTTCCCTGAGCTCTCTCTTATAGCGAGCATCTGTCCATCATTCAGGCAGAATTCCCCATTTCCAAGTCCCAGGCAGACACAGGCAAGAAACTAGAATCAAGCCGCTCAGACTAGGGCAATTCTGGGCCTGAGGAGGAGGAGACCTCCAGGCAACAGAAAAATTTTTACTGGAAAGCAGCATCGAATTAAGGCCTCTGTAAGACTGCAATTTTTCACTCAGTTCCTCCTTAATCCCGATTTCAGCACTTTTTATGAGATCCAGGCCATTGGTGTCTGGCTTCCTTTGCACTGCACCAGTGGGAAAGGGCACCGTCACCACAAAAATCCGTGCCATGGATATAACCCCTCGAGGTGGACACTGGGTTCCTTTGGTGTGACCCAATCTGGGTCAGATTTCCCTGTCTACGTGGTGATCTGCTCACACCACCGGTGCCTGCACCTACACAGGTACCCCATGGTATTTCCACAGATATTCACCCTTAGGTCCATGAAGGTCATAGAGAATCGGGCTCTTGCTCACCAGAACCAGTTGGGCAATTCCTCAACCGCTTACGATTCTTCTGTATAAACCAGCTGGTTTTTCAGGCAGAAGGTGCTTTGGTACTCTTTCCCCTGTATATCCAGCACACCCAGGGATCTTATTTGGTCCCCAAATGGCCCTGCTGTCCAGCCCCACCCTCGGAGCGGTTGTTATTAGGCTGGTACTGGGTTTGGCTGCAAATAAATGAACCTTAAATGATACGCTGGCAGGAAATCTGCATAGTGGGGAGAAATAAAAAATACTTCCTTTTTCTTCTGCCTTAAGACATACTCAGTCAAAAGCCCGAAAATAAAAAACCTTCAGCAACTTGGTGGGGAAAAATAAATTTAGGGAGATGCCAGCATTTTGTGGAAGGTGAGGAATTGGCAGCTACCAAGCTGTAAACTTTCCTGAGCATACGAGTGGTTACACCAACTAATGACAGCCATAGAAGTTTTTTCTAATTAAATCATGGATGTCTACACTGGCAAATTGTTAAGACTAAACGTGGCACAATTCTGGCCCATAACAGCAAATACAGATCAGGAGTTAGCATGGACATGGGGCCATTCACAACAGGCACGCCGGATTCGGCGACCCTACGGTGAACAAAAGCACCGAGTATTTGAACTTGGCCCATCTTGCACCACCTGGCCTCAGTACCAGAGAGCAGACCTGGGCAAGTTTAATTTACTGGTAACAGATTTAACCTGCATTCTTATTTTTAATCTAGTCAAATGTAAAACATCATCATCCTTTGTCGACAGGATGGATGATTTATTCGATGCAGAGCTGCTTTTACTACTGCCAGTCTTGCACAGCTCTCTCCACTCTCCACTGAAGCGTACACTACCCAAGACTTTCGTGTAAATCTATTTCCTACTGCTCCTCTCCCTCCTTCACTGGTCAGATTTCCCTTAATGACCTCCTGGTTTTGCAATCTTTGGAGGACTTTTCAGTCTGTGGTCAGACAGATATGCAATGTGTGATCAAGCATGGTGCTTACACGTACAAAATGAAAGGGTCGTGTAGCTTTGTTCAGGCTGGTGAGGGAGGGCAAATGCTCTAGACCAGAGGACACCAATGCTTATGTCAATGCTGAACCACATAAGTACAACTGATACCCTAGAGAAAAGACTTGGGGTGTTCTCCAGAGTATTCAGAGTTGCTGGCCCAAAAGAAAACTGTATGAAGCAGCAGTTACAGAGCAAATGTGGGGAAATAGTAGTAAATTTCCTTTAAAAAAATTAAAAACATGAAAATAGGCACATCAAGAGGTGGAAGACTTCTGCTGAAGGAGTTTGTGTACTCTGTGTGCAAAACCAGACAAAATACCATTTCTCATAAAACACATAGCTGTTTTCTTCTCTTAGAGTGAATGCGTGTGACAGACATCCCTGGAATGAGATGGGCCCATAAAACTACTTAATTACTTGACATACTTGCTTACAGTTGCAACAAGACCTGTATTTGTGAGTCCATACTACACCTGGCAATTAGTACTATTCTATTATTTACAGTAACAACTGTATGATGTATCATGAAAGATCCTGGCTGCAACGCACTGCACAAAGTCTCAGCAAAGCACTTCTACCTCCAGACAACTCACAACTGAAACTAAGGAGGAAAAATACAACAAATAAAGACATAACTAGTGGAAAAGCACATAAAATTGTTAGCAGCAAGAGGGGAATATTGGTATTGTGTTCCTTTGAAAACCTGCTTCTATTGAAATTACTAATAAAACTGTCTTGAGCCAACTTCTGCCTGTGGAGAGGCAGAAAGGTGCAACAACTCCCTTTCTTTCCCTAGCTGAAGAGTCACTCTTGTCACTGTTCTCTGTGAAATGAGTTCAGCTTTCTAGCTAGCAGGAAGCTTATTTTGAACTGGCCCAACTCCTCGGCAAGACAGCCTAACCCTTCTATGTCTTCCCCTCCCAAAGAATTCAGAGCTTCCACATGTAGGGTTTTACTTCCTGCAAAGAAGTTCACTGCAGCCATACAGCTTTTGTTTCTTAAAAAGTTCTTATCCTGGATCTGCCTTATCATCTGGCTTAACCTCAGAAACGATTAAACTCAGTAATCCATAGAGATACGCTCAGGAAGAACAGAGTACTGATCAAAGAAGCTTAATGAGTCTCAAAACTTGATTCAAAGAACACGGCTAAAGACACCTAGAGGGTTTGTAGCACAGAAGCCATCCCTTCCTGTCCAAGCCACTTTATCACCAAAAACAAAATATACAGCGCATGCTTTCAGGTTTATCGTGGGTGCTTTATGCTATCTGAGGACAGCAGCCGATAGGAAGAAACTCTCACCTCAGCAACACTGAGAACACCTTGTGGCTGCAGGCCTAGTCACCCATGCCTTGCTTCTCACCAGAGAAGAGGTTCAGGGTGAACGGCCTCAGCATGTTCCTGCGGTATCTCGTGCCGACACCAGCACACAAGAAAGTGGTTTTGGTATGACCCTCCTCTAGACCTAACAGTCGACAGCACCACCCCCTCAAAAGCAGCAAATCGCAGCCTCTGTTATTCCTTCCAACTTGGTCTTTTTCTTTAGCCTCAGCGGCAGAACGTTTTAACTAGTTTTACTTGGATTATAGGCGTGCTGATGCTCTTGGGTCTTCCACTTTCCACCAGCTCCTCAAACTCATCGAGGATCTTCTCTTGCTGTGATACGCGTTGCGGTACATAGCAATAATTAGTCAGGATAAGCTGTACAGGCTCAATGGAGACCTGGGCTGGACTGAATGGATGTAAAGTATCAACACTTGACACATGAAACTCGCTCTCTGACGCCCCCCCCCCGCCGCCCCACGTACCACTACTGTTTAGTGAGACTTGAACATCTGTGAAAAGTACAGCCAGAAACCCGCTCAGCTCTTCTAAATTCATGAATAATGAAAAAGATGTATTCAGTTGCCCTGCAGGTTATCCCACAGAAGGATTATTCAAGTGAGCTCCTCTGTAAGCACAAAATCCCTACAGCAAGGCCTTTCATGTGATTCAGTTAGTCGTGCACCCAACTTAAATGAGAATTTACTCTTGCATAACATTAAATACAGTCAGCTGAATAAGCAGGCTCTTTCTCACCACGTCTTACCCTACGTCAGTATCCGTTTGGTGATCTTGAGCAAGAGATTATAATCTTGCTTCTGAGCAGTAAGTAGGTAAACTCTTTTTGGCCACAGAAAAAATAGCTAACTGGAGGTTAATTAGCTTACTAGTACTGTGAGCATTAGTGTGGAGGTGAACTTACACAGACCACTGATCTTCTCCTTGCTAAAAGCTGGAGCTAGCAGGTGAGGAGAGGAAGAACACAGCACAAAATGAGAACAACAAATTCAAAATATTAAGAGCACACCACTGGAGAGATCAGAACTTTGGTACGTGCTTTCCAAGTCCTGGGGTTTCTCTGTTCGTTGGTACTTCATATGTGGCACAAACAGAAAAATGGTTTTACAGGTTCAAGCAGCTGCTCTGGGTTTCTGAAGGCAGGGACTGCTTCCTCAGCCACTTTCATCAGAAGTAACCAACTGGGCTGGGAAAGAAAGCTCCTTTCAACTTCCAGCACTTCACCTTTAGGCAAGGACGCCCGTCTGCAAGCATGAGGGTGGATTTAAAGAGGAGCATCTCTCCTGCTCGCTCACTGCCTCTGCTCATCTGGAAGGAAACCTCTAGAGCGGTGTACCGGGTGTAGGGGGCAAAGTATTGGCAGTGGGGGGCTGGAGGGTGGCCTCTGTGTGAAGAGGTCAGGACTGCCCCATGCCAGACACAACTGCTTCTAGCCAGCTCCCATGGACCCGCTGCAGGACACAGCGGAGCACCTCAGCCAACATGGTGGTACCTCAAAGAAATTGTTTTTAAGAAAGTGCAAAACACCACATAGGCAGAGGAGGAGTGGCGGGGGGAAGGGAGAAGTGAGAAACAGCAGTACAAACACCAGGTCAGTGAAGAAGGGAGGGGGAAGAGATGCTCCAGGCACCAGAGCAGAGATCCCCCTGCAGCCCGTGGAGAGCACCCCACTGGAGCACATGGGTATTTCCTGAAGGACCTACGTCTCCTGGAGAGCCCATGCAGGAGCAGGTTTATCCTGAAGGACTGCAGCCCATCGGAAGGGCCCACACTGGAGCAGGGGAACAGCGCAAGGAGGAGCAAGCAGCAGAGAGGAGCTGTTATGGACTGACCACAACCCCCATTCCCCATCCCCCTGCACCGTTTGGGGCAGGGGAGAAGGTAGAAGAGCTGGGAATGAAGAAGTGAAGTTGAGCCTGGGAGAAAGGGCAGGTGAGGTAGGGGGAAGTTGGTTTAGGTTTTGTCTTTGTTTCTCACCACCCTACTCAATTTCTGATGAGCAGTAAATTTAATTTTCCCCAATTCAAGTCTGTTTTGCCCGTGACAGTAGTCAGTAAGTGATCTCCCTGTCTTTATCTCAAACTCTGAGCTCTTCCATCTTATTTTCTCACCCTGTCCCGTTGAGGAGGGGGAGTGAGAGAGCAGCTGGGTGGGCATCTAGCAGCAGGCCAAGTTCAACCCACCACAAGCTGTTGCATACATCTGTTTAAAAGAAACCTAAAATCCACTGGTTCACATTAAGCGTTTGTCAGAACAGAATTTCAGATCAGCATCTGCCTAAAACTTGCAGACAAGCTTTTTCTATTAGAGCTTTTGCGAGAATGATTTTGTACTTTACCACTTTTCCCTACCATTATTTCCAAAGTCCGACACAGATAAGGATTTCCAACATTCATTTACTATCTATACATTATTTGCAGAATTACAGAGAAGAATAATTTTTGTATGGAAAAATATAATATTAAAAATCTTACATACAAGGACAAAACATAGCAAAAAAAGGCTGCTCACAAAATTAACATCCAGTCTTTCTGTCACCAGTTAAGATGAAAACTCACCCTAAAGGAGTTTCAGCAATGATATTAATGTAATCTTTTTCTTTTTTTTTTTCCCCTCTTTTTCTTTTTTTTTTTTTGTATTTTTTTTTAACCCCCCATAAAGGAGACACACATTAAAAATAGTAATGTCTAAAACAACATTATTTAACTCTTAGTCAGGCACCTGAAGATTTGGCTTTGAGCATCTTCTGAAATCAGCAGTCATCAGAAGAACCCAGTTTCATGGAGGCACCAGTGATGGAGTTTCTGAAAGTGTCCTCCGAGCTGCGATCCGCAGACATTTGGGGCAGCCTCCAGACTTGAAGCATGATTTGTGAAAGCATGTTTTGCACTCTGTTTATCCATATGCGCACAGTTTAACATTCAGGAAGAAACAAATTAGAAAAATTAATCAATAGCTGTGCTCTTTGAAGGATGTTCTAGCTAGTTCACCCAAGTATAAAAGTAAACAGAAGCAGTGCTAGGCCGTGACAACAACCACTGTAATAACTATGACTAAACATTTTGGTTATATTTGCAGGATTTACCATGAATGTCGGCAAGATCTCATATAGGAGCAGCACAGCATTTTCCCAGGCTCGATCTCATATGCAGACCCAAAAAATAGTCTCCCCCACCGCAGCCATAATTATGCTCAGGCAAGTCCCTGGGTTTTGCTCTCTGAATTCACTGATGCAAGACAGCTACCCCAGGCTGGTTTTCAAAGATATATGCTATCCACTGTTTTCAAATACACATGCAGGTTTTCAAATACACATGCATTCAGTGAAGCAAGTTCTCAATATTTTCCTAAAATAAGTCTGAACAGTTTTATACACAAACACCCCCCCCAGGAAGAAAGAAAAATGTTTGGTCTGGAACATACCTGTGCACCTTTTGCATTTGGCAATCTGATACGGAAAGAGCAGATCTGCACTCTGACAGAATTCACAGATAAACCCCTTTGCTTGACAGAGCTACAAAACAGCAAAAGAGTTGATTTAAACTAAGAAAAAATTATTTAGGAATGTCAGCAGGGATATTCCTCACACTAGCAGCCACAAGGACACTAAGAGCCCTGGCTTTTCCTTACTTCGCAGCCATCCACATGGGAGGTAGAGCTCTTTAGAATATCTTTAAGAAGGGGCAGTAACTGCCCTCGTTTGATCTTCACCAGATCATCCAGTGAGAAGAGATGCAGCTCTTCTGTCAGATGGCTGGGGACCTGCTCAAATTCTTTCAGTACACTGCAAAGAGAAACAAAAACCAAATCAAGTTACAAAAAGTTGTTTTTCAAATATATTTGAAGAATAAGCCTCTTTCACTTCTCCAGTCACCCAGGGATCATATAAGGCAAGTCCATGCTAAATCCTACCTCCCCTCCCAATTTGAGATCACATTAACAAAAACTGGAGGGTTTGGGATTTAGAATAAAATGTCTGCTTTCAATGTGCATTCCTCAGGCATTGGAGTTGCCATGCACAGTTATCCCACCAATTCTTAAACAATGTGTAAAGGGCTCTCTCCTACCTCAGGAACAGTAGGTAAAATCCCATATAGCATCTAATGCAATAAGCTAGGGTTATTTACCTTTTTTTTTTTTTTTCCCTGGCAAAGAGAACTTTGAGGGTTTTTATCCTGCATAGGTCACTATTGGGTGAAACTATGCTTGTACTGAGTGGGTGAACGCTGAAAATATAGCTATTATTTTTAAACTATGACTGATGTAGAAGGCACAGTGAGGATCCTAACGCTTCTTTCTATAATGGAATCACAGGTGGTTGTTCAGAAGGGAGACATTAAAATACATTTCTATTTAATTTTGGTGAACAACAAGTAATTAATGCATAAAAGAGGTCCATGTCAAAGAGAGAACAGAATCTACTTTTAAAGCTTATTTTGCTTATGTTCGTTTTTAGAAAGCAATTCTGCAGTGAAGGTTTTATCATTTACACGTCTACCTATTAGTTATGGACATAGTTTGGGAAGGTGAATACCAAAAATCTTTAATCTGAAGCAACAAGCAAGGTCATGTTTTGGTATTTATCACTTTTGGTTACTCCTTTCATCTGAATATGTTTATAAAATAAACTGAATTGAGCATTATGACAGATTTCTGGAAGAAATATTTAAATCCTCAAGGAACACATCTGTTAATTTTTTTTTCAAATATTTTTTTTTAAAGACAAATCATGTCAGAGATATACATAAGTATCTTTGACCTTTTAAGACTGAGTGAGAACCTAAAAGAGAGAGTACGAAAAACTATACACCTAACAAAAATCCTTCAACATTTAAACCCAAATGTCTAAGTAAGTTACAAGAAACAGAAAGCTATCACATAAAACCTGTTCTTCACTCAACATTTGCAGTGCAATAGAAGGAAGTTTATTTATCACCATTTTCTCTAATGATCATATTAACTCATTTAAAACTGCACTCAGATGCCTCTGGAGAAGAAGGCTCTATAAGCACCTTAGGTACATTTTAATAAACTATTTTTCATGCACAGTCATGGTCCATACCTTTCACCAAACCTGCAGGTTTTCAAAAGCTTTTTTAAATGAAAAAGCTGTTCTTGCACCTCCTAAAAGATGAAGGGGAAAACCAAAACAATTTTTAAATGAAAAGCAATTGCATTTATATATTTGTAAGTGAGGAATACCACTATTTGAGTCAGCAATCCTTGTCAGTATATCAAGCCACACCTAAAAATAGAAACTTCACACTCAGCACAGAATTAAACAAACAGATTTTCCAATGCACAAAAGGCCAAGGAAGGCAAAGGCTACTTTTATTCACTGACAAGGGAAGCAATTCCTAATGCTACAAATGGCTTAATGTCAGCACAGCAAGATGCCAGACCCAAACCCGTGTAAGAACAGGTAAGTACACCCTTCCTTAAGCTGTAGGAGGTACAGCCCTTAGATGAGCCAAGGGTGTTTTCTCTAATGGCCCACAAAATTAAGGAGTCATTCAAAACTTCCGGAGCTTTCCAACAGCCAATTGCCAAGCAGAAGTAAATATTTACTGCAGGAGCCCAGCTCCCCGCCATGAACTAAAACTGGAAATCAATAAGGAAACGCCTCCCAACGACACGGGGAGAAGTGAGACCTCTGGCATAGGTTGGAAACTTCTTCCTCCTCCCTCTTCATCTGAGAGGAGAGAAGGCAAGTCCCAGAAGCAGTGATGGGACACATCCAAGTGCGGAGAAACCAACTCTGCCTCCTTCCCACATACACACATGGCAAAAGGACAACCTGCCTGAAGGAGTTTTTCCCAAAAGTCTCAGACCCACAAATTCCTAAAAAAAAAAAAAAAGGCCACACTTACCCTCACTCTGTCCATTTCTTTACTTTTTGCATAGAGGGCTTTGTTAATACACGACACGTTGAAAATTGGGTGCTGCCATATGCTGTCCAGTAGGTGTTTGGAGAAGTTGCATACATAGTATTTTTTGAAGTCCCACTTCAAAAGTATTCGGGCAGGAATGGAAGACTGGGCATAGCTGTGGCAGCAGTCACAAAAGTATTTCCCCAGGTAGTCACAATAGCGGAGTCTCCTGATATATTCTGCAGGTAGAGAGCAATGAAATAGCGACTATTTATAATACTTATGGGATGTACCTCTTGTCTGTATGCCTATTCTGACTAAATAACTCAGATCTGCTCGAGTAAGGGGCAAGGGATTTTTTTTTTTTTTTTTAATTAGGGGTTTTATTATTGTGGTAAACACATGCACGCGGTCTGTACTTTGCATTAGAAGAGAAAGCTTTCCTCATTTCCACCTTTGTCAAACTGAACTGATTATATTTATCACCATGAGATCTTAGAGAAACCATAGTCGGCTTTACCCGCAAAAAAGAGACACAAGACAAAACACACAACAAAATACTTTCACCAAATGGAACGAGCTGATCTTGAAGTCACACTTCTATAATACTTTTTCATATAAAGAGGTTTGTGGGTTTTTCCCAGCTATCTCACCATCTCAGGTTTGCTCAAGTTAATGTGCCATCACAGATTGTTGACACTTTACAGGCCAACACAAATGCTGCTCTTTTGTGAGCAGACCCAGAACAAGTCTCGAAAGCCACTTCAAAGATTTCTTAGGTGAGGTCTGGTTGTCAGACCTGTAAATCATCATGTTTTCAAGCAGTTCTCACAAAATATAACAAATAAAACACAAACAAGGTTTTGTGATCAAGATTTAAAGAAAATAAAGTTTTAAAAAGACATCCTGAAAGAGTAAAACCACACATTCCATAAGCTTGCATAAAGCTTCCATAAAGTCTCTAAAAAGAGACTTTTGGAAATGTGTAAATTGGCACAGAGAAAGAATTATTGAAAGAAAACATTGGAAGATGTAAAACCAGCACTTTCCAGCCTGGAAGCTTGATTTTTTTTAATAGCTTTTCCTGTTTTGTTGTTGACTGTCATGAATTTTTACTGTATATGAGAAGGCATCTACCAAGTACCGGATTCTGTCCGCAATGAGAAATTCCAGGCAGTGGTAAGATCCCACTGCCTGTTTTATCATTGCAGGTACATCCAACAATGAGATTTTCCTTCTAGCGCAGATAATTTGACATTTGTAGTACATCTACGTTGGTGAGGATTATAGCCAGATTACTAGTAATGGATTTATCAGGTTTTTTACCTTTTGGTAATACTTACTGCTTTCTATCGGGGTTCCGCAACCAACACACGTAAAGTTTTGGGCAGCCACCACTGCATCTCTCCTGCATACAGAGGCAAACAGTTACACCTTTCAGCAACCAAAACAGAGTTTAATTAACATTCTCCCAAAGTGCAAGAGAGCTACACTAGCATCAGTGAAAACATCCAAATTAGGAGCTGACTCCTACTCCTCCACATGAAGAAGAAGGGGATTCTGGAAGGAGATGCAGATTATTATTTTAGTGGGAGTCTCTAAGCTATTCTGTGGAGAATATACCATCAACTACTGCTTCTAAATATGGCTTCTTGCAAGAATTAAATTCTTTTCCATTTCCTAAGGTGGCATCAATATCAAGGGGGAGGGGGAAATCCACATCCGCAACTGAAAAAGCAACTGGGCCTGCAGTAACACAGGGAATTGCCCAGTTTGCCTACTGCGTGCATGTAACAGCACTTTATGTAGAGTGAGACAGTAGTTTCCTCAAACACGACCTGTTTTCTCCCCCCTTTCTGAAAACCTACTACCTATAAAATATCAGCAGCGAAGTGGGGAAACTCTTAGGAATATTCTCCAGGTAGTCTCACAAAATGAAATTTTCAGGAGTCCAGCTAAACACACTGCCACCATAACAGCAAACAATATGTGTATTATCATCTGTAAAAGGGCACTTGCCATATTAATCAGGACGTGCCAACAGAGGGAAAAAGATGCCATCTGCTTTCTAGCGAAGCTGGTGACAGACACTGCAGAAGGCTGTGTCATGCACTAGCTCTAAGCTTAGGTTCTGTTAAATCAGCCAGGCTCTTTCCATCAACTTCAGCAGGTTTTAGACAAATCCCCATGCTGTACTAAACAACAATGCTCAGTTTCCTTAGACTTACTTGACTGAAGGGTGAATATTAAATATAATCTGCGATCTTGGTGGGGCCCAGCCAGAAGATCCTCTTAATTTGGATATGATCTTTATTTCTTCAGCCAGATTCAAACTGGACTCAAGCTCTCTTGGAATCTCTTCTTTCAGCACCAACTATTGGGAAAGACAAACTTGTGAGGATGAACAGCCCATCAGCTGGACATGCGTTAAATGCTATGAAACGTCTCCTTTACACTCCAGGATTTTAAAGTTCAGTTTTCACCTGCATGTAGTCCCCCTCAGTTAAACTCCCTCATCTCAGTCCCAGAAGAAAGAACATTCCGATTGTTCACAACTACACATCTTAAATGTGCTGAAAATAGCTAAAGAGAGAAAAAAATTTCTAAAAATGTATCTAAAGTGAACTAATAAACTGTAAGTACTTGTCTGTATTTATTTTCTCTCTCTCTCTTTTTTTTTTTTTTTTTTTTTTAATGCAGCTTCCCCCTTTCCCTAACAGTAAAGCAGCTGCAGTGAGACAATGATTATTTGGGGAACCAAATAAAGAGCCCGCTGTTTTCGGCTCAGACTCACTCTCTGCTTAGATGAGCTCAGGCAACCAGACAGTTGAATTGCAGAGTCTGTCTGCAGCCAGTGTTTTCTGAAAGCTCTGCACAACTCCTGGGCTGTTGCTTCAGCAGAATTGCTGCCTGGTTCAAAAGATGATCTGAAAGTTAAGCAATACAGACAGTGAAAAATAGCAGCATGTCATCAGCAGCTCTGCTGCCTCTTCTGCATCCCTGAAAACTTCTCTCCCATCCCTGCATTCCTATCCCCTTGCTTTGATACACCCAGGCCCTTGCAGAGCCACAGCAACCACCCTCCAGCAAGACTCCAGGACCAGAGAAACGCTCTGCTAAGCCAAGCGCCACAGACATTTGCTGTCAAGCAACATTCCTTCCCCTTCCTTGGGAGGGCCAAATTTACCACTCCTACACCTTTCCCGCCCCAGCCAGCTGAGTCACCAGAAAGCTGGTCCAGCAGAAAAGGTAGTGCCACCGGGCTATTATAGTAAAGATACACAGCAATACCTTTCATCTGGGGAGACAGACAGATTTTCAAGGTCTTCAAGTTCTGCGGTAAAGGAGAAAATTTTATCAAGCCATCTAAGAAACAAAGCTTTTATTACTCAGCACTGGTTTAAATCTACCCTCTATGTTACCACGGTGTCAATTTTCAAGCATATTCATCTTTACAACACCCTTGCTGGATGTGGGAAACAACCTCAGCCCTGGTTGTAAACAGGCATAAGGAGTCTTATCTCTTCTGCAGATCTCTTGCATTCGCTGATGAAGAGTACTCCTAACAGGTATGCATCCTATCATCACCAACAGCCTCCCTTCAAGACCAGGGGAATCCGTAAGGAGAGACTAAGCGCCTGCTAGTCCAGGTCCAACCAGAAGGCACTAGACATTAATAATAATATACAGAACCGATAGAGCGTACGTTAATTTTTTTCAGACACCGACAGATATTTGGAGACACTGATCACGAACATGCCAGCTAATGCTATAAACGTGTTAGTAACAGGTGAGATGAATGGAATTAAAGTACACACTTCTTCATTACGTTTATCTAGACAAAATACGTTCGCATCGGTAGCATTAGTTTTGGCCATGCATATCGTTCTCAAGACAAATGCTTCCGCATTCATACATATCAAAATAACTCTTGCTACTAGAAATGCAGTTTTGGGAGCTAGTTCTTCATTCTTAGATTAGGGAGAGCAGGTAAAAAAAAACCTGTGAATCTCTAAAACCAAAGGGAGCAGTAAAAAAAAACATTTGTTAACAGGAAAAACTAAGATGAAGGTTAAATGTTGCTCAGGCTACTTTCAAGGGTTTCTATTTCTATGTGTGTAAAAAACAGAAGCTAACCAAAGAAACTCAGGAAGTCCTGAAAAAAAGCAGCGCACTGGTGGCTATAAGGGGACACATTCTGCTCTAATTAGGTTTTAGGCAGCCTTCCCTCTGCTAAACTCTTTAATTAGGAAATTATCAAGTCCTAAATTCTCTCAAACAATGCTGCTGTGGTTGGCTGAGGTTGTGCCAGCTCCACACTTTGCTCACCCACATTCATTGGGTTTAAACCTTAGACATAATTTCAGTCCCTGTATTGGGTTTGTGTGGCAAGGTTTTGGTAGCGGGGGGGCTACAGGGGTGGCTTCTGTGAGAAGCTGCTAGAAGCTTCCCCCATGTCCCACAGAGACAATGCCACCCAGCTCCAAGATGGACCTGCCACTGGCCAAGGCCGAGCCCAATCAGTGATGGCGGTAGTGCCTCCAGGAGAACAGATTTAAGAAGGGGGGGGGGGGGGGAACACCAAACCAAACCCCTAAAACTGCAGAAGAACAACAGTAGCTGGAGAGAGGAGTGAGAACATGTAAGAGAAACAACCCTGCACCCTGCAGACACCAAGGTCAGTGAAGAAGGAGGAGGAGGACATGCTCCAGGCGCCGGAGCAGAGATTCCCCTGCAGCCCGTGGGAAAGACCACAGTGAGGCAGGCTGAACCGCTGCAGCCCAGGGAGGTCCACGGGGGAGCAGATATCCACCTGCAGCCCGGGGAGGACCCCACGCCGGAGCAGGGGGATGCCCAGAGGAGGCCGTGACCCTGTGGGAAGCCCACGCTGGAGCAGTTCGTGAAGAACTGCAGCCCGTGGGAGGGACTCATGTTGGAGAAGTTTGTGGAGGACTGTCTGCCGTGGAAGGGACACCAAGCCAGAGCAGGGGAAGAGCGTGAGGAGTCCTGCCCCTGAGGAGGACGGAGCAGCAGAGACAAGGTGTGAGGAACTGACCCCAACCCCCATTCCCCATCCCTCTGTGCTGCTGGGGGAAGGAGGTGGAGAATTTGGGAGTGGAGTTGAGCCCGGGAAGAAGGGAGGGGTGGAGGGAAGGTGTCTTGAGATTTGGGTTTATTTCTCATCACCCTACTCTGGTTTGATTGGTAATATATTAAATTAATTTCCCCAAGACAACTCTGTTTTGCCCATGACAGTAATTGGTGAGTGATCTCTCCCTGTCCTTATCTCGACCCACGAGCCTTCCATTCTATTTTCTCTCCCCTATCCAGCTGAGGAGGAGAGTGACACAGCAGCTTGCTGGGCACCTGGCATCCAGCCAGGGTCAACCCATCACACCCTCAAACCAGCAAAGATATCCTTTTGTAGAAAGAAAATCCTGCACTAGTCAGGTATATAAGGTTGTAATAAGGAGTCATGCATACATCATTCTTTCCATTTTCTCATGTTATTTCTCCTGCAATAACATCTACTAAGTCAATAGATTTTCCAAACAATGCAATGGAGCTGTTTCTGCAGGTATAGTTTTAAAGTCTTACCAATAATTACATATTCATCCTCTGAGTCACTGTGGCAACGAAATCTAGTGACCTCATGACGTGATGGTAGATGCACTGGGGAGCTGACAGGCAGCAAAGCACAGCCTGTCCGGAACAAAGGCAACACCAGTTAAACATTTCCAGCATTTATAGAGTAGCTGCAGTTATATTTACATTTGTCTTCGCTTACCAAAACTTTGGAACACAGGCTGTATTTACAGAGGAATTTAATTTATTTATTTATTTTTATACACACACAGAAAGCCAATTCTTGGGAGACTGTCACACAGCATGTCCCTCAGTTTCTTAGGAAGAAGCTTCTAGAGACTAAACTAAAAGCTTTTATATTATCAGTGGTCTCTCCACTTCTCACATGCAAGCACACCATTCATTTTTCCCCAGAAGTTACATCGTTTAGACTTTAGACTTAAGTTCTATCACCAAGATCCATATTAATCAAGAGACTAAAATCTACTTAAAAATGCATGGACTGACTCAAGCATTATAGTGCCAGGAGCATTTGTTTTATTGCCTGAAACTATATGTGAATGAATACTCTAGGCAGTTTCACTGAAATCAGTTGTGTGGCCTGATCTGCATAGTGCAGAAGTAAGCACAGAAGGACGGAGCCAAGCTTCAAATCCTGCAAAAAAGGATTTAAGCAGAGAGAAAACCAGGCAACTACAGGCACAATCTATGCAGAGTTGTGCTTGGCTTGTGGCACTTCAACCTTACATTTTCTTTTTCATATTAAAAAAAAATAATAATAAATAAAACACGGATGTGAGTATTCAAAAGGAAGAATTTGACCCACAGGGAAAATATTTGTGGCATAATGATCCTGAGGGAACACAGCTCCCAAGAGACCAAAGAAGGTAACAGAGGATTTGGTTCCAAGCAATGCCCAAATTCATTTAGTATTTTCTTGTGCAAAAATAAATGGCAAAGGCTGTCAGACAAGGTTGCATTATAGACTAAGTAACTTGCCTTCGTAACCACTGTCTGACGAGGCAACAGAAGAATCAGACTTCTTCGCTCCAGGGTAAGAAGATAACTCCGAATCAGTGTGATAGCTGCCATCTGATCCACTTGTTTCCTCCACACCCCAGGACTCTGTTTGTTGGCTTAGGATATGACATTTCATTTTTTCTAGCGATGCTATAATCATATCTGCAACAAAAAAGTGCGCGTTTTCCTGGACACAAGATTGGAACACTCATTAGTACACAGCATATTTTATATTTACTTAAGATGAAGTGAAATATATAATTTTTCCTTGTACGTTTTTAACTCAAGAAATGAAAATGCAAGGCCATCTCGCCTTCCATTTGAACACAAAAAAAACCCACCTCAAGGGAAAATCAGAGACAACATGCAAAAGGCAACTGCCCAGATAATTCTTCCCCTTGATTAAAACATACAATTTACTTTTATCTCACCCATCTATTAGATAAAAAGAAACTTGATTACATGCCTAATTGATGAATATGTATGCATTTTAGGGACACAGTCTTCCAGTTACGCTACATTATTTAGTATGCAAGTGTGGATCCATGTAACCTATTTAGTAGGATTTAATTTCAAGTCAGTGTGTACAAGCAGTTTTGCACGCCTGCTAACTTGGATGGGGCCAGAAGTCGCAGGTTTTGAAGGGACTATAGATCTTCAGGTGGTGGGTAGTACAGAAGCTAGTAAAATGCTTTCAGGTGTTAAGAGTTGAGGCAGTGAAGTAGGGAATGTGCAGCAAGAGAGCTTACAAGGTCAACTCAAGGCTGCACAGAAAGTCTGTGATAATGGTAAATGGGAACCTAGCTCCCCTGGGGTTCACACCACCTTAAATAAAAGGCAGATGTTTCAAAGCTTCACCATAGCATTTCCCTGCCAGACAACCCCTCTCCATGGTGTCCCTTACCATCTTGCCTGCCCGGGTCCCCCGTTCTCTGGGAAAAGAAAATTTGTAAAGTCACCTCCAGCACCACTGAGACATCCAGTCTCTTCAATGTCACTGCTGCATCCCTTGCTTCCTGTGGTCTAACAGAGCATCCCAGCAGCCCCACTTGTGCTACAGCTGCTGGTCTGCGCACAGCTCCCCAGCCCAGGCTCAGCTCAAAAGTGGACACATCATGGAGAGACTGGTGCACTCACACGCACGGATGGAAACCCAGAGATGCCCAGGATACTCTCCCCCTCTCCCCTCAACTGCACGTGTTTGCACTGTGCAAAGCTAAACCTCCATCTAAAAAACCACAGTGGTATCTAAGGCTATAGATTCTGAGTGCAGAATAATTAAAGTTTTATAAAGAAGTGGCTTATGCTCAGAAAATCGTACCACTCAGCATCAGTATTTGTGACATCCCCTACAGCCTGTATGGAAAGCATGGAGACAGACATCAGTGTTTACAAACAGCTAAATCTTAAGGAGCACAACAGACATCCCTGCTTTCTTATTGTCCACAGCCAAATCCATTTAGAAGAGATTAATCTCAACATTAGAGAGAGCCCACAAGTCTCTGTGGGCATTTGAAGAGACTTTTATCTTTTCCCTAACACTGATTAACATTACTTGCTTGGTTCCTGGTTTCTCCCAAGACAACTTTCAGCGAACTTCAGGACACACCATTAGCAAAGGAAAGAATTAAACAGCCTTTTGCCTTTTGGGAAATAAAGACGACATCTCCTACTTTGAAGATTCAAAAAGCCTGCATGGCACTGGTTAACCCCAAGTTACTGGCAGAGCACAGCATATCGGTACATCCCGCTGATAAAAGCAATTATGAGTGTATCTGGGAGAGCTGTGCTGCAAAAAGATGGAACAGGATACAGGCATTCTTGTATTCAGCATGACTATCAGCTTTCAGCTCTGCCTCCTGATAAGTCTGTTACCCTAGGAAGCAGTCCCAACTCAGCTGCGACACACCAACCTTCTCGCTTCTCTTCCCTCCCACTCACACCAGTGGAAAGTCCCTCTAGATTATCTGGCCCATCTCCTTCCTGGCACGCGACTACAACACTCAGACTTGCTGACACTACATGTACCTTAGTTTTCAGTCTCCTAAATTTCAAAGAGATTATTTCACAACCTAAAAGTGTTTTGGGTTTTGGTTTGTTGGGGGTTTTTTTGTTTGTTTTGTATTTTTTAAAGGCAGCTTCACTCATAATGGACTGAGCTCTTGATATCTTTTAACCTGTGATCACATCAGCCCCAATCACCTGCACAGGGGAAGTAGCTGATGCGATCTTGCCTCACTCAATAGTTCTCAGACTGTGGTTTCTAATCCAGGCATCTACTCACTGGTCTCCTGGTGACTAAAAGCAAATTACTTTGGTTTTGGTTCCCATATTACAGATGGAGAACCATCCTCTCCTTTCACAAAAAGCAACATGAAAAGCTAGTTAACTAAGTTTGTCGGGTTTTGGTGTGTGATTTATTGGGTATTTGGGGGGGTGGTGGTGGGATTTGTTTGCTTGTTTGTTTTTTAAATGCACCTTAGGGACACCAAGAGCTTCAAATCAAATGCAGAACTTGCCACTCCAGTAAAACCAATGCTGTGCACAAAGATGATTACCTCTTGGGCCCAGGACATGGGACCACATGCACATCCACAGTCCAGCAAAAAAATCTCCTTTTCTAGGCACATTTTTAAAGCTCTTTTGTATTAAATCCTACTCATTGCGATAACCAATTATAACATTAACCCTTCTTTTCCAATTGTTAGAAAAGTTTTAACATTTAGTGCACAGTGTTATCTTCTCATCTTTATCTCTGTTTATAAGCTCAAATGGGCTGCCTGTGTGCCAACACACCTAAGACCATTTGGGCCCCTTATGCAAATTCGAAAGCCATGTGAAACTGCTTAAAGTACTGCAAATGTTACAGCTACTGTGCTTGTTAATCACACTGTAATTCTTTTACAGCAATCTCACATGCTCATCATAAGCACACACAAAAAAAGCCAACCTCTCCCTATCTCCTGATAGAAGAAGCATGAGGTAAATGTCATACATATGCATGTAGCTGCAACAAATTCTACATAACATATCCTAAGATAACTTTAAACTGACCATAATAATCTTAAAGTTTGGTCTCAAGGAATGTGTGGGAAAATGATAGAATGAAAAGCAGAAATATATAGTGCTCTAAAATATTTCCATTATTTTACAATAATTAAAATATTTATTGAATGGATGAAGAGTAAAAATAAATGAAGAAATAGGCATTTTAGATTTGTAGGTTCACCCACAGAGGGGAAGAAGAGGGAAAATACAGTATTTGTAAAGATCAGTCCATCAGAGAGTTCTGTTATTGAGAAATGCCTCCTGTCATTTGGTTTTGCCACTAAAAAAATAGAAAAAACAATGACAGGAGTCTCTATTGTCCTCACCTTCTCCACATCTTCTGGAAGCATGCAGATGTCCTGCAACGAACGATTCAATGGTATAGCACTTATGTTCAGAGAAGTAGAACCTGTGGGTGTAACAAGGACTTCTATTAGTTTTTTCTTTCTCTGCAGCTCCCAGGACGCATGCAGGGTAATTTCCAGAAAGCAAAGCAAACTTTCTTTCCCCAAACTGAACACTGTTGGGGCTGGAGGTTGTGGTGGAAGTTAAGAAGGAGAGACAAATGCGAGGAACACATTGGCATTTGAACTACCGTGGAAACCTGAAGTATGAGTATCAACTACCAGGGAAACACAGTTTAAATGCCGTGTGGTGACAGCACCGCTGTGCTCCCAACACCAGCCCTCTCCCAGCTACAGCCTGAGCTGCTGGGCACAACCACAGCCAGAACCTCGGGCTGGGATTACAGTAACGCTCTGCAGTTTGCAACACAGCCAGCTAACACTGCTTTTCTGCTCATTCACAATAGCTGGAAAAAAAAAATCTCACTGCTGTCTGGGCATGCAGAGAGATGCATCAGCCTTCAAAGATTCCCTGAATCACTGCTGGCATTGTGTGACTACAGAAAGTTTGGAAAAGACTTTGCTGTTATGTTTCCATACCTCGAGGAAATCTCCCTCCTGTTTCCAAATGCAACCCATACTGCATGGTAACATATGTGCAACTGGGGCACACGCATCAGCCACAGTACTCCCTGCTTCCCAGAAGAGTAGTTTTGTTTTCCTGGCATTCGCTGCTGAGTATGATGAGCACGTGAAACAAAATTCATCTCTTTTTCCGGTTAAGATCTTTTCACTATGCAGCAGAGCACACATCTGGTTTTCTATAGATGTACCATGGATTGCTTTTTATATATAAATATATAGTCACAATTTTCTTCCCCAGAGAACTGAAGGTGTGAGATTATGCCCTCATGTTTTGTTTTCAAAGCACTCACAACCATTGCTACAAGAAATTTACTGGAAGGATGACAACGATTATATATAATGTCTATGGATGTACACACTAATGAGACACAAAAGGAAACAACTCCTGTTTTGGGGGGGTTTTTTTTGTTTGCATTTTTTTGTTTGGGCTTTTTTTGGTTTTGGTTTTCTTTTTTTTTTTTTTTCTAAACACTGACTGGTGTTTGTTTACTCCTTCTTTGACCTTATAACCAAACAATTTCTGTTTCACTGTGGTGATGTTTACAGGATAAACTAGACCATATCTAAATGCTACAGCCACACATGCCTTTTAAAGCCATTGCAAATAACACAGCTTAATCAAAGGCTCTTTGTAAAACAAAAACAGAAAAACACTCCTAAATTTACTTAAGTCACAGAAAGGATAGAGAGGTCCCACAAAATAGGAGAATAATTTTATGAAAACTTTTTCTCCAACTAAAGGGCACTCTCAGGCCTAGTTTAGATTCTTTATATTGCCTTATTTATAGAAGCCATGTTACACTGCCCTGAGCATCAGTGACATCAGGCTGGAAAGGCAATACTGTGCTCCAGCGTAGCAACACGGACGTAGTGGTTTTTTACGGAATTATTAATACCTCCATTGTGTATACCATGGAGGAAAAATGGAAAAGCTGATGATCTGACTTTTCAAAACAGATTTAATCACCTAATTAGGTTATTTTCATGCCTATTTGATGATTCATCTTACTGGACAAGCAGTGTATGGGGTGTACAGTGCTGAAGAACCTACAGCTTGATAAAAGCCTACATTCTTATCAGTTAAGATAACAAACATTACTCTATGAACTAAATATAATAAACAGAAATAAGGAAATGGGAAAACTATTCCTTTCTCTTTAAAATATAAGATGCAATTCATCTTAAATATCAATTTGAAATCTAATGGGAGCTTTCTCTTTTGCTTACCTCTTGCGTGTTTAAGTGAAAAGAACATAAAGTCAGAAGGAACATGGGGAAGGGGCCCAGCGCATCCAGCAATGGGATGCAACTTTGGGTCTGACGCAAAAAATAATCTGGTTGCCCTTCTGCTCCTGAGCAGTGTTGCCTGGAGGCGGCTGGGGCTGGGCAATGAGCCCTTGAGAGCCACAGAAGGAAGTGACCTTGATGCACACAGACATTAAAAGCAAGAACAAGCCCTGTGAACTGCCAGTGACACACCAGCCACAACAAAGCCCCCAGACAACACCAAGTTCAGTCACAGGCTCTTCATTAACAGTGACGGAGCCTTTTCAGAAAGAAGGTTGCATGAAGCCACCAGAGAATGGCCCTTAAAAGTATGAACAAGACCTAACAGGAGTCTCTCCTAACAGGAGAAAATCCCACTGAAAAAAATTATTTATGCTGATTTAATGATCTTCTGTCATTTTCTTAGTCTTCTGCATCCCTCACCAATTCTCCTGCAAGAAACAAAAGTGAGAAACCACCACCTCTTAGACAGCAATGGAAAGGATGGCAAGTCAGGAGGTGCTCTTGTGTAACTCCTGCCTTCAAATTAGGCATTTTATTTCTTCTTTTTCAGTTTGCCATTTGCTTTTCCTGTGCTCAAAGTCCTGCACAATGCAGGGAAGAATGAGACCCCACTGCCCTCACCCCAGGCTACCCAGTGGCGAGTTAAATGGCTAGAAGCAACAAGGAACAATGAAATACAGAAATTTTCACTTTATACAGAACAGAGCAAAGTCTAACGCAGACAGAGCCCACCACGTTGCACAGTGTCTAACAGGATCCTGGCTCCCATGAGGAGTATTTGTTAGTAAAATCAAGGATTCTACTTCTTCAGTCACCTGGCAGCCACATTCCTCCATTTGCTGTCTGGAGAGCCAGCAGCACCACTGACCCAATGCAAGCTTGTGACGTCCTGTTCGTGCCAGAAGATCGAGTCACACACGATTGATCTGTTCTTACACACATGCCTCGCGGTCCCCGCTGACACCAAGAGCCCGGGCCATGTTTTCCAGACCCAACTACCCAAACCTGCACGACTGGCCCCAGCCAGCTCCAACCACCCTGACAGGCACCTCTCAACTACATCGGGCCAAGAAAACACCCAGCAGAAGGAAACCACCATAATCGTCACCATATTAACTGCTGACGACAGCCTATCCCAGATGGCAAAGCTGTTATTATTAAGAGCTCCCAGTCCTCCAAACGGCACGTGGCTATTTGAGATCTCACTGCCAGCTTGAGGCCTTGGAGGAGCTCCGAGTTAATAGATAGGAAGGACCAGAGCTTGGCAGGAGCGTCACCACTACAACTAGTATTGACCAAAGGAAGAAGAGAAAAAAAAAAACCCAAACCCACACAAAACCACAAACAACCCAGCCTTTGCCATTTTTATTTATAATACAAAGGCCGGCTGAGTGCTGCCTGCTGTTTGCCTTCTTTCCAGCAGAAAGTCAGGCCTCAGCTGCACCACCCTTCTGAGGCTCAGCACCTAGTAAGAATAAGCCCTTAGATAACAGTAACACCCTTTATAAATAAAATAGAAATTCTTCATCTCGCTGCAGCGAAGACTGTTCGTATCAACCTCAGGTATTAAACACGAGGGGATTGTTCTGCTGTCCTAGCTAAGGGGCAGGGGCAGCCCAGGAAGGCCGGCACACCTCATGGAGGCACACGCAGCCCCGAGGCCAAGCCGGCCGTTCCATCGGCCATCTCGAGGGCACAGTTCCTTGCCTATGGGCCTGCGCTGCCCTGAGCCCCCTGCCACTGCAGGAACAGAAGGCACCCTTTGCTAGGAACCCTCGGTCTGCGTCTCCTCACAGGCAACATGCTGGATATCCATATGGTCGGAAACTGGCAAGGGGTAAAAAGATCCTGATGTGTATAGGATGGGGCTATGTGTCTCTGAGACTGTGGGAAGAGGTCTGGCACAAGCCAATGTAGGCCTAATGAGAATGGGAGAATGGGTGTTAATGCCCTGCTTCTGAAATCCCAGAATCAAAGGACTATCTCTCCTCCAGCTCACATCAAGCACAAGGAGATGTCCCAGGGAGCCTGCACACACCAATGAATCACGACGAAACAGCCACATCCACGCTGTCTGCTTTCGGAAGAAGGATAACGGTGAAGACAAGATGAAGCTGGTGGAAGCCTCAGCCAACGGATGTTCTACATTGCTCACAGCTCAGCAATTTTTACGTTTTACCAAAGGTTGCATATTACAGAAGCATTTCTGCATCATGAGACAGCTGCTGAAGCACGAGCATCTCCTGTTTCACCAAGTCCAACCCTCTGGCTCTTCTTCGTTTTTAAGCTTTCTCTTTCTCCCCTCTCTCCTATTTTGTATGATAGTATTTGTCTAATTTGCAATCACCATAAACAAGGCCCATGTCAGTTACAGTTGTCTTCCCTAGCACAGAAATCTTAAAACAAAAATGGACCTGTAAAGTTACCTGTTTGATTGACTGGCTCTGACTGGGAAAGTCCACTGGGAGAATTGCCGTCACTGTTGCTGATGGGCGCAGGCTCCAAAGCATCAGGGTATTTCAACAGATCTGCTGGCTTACCAACAGCTGAATCAGAAAGAAACCTTGTGAAAGTCAAGACTTGTTCAGGGGAGGTATAATGTTCTTTTCCAGAATGCACAACAGCTGATGTGACAGTGCCTCCTGTTAATGTCACCTGGGTAAAACAGTCCCGCTTCAGAGGGGACACGTCTGCAAGAGTGAAACCATTCAAGGAGGAAGCAGCACGATCCCCGTCAGAGTAATGGCGACAAAAGAAAGTATCCAGCGAAGGTTTAGAGGAATCACAGTGTGTGTTGTCCCAACACGCCCGGTGCCTTGTAAATCGAATGTCCGTTTGTGTACAAGCAGCGCTGTGATGTGCAGAATCACTGTCGCTGTCATCACGGCTATCCCCGGCGCTGCTTTCTTCCCACTGTTCCATGTCACTGTCCAGATGCTCAGCTCCCTGCATGGTGGTCTGCTCCGGCACCAAAGAGGGCTTCAAACCAGATGCATTTAAAACAGACATGAGAATGTCTTTGATAGCTTCAGCACTGTCTGGGTATGATCCAAAACTTCCAGCATGTCCAATCACTGCTGGCCTTGAGTATTCATCTGTTCAGAAAAGGGAAGAAACCGAGAGGTTAGGAAACAATCCTAAGAAAAGGTTAATTTACAACCGTGAATAAAACACATGTTATTTTTGACACAGTGAGAAGACAGGAAAAGCTGAATTCACACACCACTCTGTTGCCACTTTCTGCAAGAAAGCTCTTGCTTTCTGCAGTCAGGAAGCAATTCTGTCATTGATAAAGCTAGGTAATAAACCAACAGTAAAATATGCTGCTGCTAGCCAAACACAATTAGTTAAGACTTTAATGGTGACTGATTGTCAGCATGCTCGAAAACATCATTGTTCTACAAAACTGGATGAGGTACAGTTACCTCTACAGGTACTGGTCCTATTGCCAGTAAAAGCAATTATTAAAATTATAGCAAGACATATGGAGGATCAATAGAGCACGAAGGAAAAAAGAGATACACTTAGTAATAAAGGTCACATCACATGCTTGAGTGTTTCAGTTCAGTCAGACACTCCTCATGTGGAAAGGCTAAAGTAACCTTCAGTCCGTTATTCACAGGGGTGGCAACATTTACATGAACCCATAAAGAAAATTAGCTCTGTCACAGAGAGTTCATTGTAACGTCTCCGAAGGAATCAAAAGTACTGCCTGCCAACATTCTACGTGATCTACTGCAAAACTTAGTTCAACAGAAAATGGAAAACTGCGTTTAGCGGCAAACATGGCAACATTAGCCTAATGCAGAAGTGCACACTCCCACCAGTAGCTATTGAAGAATAAACTGAAGTCCTACACCTTGAACAAAAAGCCTTGTAGGAACTGCCATCACCCAAGCAATGGAGAGATTAGACACAAAGTCTATGTTCAGGAAGAAACTACCAACCACATCACAACAATGAAATTAACGACTGTCTCCTTTGGGGAAGATAAGTCAGTTGTAAAATTCTAAGAATAGATAAAATCAGGAAGATTCGTTTCCAGGGCAAAGAACTCTTAGTTAGGACCAGAAGGAATGTTAAACTCTGCTGGTGAAAAAAGCAGCCAGTCTTGCAGACTGCAGACTTTGCCCAGAGGTTGCTCTCCTTGGGCATATATCAATGGAAAACAGTAAACCTCTCCATGAGTCACTCACCTGGAAGCCAGCATGCACTCAATCTGCATGATAAGAAAGTTTACTAATAAATGGATGAAAACCAAAACAAAACCCCCCACGTACTTTGGAAAAGCAAGTCTACATGAAGAGCAGTCCTCATCAAGAGAAAGCTGAAAAAATTATTAAGATCCTCATGTGTAAGCTATACTGCAAGAACTGCTAGCAATGCCATCCTAGTAAAGACAGGTCTTTAGCTGGCTAATAAAATTAGCTAAGGAGTTCATCAGTGATTGGGACCAGCCACCTGCCACTTATCAGAACAAAGCTCTTGCAGAAATAGCAGCAAACCTGCACATTTTACTGGCTGCAATTGCAAAGAAACACCTTGCCAACATAGCCAGCCATGGCAGCATAAGGGCAGAAATGGGAAAATAAAAGCTAGCTGACTTTCAAACAAACATATTTCAATCTTTTCGGGAAAAGAAAGCAATTTTGGTAACTAATGACATTTCAATTGCACAGGAATACCTTAACCTGGGCTGCAAACAGCATCTTTTCTGTGCAAACATTTAGTCCTACTGTCTTCAACTCTTCTGCTCTGCTCTTCTACTGCAGAACCCATCCCCACAGCCTTTCCATCCCTCTCATCCTTTGTCATCTCCACTACTCCAGCACCATGGAGTATCTCTAGCACTAGTCATACAACCATGCTGACTTACTCTGCTGAATACTTGTTCTTAGTGGATTGTAAGAGAAAAAAGAACAAGTTTTAAGAATTTAACTCATGCTTCCGCTCTGCCAAGCTTAAGAAAAAAAAAAACCAAAACCAAACAAACGAACCAAACCCCACATTTTAAGCTACTACCAGAAATAGGTTAGTTCCAATAAGAAAAAAATCTCAAGTTCAGTTTTGCAACTAATACTCATGTGAGTAATTATGGTAATCTGTTAAAATCCGAGAAGCTATTTCTTGAATGAACAAGGAGTTAACCTGCCAAGAATCATCTGAAGGGTTCAAGTATTCTACTCAAGCACTCAAAATGAGACCGTAACTAAAATGGCCAAACTACCATTTAAAGGGCAAAAACCCCCGTACTTTCAAACCTTACAATATACTTTGATGTTGTCCCATCTTCAAAGCCAATAAGCAGCGTTTCTTCTCCAACCAGACTATACTTGTTTAGTGCACACAAACATTGATAGCTTTTGCTAGCACTACAGGCACCAGCAAAGCTCCCCAGAGGGAGGCATTTTAGAACAAATTGGCATACCTGAGAGAACGGAGATTTGAGGTGTCGGAGCAAGGCAGCTAATCCTCGCCGAGGGATTTGAAGAATACGCTGACTCAGTGAAAGCCACCTTTAGGCTTTCATGGCTTAGCTAGAACAAGAACACACAAGCAGACAATTTGGTTATAAGACAACAGTAATCTGGTAATGATACCTCTAGTCTCACAGACATCCCAGCAGGAAGAACACCGTCCTAAGCCCTGCCAACAGTCACCTAACCACTGCCTATACTTCTGGTTGTCTGAAAATCTCCCCAGAAGCCCACACCACCTGAAGAACACTGGAATCTCAACTCTGCATCTCGCATTTCACTCCAGAAGGCAGGTGACCAAAAGAAACTCTCCACAGGAGTACTAAACATGTGTATGAGGCACATACGAGATAAAATGCTGAATCAGATGTCTATATATCTGTCAAAACAACAGCAATGAAGGGGAAAAAAATTCAAGGAACCACCAATCTGTAGCTGGAAGCACAGGCCTGTTTAGATGCATGCAAGCTATGAGGTAAATCTACAAGGCTCCGACTCCACAAGCACCTGATGCATGTGCTGCTTGATCTCCCAGCTGTATCGACTGGGAGCAAGAGTGGTCACATAATCACGTCTGCCTAATTTGATAGAACGTAGTACCTGTGGTTCAACGTCAGCAATCTGGCTGACCCAGCATAAAGAGAGAAGCAACACAAATAGATAATACTTGACCTGGCATACAGCCTGCCAGTATAAGCTGACAAAAATTTTGAATGCATTTCAACTGACTAGGCAGGCTTATACCAGATCAGCGTTTCACTTTGTGTGGTCATGACGCTTCCAATTCGGTATTTCTAAACCCAAAGCCGGATTTACCATATTGTCAAACCAGCAGAAGCTCAGCCAGGGCAAGCAGTTTAGCGCAGATACCCAGGGGCTAATTCCAACGAGGGAGTAAGACACACCCAGGACAGCAAAGCAACAAGTCTCCTCCCCAAGCTCACAAATTCCTTGCGAGGGTCATGCATTTGTCTCCCACTCCCTCTCCAGTGCCCCAAGTTTGTCATGGACCTGCAGAGCACATCACAGAAACCAGGGAAATCAAAGGGGTGCCATGCTCCGACGGGCGCATCGTTAAAAGGCACTTAACCAAGGTGTACCTCGTGCCTTCTCCCAACTCAGACATCGGCGAGATGTCTTCACACAGAAGCATCCCCTGGATGCCTCTGGCCCTCTCCTGCACCCTGTGATCCCATACAAAGAGAAGGGAGTTAAAAGGTGTGCTGTCCTCTACCACCCTGTGTCGACCTCTACATTCCCCATGTGGTCCGGTGGGAGAGCAAGGTGACTCAGAGCAGACCTAGTCCAGATACCCTTCAGACTGACGGAAAGCAGAAGAAATTAAAACCCACAAAGAATTTCCCTTTTAACTGAAGAATAACATTTCAGGCCAAAACCAGTATGCTGAATTTCAAATATTTAGTGTTTGATTATGCCGGTACTTAAAAACCCACTCTTTTCAGTGTCTGATAGTGCTTTCTTTTTTTTTCCCCTCTGCACTAATTTAGAGAATCCGTCATGTAGGCAGGCTTTGTACATATAAATATCATATTGTCAATGTGACTGGATAAAGTAGTTCTTACAGGAACTTGTTTTTTATTACTTACTTTTATTTTCTAAAAAATTGTTTTTAATATGAGCAATTAAGAGATTCTATCTCTTAGGATGCAACTATCACAGCTGTCTGACACCAGGGTGAATGCAAGTACTTTATCAGTAAGCGTAAATATTAAGAGTGCCAAGTTTTAAGATTTTGGCTTTTTTTAAGCAACACTCCCATCTCTTAGATCTTATCAGAAGCAACCCGTGTTCTGAGAATTCAGATAAAATATTTCCATTTACTTTCAAGATGTTACGATTTCAACTGTATCAGATTGAGAAAGAGCTCCCTTAGTATTTAACTATCAAACTAAAAAAACCAAAACAACCCCAAAAAGCAATTAAAGAGCTCTTATAAGGAAATATAACAGAGGTGCATGAGAAGTACCACAACACTCTGCCATAACCAGTAAAAACCACTGACAATTTGACATCTTTTATAGGATGAGACAGCCTTTCCCCGCTCAGTATTGGGACTGTATTTCCAAAAATAACTCTGTAACGAAACCGCCAGCATTTAAAAATAAAGCATCTACCACAACCACGGACAACTAAAAGCTATTTTTTTTGAAAAAAGTCCCCCCAGCTGAGGAAACCACTAAGCCAAGGTTTAGATGCCTTCCTCGCCTTACCTTTTTGGAGCAGGGCTGCTTGAAGACTTCTGTTCTGCTGCAGCTGGCGAGAGCTACTGCACGGAGAGACATGATGGGAAAACATGCATTTTTTTGTTGTTGTTAAGTACCTGGAAGCAACAGAGAAAGAATTACGGTCACGACCACGTTAACCGCGATTCTCCATGTGTTTCACAGACTCCACATTTAATATTGCGAGCTGTTTTCCGTCTTGGCTTTGCGTGCTTACCAGCTTACCGAAAAGCAGAGCGCGGCAACAATGGAAACCTGTTAGAAACGGCCTCATTTAGGATGATTTTTTTTAAAAAAACAACACAGCGGGAATGCCTACCACAGCCATAAGAGGACCGTCCCGCTCTGCCGTACCCCGCCGTTTGCTGTACAAGGAGGAAGAGACGAAGCCCCGGTGGTCTGGCCCCGGCAGCCGCCACCTCAGGGGAAAGGCACCGGCCATGAATAAAACCCGGCAGGACGCTGGAAAGCCGCGTAGCCCCTTCACACGCAAGCGCTCAGCTTTAGCAAAGCGTTTAATCCGGAGAGAAAAAAAAAAAAGGGGGAAAAAAAAAAAAAAAAGCCCAAGGGGCGGAGGAGGAGGAGGAGGAGGCGGGGAAGGCTGCAGCCCCGCACCGGCGGCCCCGCGCAGCGCCGGGCGCGCAGACGAGGCCGCGGAGTTGTTGCAAACTCCCAACAATGTAACTCCGCCGCTCGGCTCCGCTGGGCGCGATCGAGCGCCGCGCCGGGGCCCCGCGCAGGGGGGAACGAGAGCCGCGACCGCCCCGCAGCGACCGACCGCCCCGCAGCGCCGCCCCGCGCCCGGCCCCGCCGGCGTCGGGGGAAATGATAACAATTTTTTTTTTTTTTTTTTTTAAAGTGATGGGGATAAAGGGAAAAGAAAAAACCAGAAAATTTAAAAAAATTTAAAAAGGAAAATTAAAAAAGAAAATAAAATTAAAAGAAAATTTAAAAAAGAAAATTTAAAAAAGAAACCCAAAATTAAAAAAGAAAAATTTTAAAAGAAAA
>JANXJC010000008.1:30459541-30470880 GCA_027564655.1 Leptodon cayanensis
GGGCGGGGCGCGTGTCCCCTCAGGCGGCTGAGGCGGGCGGTGGGGGCGAAGACCTCGCTGCCGCCGGGGCGCTGGGGGGGGAAAAGGAAAGGCGACAAAATCGAACGGAACCAACGCAAACAAATCCGAAAATCACAAAAAAACCGCCTCTGGGGAGCGGCTAAGGGCTTTGGGCTTGTCTCGTTTGGGGAAAGGGAGGCTGAGGGGCGACCTCCTTGCTCTCCACAGCTTCCTGAGGGGGGGAGTGGAGAGGGAGGTGCTGAGCTCTTCTCCCTGGGATCCAGTGATAGGATGTGTGGGAATAGCTCAAAGCTGCACCAAGGGAGGTTTAGACTGGACATTAAGAAGCATTTCTTTACCGAGAGGGTGGTCAAACACTGGAACGGGCTTCCTAGAGAGGTGGTCGATGCCCCAAGCCTGCCACCGTTGAAGAGGCATTTGGACAATGCCCTTAACAACATGCTTTAACTTTTGGACAGCCCTGAATTGCTCAGGCAGTTGGACTGGATGATCGTCCAGCTGATGATCCCTTCCAGCTGAAATAGTCTTCTGTTCTATTCTATTCTATTCTATTCTGTTCTATTCTAAAACCAAACAAAACCGAGGTAAGTCAATTGGGTGTGAATGGAGGGTGTTTTCTCAGTGAGGGTGAGGCCCGCAGGCAACATGGGCAGACACACCTCGAGGATCAGCTGTATTGGAGGATTTGGGACCAGCTGGCATATTAGAAATAACAAAAATCCGTTCTTGCTTATCTTTAGAAAGGGATTGAGCCATCTGACAGGCCGGTCTCTGAGTCAGCTGCATTAGCGCGCTCACAGCTAGCAAACTGCGATTCTCTAGTAGCCGGTTTGGGCTAAAAATAAAGTGAAGGAATGCTGAGCTGTACTGGTGGAGCTGAAAAATGGCTGATTGTTCATAAAATGCAAAAAATATGGGCAGGAACATAGGAAATTGCAAACCATGAGGAAGTAGAAAGGCAGAATCCAGATGGTGCCATGCAGAAGTGAGTAGAAGCAGCAAACAGAATGCAAAACAGAGCTGCAGTTGAAAATGCTCTGGAGTATTTGCCTCCCTTTTTAAGCACAGATGATAACTTGGCCAGTAAATAGGGCAGTGAATTTGGGCTGTGGAAACTTAGGGATAGCCACTGGCCAAGCTGCGCAGTTGTCTGAACTTGGTCTGGATGTTATCCTATGGTGAGTATTTCAAATTCCTAGCTATAAAATGGTAATTTCACATGGCTATGTGTATAAATAAATTCTACTTCTGAGAAACTTACATGTTCAGGTGGGGAAGAACAGGTAGGAAGCTGGGAAAGGCTACAGATTTATTCACAGTTCTGCTGGATTTCTTTCTAAAGTCTGGCAAAAATCAGCTAGAGAATTTGTGCTTCGTGCCCGTAAAGTTTTCCAAAATTCTTACATGAAAAGCATTACACAAATGCAAAATACTAAATATGTCTGAAAGCAATACTGCGCAAGAGAAGTGTGGTAGCGTTTCAAAGATTTTCATATCCATTCAGTGCTTTTTTTTTCTCTCCGTGCTGCTGTCTTTTTGTATATGTGCATTGTCAGGAACCCTTGTATTGTGTCAGAGCCTTTGCTTGGGGTGAGAGTAAAAGCCTCTCTACTTTTTGCAGATGTCACCAACAGAAATATTAGAAAAGAAGACAGATGCAAAATCACAAAGAAAAAGAGGAAGGAAATGCCAGCCTGTTTTTAAGGTTGACAAGGTGGAAACTCAACAAGACCAGAGTGCACCAAACTGGCATCTTGCCCTAATACCAGAATGACCCTCATTGGTTTAGGAAGAGGAAAAAAACAAGCTATTTTGTCTAGTGTTTATGCCAAAATGAAAAGCATCAGCAAAAACCTGCCCGAAAGCTTCCAGCAGAATGTCAAAAACCGGAAGAATGAGGTTGGGAGCAGAGACGGTGGATTAAGAGCTCACTGTAGAGGAATCTTCCTACTTTCCACATTTTGGCCATGGAAGTAAATGGATTTGGTAAACTTCAGCAGTAGCCAAGATATATACCACTGTGAGATGTGTGAGCTACAAAAGGGTATACTGGGGAGAACTGAAAGCAGATATCCCTGGTGTCTCTAATACAGTTTATTTAAACACATTCAAGGCATTGTTCCTGACAGGGGCCCAAGACAGTGCTGACTCTGTCATGTTTGCATCAAATTGTGTGAAAGAAACAGGCCTGCTTTTTAAATCAGGGAAAGGAGTATTTTTAATCACACAACTAGAATAGCTCAACCTTGGCAATAATTTGGAAGACTTCTACAGAGAAGCCCCAAAGGCTTTTTTTTTTTTTTTTTAACTTCTAAAGTTTTAAGGCTAATGTTGTAGAATGACTGAATTCTACCTTTGGTAAAGAATCATTGTTCCTAATTGTCCAGGAAAGAGCTACCTGGAATAGGCTTAAAGTTATAAATATCACCAATATGCTAAAAGAAGGAAGTATAAAAATAATTGCACGTAAAACCAAAATAATTACAAGGATAGGATAACTATCCCAAGCCAAACACACATCCAGGAAATTCGTGGTCAGCTGAGCCTCTAAAGAATTTCAGACATGCTAATTTACAGGCATCCAGTCAAAATACAAAACATGTCTGAGGATGCTGGTACCCGGGCAGAGGGTGACAGCTTGTGACAGTGTCCTCAGCTTTCCACCCAGCTGCTGGGTGGCTGGCCACGCTGCTCCTGAGCGAGCTACCACAGCCTCCGTTTGCTGGTAGACCTGACAGTGCTGCGGCACATCTCCATCAGATCAATGCACACCCTGCTTTGTTCTGGTGGATATTTCTTTACAAATATGTAGTCAGCGCTAATACAGCCAAAGACCACAATTTCTGTGACAACATCATTTAATGCTAGTGGTTTGACAGCTGTTTTATGAGTGGCTCAGCCACGCAAGTTGGAAGGGCAAGGAGACTGAAGGCACCATAGCCATTCCTGCTCAGGAACTCTGTCTCTGTGCATTACTGGTACTTTGCAACTCCCATAATTATCACACATTTATGTTTTAGATGAGATTAAGCCCTTTTTAAAGACCCTGTAATGAGCAAAATGATTGTCATTAGAAGACAGAATCAAGTGCATGTCTACGCTTCCTTTTAACCAGTGGAAATCATGGAGTGGAGAAAAGGACAAAGCGGAACTGATCTCAGGAGGAGCAGAGCTGGACTCAGAGGTCAACAAAAGAAAAATGAAAAGACCTTGCAGTTTTCCATTAAAATCAGGCTGTAAAGGCTTTCCAGGATTGTCCATTTCAAGGCAGATGGGAAAACCTGGCATCTTGGGAAAAGGCTAATCCTTTGTCCTCGTTTTGGCTGGGATAGGGTTAATTTTCTTCCTAGTAGCTGGTATGGTGTGTTTTGGATGTAGTGTGAAAATAATGTTGATAACACACTGATGTTTTAGTTGTTGCTAAGCAGGGCTTATCCTAAGTCAAGGGGTTTTTCAGTTTCCCAGGCTCTGCCAGCAAGCAGGTGTACAAGAAGCTGGGAGGGAGCATGGCCAGGACAGCTGACACGAACTAGCCAAAGGGATATTCCATACCATAGGACGTCATGCCCAGTATATAAACTGGGGGGAGTTGGCCAGGAGGGGCAGATCGCTGCTCAGGCGTCAGTCAGTGGGTGGTGAGCAATTGTGTTGTGCATCACTCGTCTTTTCTTGGGTCTAATTTCTCTCTTTTTTTTACATTCCCTTTCATTACAATTATTATTGTTGTTGTTATATTTTTATTATTATTGTTATTATTCTATTTCATTTTATTTTAGTTATTAAACTGTTCTTATCTCAACCCATGAGTTTTGCTTTTTTTTTCCCAATTCTCCTCCCCGTCCCACTGGGAGGGGGGAGGAGTGAGCGAGTAGCTGCGTGGTGCTTAGTTGCTGGCTGGCGTTAAACCACAACATCCTTATAGCTGTGAACTGAACATCAGAAACAGTTGAAAAAACATCACTTCTAGATGTTTTTAGTAGTAAACTCTGTACCAATACAACTGCTGAGGCAAGGATTATATGGTGTCTTTAAAGTCAGTAAAATACCATATGTACATGCATATTTAAGTAACTTCTGTTTTTAACCTGTTGCATAGCTCAGGACTCAACTATTTCTTATGAGTACAACTAAAAAAAACCCAATAATTTAGAAGCACTATTTGCATAGCAATTTCTGAAGTAAAGCGTGTGGGGAAGGGTGGATTAAGTAGAAAAAGGGAGAAGGGAAGGCTGAATCACACGGGAGGTTAAAGACACAGGAAATGGAGACATTTAGGAGATTACTCTCGACTGCGTTAAGTCCTCTTTACGTGGGTAAAGAGTCGAGCTCACACATTGCTTGCCGATGACGGTGGATTTTCTTGGCACGAATGTGTGCCAGAGAGACAACAGATACTGTTAACGTGGACTGTACTTCTCCATATCCCATCTGAGTAGATACATCATATATTTTCTTGGATGGCAAAACTGGCTTGAGAAGTTCTTGTCCTCGCTGCCACTTGTCTTGTCTCATAGCTATGTGTTCCCGCATCTACTCTGCAGTTTATTGCTCCTTCCGTTGCCAGCACCACTGTAATTCAGACTACACATTAAAAGGAAAAAAATAAAGAGGTATTCTAGCTTACTAAATTTCATTATTTGGCAATCCAATGTACAGGACAGATCCAGAAGACTGATACGGATGAGGATGCGTGTGTGTGTGAGAAGAAAAAGCAGATGAGGGCAAAATATGGGGCTGGTTGCTTGTTAAACCAGCTTTGTCACAAAAGAAAAGGGATCAAGGAGCTACAGCTATATCACTAGACTAGTCACTTGTAGAAAGATGTTTTTTTCTTTTTTGTTTTGCTGATCACAGATGCTGAATAACTTACTGCTAGGAAAGAATTTGGTATTCTGACAAAACTTCAGTAGCAAATAAAATTATTTCACCTGCATTAATTAAATAACGCAGGAAGGCACCCAAAATAATGCTGAGAACCGGAGTTGCAAATAAAGGGAAAAGATCAAGTAGGATTAGTCACTGCAAGTCATTAAAGCAGGTGAGCCTGATAGACATAGCTTCTATTCCTCCAGTCTTTGCTGGGACATTTGGGAAAACTACCTGAGTCAAATGAAAATGTGAAGTCGGTGCACCAAATTTACATTAAGGTCTCACTTTCACTTAAACAGGACAAAAGGGCTCTTTTCTATTCAGATGTTCAGCACCCAACTGATAAGTGATAAATGTTTTATTCCCAGAATGACAAGTTTGACTTCTGACGTCTGAACTGTGTAACTGCTACATTGGGGAGCTACATGATGAGGAAGTGACGCTTCATCTGTTCTGGCAAGAAATAGTTCCCAGGCAACGTGCTGGAAGAACTGTGTATTTTCACAGGATGCCTTACCCTGCGAAATGTTAGAGCAGCTGCTGAGAGATGTGCACTTGTCAGAGGCAGACCCTCAAAAGCTTCTATATCATAACGCTGGAGAGCATTCTGTAGTGTCTTCTCATGCCATTTCCTAAACATGCAGAGCCACTGCTTAAAAGATCAATTTCTAAGGTAAGTCCTAGTGACATCTGTTGTTTGTAACCAAAAAAAAAAAAAAAAAGTATGAAAGCGCCATGAAAAAATAAATTAGTGCTGAATGATTGAGCAGCAGAAGCAGGAAGAGTGGCATCAGCTTACAAAATATTTTCAGTTGCTTCAAGATACTTGCTGTTGCCTCTGTCATCAAGCTTCTAGGTCATTATCTACATGGAAAAGTACACAAAATGTGTACCAGTTCAACAAAAAAGTTCTTTTTTCCTCCAAGCATTTTGTCTTCACAGTAGATGGTAATTACAGTCGGTACATTTCATCACGGTTAACAATGTTGATGGAAATGCAGATGTTCGCAGTTCAGCATCTTTGAAAGAGATGACTAGTCATTTGCTAACTTCTGCCTTCCATTTTTAAACAGGAGTTCTGCTATTTAGACATCCACTGTCCTGTCAACTGTAACATGAACCAATCCGTGTGCTGAGGTTACTTTATTAACTTCTGCTTTTCAGTATTTGCAACACTAAATTGTTTAACTAAACAAATCTTGCAAAAGCAGTTAAACTTTATTTCCAGGACAGCCTTGCATTTGTTTAATTAGACTGACTTATGAACTGGTGTGGTGTTCATATTGCAGGCAGAGCCAAAAGTCTCATTTTTGGAATAGTGTTCATGCACACATCGTCCCTGGGAAATCACGAGGAGCATACGGAGGCACGGCTGTCCACCCAGGCAAAGCCAGAGGGAGCAATCCAGTTGAAGGCTCCTTCCCGGAGAATTTTTCTTGTTGTGATAGAACAGTCTTATTCATATAATGGACATATTCTGCTCACACACTATTGTGGTGATAGAGAACATAGAAAAGTCAAGATGCTCTTTCAGAGAGGGAAACTTGAACTGTCAAGTGCTTAAAAGAAAGGCAATGCCTACAGTGAGAGGTAATATCTTTTATTAGACCAAATGATGCAGTGGTGAAGAACAGGCTGGCTTTCATGAAGACAAGAAGCCCTTCATCTTATTGAGGGTGGTGGCCCAGTTCATGGAACCTGAATTCCGTCCAAGGCTGCGGTTCCACGAGATGAGAAACCAGGTCCTAGAGCACAAAGCACTGGATCAAAACCACTGCAGTTACTTGACGCACAGTGGTACAAAACCATAATGCTGGCTGAAGTGTAACACATATTTTGCAGAGACCGTTTTGTCCAAGCAGATTTTACAGTGGATCAGATACCATCTGCCAGCCCCCAGAGACCACAAGACTAGTGTAAACACCATCTCCTGTACTCTAACATACAGAAGTGGTATTGTATGCTTGCACTTCATATGGATGAAATTTATACTCTTACGTGATGCTGTAGCACAAGTCTGGCACCAAGGAATGAGAAAACACAGTCTAAACCAAAAGTGCTTTTTTTAAATTACCTGAGATTTATGAATGGGTTTCCATTCTAAACATAGATGAAATGTGCACACACACGCACATGGAAATCCTGTGATGCTTCTCAGTGAAGTGCTGGTTTAAATAAAAAACACTATCAGTAATATGCTGGAACTTTGTAGTTCTAACTCAAAATGGAAAAACAGCCTTAGGACCATCACTGAATTTAGTAATGATGGAGAAAGCTGGGTTTTTTGCATGAAACAAAAGCAACACATTTAGTGAAATTCACGTATGATACTGATTTTTTCCTACATGGGAAAAATTATCAGAACATCCTAACTGGCCTATTACTATAAATATAGAGGGGAAAATGCAGTAGAATAGTATTATCAGCATTGTTATGGAGCTAAATTCCTCCCACATAGACACATTCATGTGATCTGAGCTAATGAATGTGCTCCTGTCTGCCTTGAATGACAATGAAATGCTGCTAGAGGAGAAAAAGAAGAAAAATGCAGAATTGTGAAGGAGTTCAGAATTCCAGAAGGGTTCTCTCGGGGATGAACTTTATGAATACACCTGCATTTAAGGTTTTTCAGCCTTACTTGCACTCCAGTCTGCATTTTTGCCAGTGGGAAAAGGGTAGAATTTGCTAGTTCCCATCACAGGGAAAAACTGCTCCACTCACATGGTTTCAATCACAGAGATTTGTTAATAATTGGTCATTGATTTATTAATGTCACATAATCACCTGATTATTGTGTGCTACACATGCAGGATCAGTATCAGCAGTACAACAGATAACCCAGAATGTTGACAAACACCTACAAATGCTTGAACACCCTTCTGTGAATAATCCGCCAAATTTCAAACCCCTCCCACGTGCCCAGAGCTACAGGCACCCATAACTCACATACCCCAAGCCGATGGGGTGATATCTCCTGTTGTCAGGCCAGGTTTCTCTTCCCTCGCCCTGAACATGCATGCTTTGTTTAGACTTCTTTTGAAGCTGACTCCCTTTTTCTTTTTTTTTTTTTTTTTCCCCAGAAGTCTCTTGGTAATTTCCTGGTTACTATTTAATCCAGCTGATGGCCATCTCTTAAGCAAACTTCATTATTGTTATTTTCCTCTTTAGCGTGACCCGCTTTGGGGCAGACGCCCTCGCAGGCGGTTTTGGGGAGTCTGTCCACTCACAGTTTTCCCACTCGCATCCTGTCACATCAGGGGCTGGTACCAAGCCCACGGCACCAAGATGGGGGCCATGCACACTGACCCCATCTCCCAGATGAGCAGCCAGACGTTTCACCCAACACCTCCATCCCCGCTTCCGAGCCCGTCATCACCAGCCAGGCTGGTGCTCGTGCACGTCTAGGATGCGATTCAGTTCCTCCGAAGAGGAAACAGCTAAAAGAAATCAGAAACCTACACAGTAGACACCTAAATTAGGGTCCCAGCTCCAGCCTTTAGAGAATGAATACTATGTTTAAAACATTTCACTAAATGGGAGAGTAGAAATGAGGCTGGCCTGGCTTGTCATGCATGGATAAAGCTAATTGCAAGAAGCGTGTGAGCTGCAGGCTTTGCGCTCTCTCTCCCTCACCAAGACACATCTTGAGAACTTCCCTTCCTGAAGTCATTTATATGGTGACCTAACTTCACCAAATTTAGTTACAACTTTGATTTTCCCCCATTTTTCTTTGTGTGGCCCAAGGACTTCTGTAACAGCTATGTGAGGGATTTGGGGTTTGGCCCTAAAGTGTCCTGCACATGGTTGAGTCTGTGCCAGAGGTTTGTAAGCCAGCACTTGTTCGCACGCTATTGTGGCTCCCTTCGTTTTCTTGCAACACGTACAGCATCAGACCCTCGTTTCACGTTTGGTGGTAGCACTGCCTAAGCTGCTTTACCAGCTCGATTCTCACCTCTCCGTTCATGACTCCTCGTTCCCATCGCCTGCCTGAACTACCCTTGTGGCAGCTTGCACAGCTAGGTGGTGGACCAAGCAGTGGAATGGAGACAGCCTGGAATGATTCAGAAAAAAAAGAGGTTGCTTTCCAGCCAGATCAGTTTACCACACAGCTGCACACACACACTTGATTTGCCTTGGTAAAGGGACAACACAGGCGTGAGAATTTGCAAGGGGAATGGGAGCTCCATAAGGCACTATTGCCATTCAAAACAATGTCTGCGTAACCATGTCCTCCGAGGCCATAAATTAACTTAAATTAATGAGAAAATCTTGCTAGGGAGATCTCTCAGGTGCTGTATACCTGTTATTGAAGCTCCAGCCGTGCCTGCAGGATGAACTGCGCAGTATTTTTCAACTCCCGAACATTTGGAAGGGCCACTGGGGAGGTCTGGCCCTGCACGGCTCTTGAGCTTCTCGGTCCCACTGCTTTCGGGAGGAGCTGAGACTTTGCGATACTTCACGGATCGTGACTATCTTCTCAGGGCTCAGATGCTAAACCAAATCCTGGGAGCGTGCAGCCACCGGGTAGCATGCTGCAAACGCGGTCCATGTGCTCTGGAAAAAGAGGATGTAGTGGTACACAGCAAACCACCTTTGCAGCAGCCACACGCTTGAGTAAGCAACCCAGTGCCTGAGCCTTTACAATTTCAACTGCTTCTTCCAAGACAGGGTTTATAACTGTTGGCTTGGTATTTACTGTTGCTTAACCCCATTAAATCTATTGGAGAGCTGAGCTGTAACTCAAAATCATCACATGCCCTGTAAAAGGTAGATCACTTCTTTGTATGTGTCACTGACACTTTCTCTTAAATTCAGAGCTAAATGTCAGTGGATAAATATTTTGCAGCAGCAGCCTTCTGCTTTCCTCCCTTAAATATATATATATCATCCTCCCTTAAATATTTGTATACTTTTGTTGCTAATCTGACCATGTCAGAGTGATTTTCCATTTGTATTATTTTCTTTCAAAAATGCCTCCGTTGAAACAAAAACATTTCCATGAAATCATGGCAATTTTGCTAACAAATTAGTTGCCTTCCCTTTTTTTTGTGGAAGGAAAAAGAATGACAATGTCAAAATTTTAATAGTATTGAGGTAGTATATTAGGTACTACTATACATAGTACCACATCAAATTATTTTAATTTTCTTTTACTGCATAAATGAGAATATCAGCTGTTTCTAATATTGTTGCATGAGACTACATTACTTTTCCAAGATATTAAAACCAGCTGTTTTTCAGGCCATGTCTGTAGCTGAAAATTTTTGCTGAAATATTAGATGGGTACAGTTAAACTGAAAAAAATGTCCTACTGTGCATGCAGCTTATACCAGTGAAACTGAATCCTAGCACACACCACCTCTTTCAGACCCTAAAAATTACAGAACCGTTTACATACTGACCTGGAACAAACTAAATTTAAGAATTTAAGAAATAAGGTTTCAGACTAGCCCACCCTAGTGTGTAGTTTCACTCTGTGTGTGAGTCTTGCTAGATATCACTGCAATATCTCCTACCACTCTCCATGGCTGCTCCAAGGTACCTTTCTGGGCAGCTTTTCAAAACCACCAGCAGAAACCTGTGCTAGCAGGACTTCAGCTGGCAAAATCCTTTAGTCCAGATAAAATCTAAAGTGCCTGCAAGATGTAGGGCAACCGGTTTTGAGAAAGGCAGTTTCTTTCACAACACAGAAAAGAGAATCCAGGTGTCTACTTAGTTATTTGTCAATTAGACACCAATTTGTAAATCCATAGTGGGCGGTGGGTGGCAGAAGTTGGAAGAGTAAAATACCAGGTGTGCCCAGCTTGCCAGATGAGTTTGGGTTTGAAGTTTTCAAGTACAGACTTGTCACTGAGCTTCACTGTGTGCACACAAGTACAGAGTTTATCCTGGCTCTGGCGTCTGCTGGAAACAGAATTTAAATAGATCCAAAGTCTCATTAATAAGATCTATTCAAATGGCCAAAAGCCAAACGAAATCAGCTCTTCGTTTCACAGCGTCAACCAGCAGTCCAGCTTGCAATGAGTTTCATCTTATGGGGGCTGGGGAACACGTGCGAATGAAAATGGATGAGGAGCAGCTGATAGCTCTTCAGGGGGATGCTTCGTTCAAAATATGTCTTGCAACCTGGTTCTCTCCTTAGTCAGAGTAGCTTGATGCATGTACGGGTTCACTGAGAAAGCTAGACCTAGGGGTTGTAGTACTGAACACTACTAAATAGGGGAGAAAGCTTTGCGAAGGAGAGCTTGAGGTTGTGTTATTTTCAGAGCATTTAACATTTAGAATGTGTGAATTATGTTGGAGCTTGGGCTACTAGTAGGATTTTGTAGAATCACAGAATGGTTTGGGTTGGAAGGGACCCTTAAAGATCACCTAGTTCCAACCCCCCCTGCCATGGGCAGGGACACCTTCCACTAGACCAGGTTGCTCAAAGCCCCATCCAACCTGGC
>JANXJC010000008.1:30477507-30526249 GCA_027564655.1 Leptodon cayanensis
TGGACCTCCCTGGGCTGCAGGGGGTCAGCCTGCCTCACCATGGTCTTCACCACGGGCTGCAGGGGAATCTCTGCTCCGGTGCCTGGACCATCTCCTCCTCCTCCTTCTGCACTGACCTGGGGGTCTGCAGGGTTGTTTCTCTCACATATTTTCCCTCCTCTCCTCCTGCTGCAATTGCACAGGTCTTTTTCTCCTTTTGTAAATATGTTATTGCAGAGGTGCTAGCACCGTCGCTGATGGCCGTGGCCTTGGCCAGTGGTGGGTCCATCTTGGAGCCGGCCGGCGTTGGCTCTGTGGGACATGGGGGAAGCTTCTAGCAGCTTCTCACAGAAGCCACCCCTGTAAACCCCCCCTGCTACCAAAATCTTGCCACAGAAGCCCAATACAATGCTCTGTCACGTCCTGCAAACCAGCCTGTCCTCAAAATGGGGGGCTTGAACTTGGCCTCCTCCTGCTGTGGGCCAAGACCCTCAGGGCTGGTTAAACCCTCCTGGAGACCTTTTCTGATGGGCAAGGAAGAGGGATGTGTTTGCCTAACTACAGTTTTGCCAGTCAGTATCGTACTTGGACTGTATTGTCTCACGCCAGTTTGGCTTATTTCATTATACACAAAGATCTGCACGAAGCCAATCGTCTTCAGAAGTTTTGAATCCGATTACTGCCATCTGCAAGATAAGGGAGACTCGTAATACCTGTGCTTTTTAAAAGGCAGCTAATAGCCATTTTCCACTTCAGAGAAGAGGAGGAGGTACAAAGATCGAGATTCAGTACTAATATGGTCTGATACTGCAAGGGTGAATATACAAAAGACCATAAGTAAGCAGAGGAATAATGAGCCATTGTGCTGATATTACTGGCAGGTAGGAAAGAAATGAGGTCAGCAATATCTCTTATCTCACCTGCCCTGGCACATCTTGCTGACATCGTTGCCTGTTCTCAGTTAAAGCTGTCATTCACATTTGCAACTGGGACGTTTGCTGAAATTGTTACTCTATCCAAATCCAGACTGTGGAACTTACCAAAGTGTGTAGGAAATTTTGTTTCAGTCACAGAAATGTTAAAACTGCCTCATGATGTCAGCCTTATCAATACTGAATTTCAGGGGAAAATAAAGACCAGGCAGAATTCAGATGGAGTAAAGGAGAACATCCAGAGGTAAACAGCAGATAAATACTTTTCTGTGCTGACAATGGTGTAATAAAAGATTTTGTCAAATAAGGAGGGTATTTCCCTGTCTCACGGGGAGTTATAAGGACAAACTCAATAAGCAACCAGATCTCCCAATCTGGTGCCTGCATTAAGCTTAAAAATAATGCACCTGGCCTCAGCAGGGAGATCCAGAACTTCTTATTTAGACTTATAGGTTCCCTCTTACTGTTAATGGAGGATAGCAGATATCCCTGAAGCAATATCTGGAAGGCCCAAGTGGGAGGGAACCCAAAGGAAAAGAATAGCTGGTATGAAACATCACATTCCCCTTCTGCAATGTAAGAATCTAAGTCTCAGTGTCCCTTTAAGGAAAGTTTCCCCATTTTAAAAAAATAAATAAATTAAAGTGAGATAAATAGATAGATACAGGTGGTGGCTGAGGATGTTGTCCAACTAGTCAAAGAGTAAATATCCATTTTTACAAGTTCCTTCCTGCTTAAATGCAGTGCCCAGGGATATCTCCTAATGTTCATGTTAATGCTGTTGTCCTACTCAACCAGGCAAAGCAACAAAGCTCAGGCCATTCAGCTGAAAAAAGGCAGAGAAAGTTTGGCTTCAGGCCAGTAATGATTTAAGGACTCCTTACACACAATGTCTCAGCCCCTTGCTTGGGTTGGATGGGACTGTGGTTAAAATAGTCCACCCTCCTTAAGGTAGCCACAAGTTCTGGTAGAAATACAGTTTAAGCATCTGCTCTGGGGCAGTGTCGTTTAACTTCCTCAGGGTAAGCCACACCTTGAGTCAAAATAGTTAAAATCAGTACAAAAACTATGTGTGGAGGAGGCTGTGCTGTAGATCCAGCTTATAAATTTGCCTTGGCTCAGACCCAGGTGCAAAGGCAGTGGCTACAATGACTTTTTCAGGCAAATCAGAAAATGGTTGTTATTTGGTTAATCTTTGTTGTCTTGTTCATACAAACAGAGTTAACTGAGTTCAATAAAGCATTTAACAAGCTCAGTTATGTTTTGACTGGTAAAAAGGCACTTTTCTTCATATTCTGTGGGAAATAACTCCGTTAATCATTCTCAGATTCATGGAAAGTAGACAGAGGAAAAGACCAGTAGGTTTATCTCTGTGTCCATCTCACCTTCTATGAAAAATTACTCCCTGTGCTGCATTTTGAATATTTAATCCAATCTTTGTTGAATATAAGAAATGCAGGCTATTTCTCATGCAAGATAGTGGATAATCCAGAACATTCTGCTGTTCTTATTTGATGTGAATTTTTCATTCTTTAGTTTCACTTCATTGCCTCGAGTTACACCTGTTTCCACCACTGAGAAATCCAAAACCATCCTGTGCTTCCACAGGATGGTGTATGTGTGCATACAGTACATTTATTTACACATTCATGTGTCCTTCTAGTGACAAACCTCTGGATGGTTCGGCTGACATCTGTGGAAATGCCAAGCTGTGTGAGAAATCTAAATCGAGGCACATTTGGCATGGTTTTCACAGCTGAAGCTAAGCAGCAAGAAGTCTCTGATTGTATGGGAGCTGGGGAGAGCAGGGGTGGTGGATCCATGCAATGCACTGAGGTTTATGAGCTGGACTGAGCACGCCCTCCACAGTGTTGTAACCAAGATGCCCAAGCTCATTTCTCACAGAGCTAGCGTGGATGCAACATGGTTTATCAGCTCAGCTTTACCCTAAGGCAGCTGTACGTCTTCCAGATCCAAGAACAGCTACATTTGCAGGCATTGGTGTGCATCTAAAAAAGTAAAACTGACTGTACCTGAGCTGTCAATGCATGCAATCCAGCACAGTTAATCCTTGAACCAGATAAATCACCCAGGGGTGCATAACAACAGGACTTCTGGTATGAAGACTTAACAGCCAAATATCCCCTTCTTTAGTTTGAGCTTGTTTTCATACACAAGCTTTCAACTCCACCTGTGCCTTCTGCACTCCATGCTATTCAACCAACGCATTCAGTGGGCCCCAGACCATTTCCTTCCAGCTGTGACCTAAATGAACTGTTCTCTTCTTTCAGTAGTCAAGCAGATCCTGCCTCTCCCTGCTCTTCCCATCTATGTCGCAACATCTGAGATCAATCCTGTTTCAGTACTTCTGAGCATGGTATTACATAGAGGAGGCCTGGGTGAGAGCTCCTTCTCCTTCTCCTTCTCCTTCTCCTTCTCCTTCTCCTTCTCCTTCTCCTTCTCCTTCTCCGTCTCCTTCTCCTTCTCCTTCTCCTTCTCCTTCTCCTTGCCATTTCCATAGGCTGCCTCAGATACAGCAAAAAGTCTTAGTAGCACCTCTGGGCCTGACAGGCACTTGAGCCTAAGACCAGTATAATCAAGCATGGGGTCCTACCCCCTTCATAGGTCCACCAAAATGGAAGCCACTGGTGCCAAATAGCCATGAGTCTTCCAGTAGGGTCTCTTCAAAAACACTAAGAGTCTTTTTCAAAATATGGACTTGATTTGGGTGCTTAATTCTGGTTATTGAACTTAATTTCAGACATGTGGGAATGTTGATGAGGTAACTTTGTCTTTGCAGTCTTTACAAGGGGAAAGGTATTACTTTGCTTCCCATAAGAGCATAAGGTCAGCATAAATATTTAAAGGTGACACAGTCCATGGTGCATTATCATGGAAATTCAGCAGACATGCAATGGTGTGTCCATGTTTCACTAGGTATAAATCCACACTGCTGCCTGACCAAGAGGTGTACAGCTCAATATTTATGACCAAGGAGCCTCATACATGCTGGAATATCCAGGTCATCCTACAGGAACCTGACAGGGGAACGGGGCTGTACTTCAATGAAACAATTCCTCAGCCACAATTTCCCTTCCCAACACCACGTCTCTCTGGCCCCTCCATTGAGCAATGCAACAGCTTCTGTGGCTGGACTGCAGAGTGGATTATTGACATGATTTAAGCTAAAGAATAATAAAAGAAAAGGTTTATTTTTAAACCGAGATCATTGAACTGACCCTGTTTGCAGCACAGCCTGCATAGCAGCTGCCTTGGCGCAACTGAGGGGACCCTGAGCTGCAGCGTGTGGGTGGGAAGGAAGGGGCTGAAATGGAGAGAAGAGAAACTTTTTTAACCAGTTTCCCACTGGCAGAGGTGGCTTTCCAGACCAAGACCCTTGGCTTCTAAGGCATCAACTGTCTGCTCAGCCCTGATGCCTCTGAACAATCCTCCAACAATCTTGATTATTGTGAATTTGAGGAGACTTGCTGAATGGTGCAGCACTACCAGAACAAGCCATTGCTTTCCTTTCTGGAAGAGGAGTATTTTGAAGTGGGGGGGAGGCAAGAGAAAGGTGACCTGAGCTGCTGCATTCTTGTTATTCTCAGCTGTTGCAGTGCCCTGCAGCTGAACACAAGTCATGGGAGAGCTGAGATTGTAGCTTGTGCACTGGTGACACTGGAGGCAGCCCAAAGGCAGAGACAAAAAGCCCTAAAGCCCTGTCTGTTCCTTGCCTCCTAGTCCATGCTTGACACAACTGATTTTAAAAACCGGACAGGCCCAGGAAGCCTTGTGTTCACATTCCTTAACTTCAGGAAAAGCAACTTTGCTGTAACTGCACCATGTTATCCCTCTAGCCTGGCCTTTTCAGAGCACTACAAGACACTCTCGCAGCATAGAAGGGAAATGACTGAACAGGGAATTACAAATGAAGAGAGGATCAAGCTATATGCACTAAATCCTGAACGCTGACGCTAAACACATTTTTCCTTAAATGGATCTCATCTGCCTTTGCTGCCTGCAGGCGTAGCTCTGAGGGTGAAATTAAGATATTAGGCAAAGTCTGGGATGCAGCAATAAACTTTTCGTTCATGTTAGTGAGAGTCATGTGGTTAAGCCACCCTCCAAAGTCACCCTCAGTAATTAAGAAACATACTTAGCCCATAATGGAGAGTTAATGGAGTAAAGCGATGCCTTATTGCACAGTGGTTTGACTGTGCACGGTAGCTTTCATCCTAAAACACTTCAAAATCCCTGGGCTCAGGCTTGTTGCTGTTGCAATCAGTGCTGGAATTATGACTGACTGTCCCTCAGCCTTGCAGAGAGACCTCGTGCTGGCCAGCATCGCCAAAGGGACCTCCCTTCAGGGATCCTCGCTCCCCCAGCCCCACCTGAGCTCATGCCTGAATGAAGAGTGGCACTTTCATGCTAGTCCTTGTTCCACAGGCAGCTTACCTGTTTTGCATTCAACTGCATAAACAGCCCTTGAAGTAGGGATTAAACCAGTTTTCTTCCCTTCTGGGTCAGTCCCTTAATCCCTGGACTACAGCTACGCTTGTTCTTACATGCCCTCTGTTGCCATCCCCTTCAAGCTTTTAGTCTTAGCTACAAAGTAGGACAGCTTCTCCCCCAGCTGCGTGGGGAGATGTGGGTCTGAACCCTCTGGCCCTGCTCCTGTTGGAAAGAGTTTGGGCTCCAAATTCGGGACCGTGCTTGCTTCTTCAAGTCCCAGGTTCCTATAGACAAGGTGTTGAAGCACCCGGTGGTCATCGTGGTTCTTGCTCCAGGTTAGGAGGGGCTTCGGCATTCTCATCTTCTGTCTTCTCTGAATTAATCCCCAGAGCACACAGTGACGCAGGAGTCCATTTCATTTGATAAAGAAACAAGGTGATTTCTACTTGAAGCTATAGTTCCAGAAAATCTGCATCATAATTGAGCCCTTTTACAAATTAAAACAGAAAAAGACAAAGCACAATGGAACTGAAATTTTTTTAGGCTAAAAAATCTGGATGTTCCAACTTTATCTGCAGCTGAGCACGTCTGTAAGAGGAAGATTTAATGTTCCAGTGTCTTAAAAGAGACAAACACTGTTATTCTATATTAATTATTCTGTCTATATTTAACATTCATGTATAAATTGATTTTATAAAGCTCTGGGTTAATCAGGAGTTTGGAATTCTGCAATGTTCACAGAAGCTCTCAACCCCTTCTGAAAATGAGAATAAATTAAACTTAATGGCTCATTTCTCCTCAGTATTATCTACCCATTTTGAATGAGAATGCAGAGACAATGGAACTATAAACTGGACAGTTACACAGGACACTCCGTGACCTTTCTTTCATTTTGCGAGTTAGCTCCCAGGCCCATGTGCCTCCATCCACGTTTCTGAAGTAGATCAGAAGTGCTTGGAAGGCCCAGCTAGGACCATGGACCAAGGACTTGCCCCGCTGAGGAAGACGTATTGCTGACAAGAAAAAAAATTCTGTTATTCATGCTCAAGCACAGGCTATAGTTTCAAATGCAATTTACTACCTGATCTGAAAGACTTATATGCAGCAATTTATCATTATTAATTAAACTCTAAAGGCTTTGATAGGTCAGCAAGCCCCTGCGCAGTGATATGACCCCAGTAACAGCCAGAACTTTTTAATAATGGTGTTTAGTAAAGCTGAAATGGAATAGCCAGGTCCCATTCTGATTTACTAGTCTTCCAGTAAAGTTTTTGATCAGTTAATTTATACATTATCAATTTAATACTTTGAAGTCTCACTAGACACAAATGCAGATGGACATACAATATATCCTTGTCTACCAGTTTAATGAATTGGCATTCCGAAATCCTAGTTTTAAAATGTCTCTTACTTCCCTCCTAGAAGAAATAGGATTCTTACAAAGGATATGCAAGCAGCTCTACAGATTTTTGTGTTATTTCTCCTTCATCGTGTCTTTCACAATGAATTCAAGAAATATCACACATCCAGGGAACAGGGTAATTCTAAACTAAACCAGATCGCTTTGGCTGTTTGCTACTGCTGTCATTCATGAAGAAAATAGTACTTTGATGCATGGATGGTGCCACTGAATTCAATGGAGCTAGTGATTTTGAGCAACAAGATACTCCAGGGGCGTGTGGCAGACTTTACCCAGGGATTGTCTCTGCTTCGGGACAGAGACAATGTCTAGCTAGACAGCACATACAGTTTCCATCTCAACTGGCAACTCCGGGCACTGCTGTAATACATATTAATAACAATTTTGTTGAAAGGTCTTATTGTAGTCTTTGATTTGCTTTGGCCCAGTCACATGAAAGGACATCCAAGGAAGAACAAAGAGTACACACCATGGCCAGGGACAGAGTCAGCTAGTTAGGAGCATCTGGGGCCAAGAGCTGAGGGCCCCAGTAAACCAGTCTGGCATCTCATCTGCATGGCTCATTGGAAAAAGACTGTTAAAAACTGCAGAGAGAAGAGCCGGAGAAATTTTAAAGAACTGAAAAAAATACCTGAAATAAGGCAGACAGAAGACTTCTTTTTTTTAGCATCTCAAAAATAAAATTAAGAGATGAGAGCATTGCACGGCATAAGTACCTTGATTGAGAGAAAATGCAGGACTCTTTAGGAGGGCAAGGCTTAACAGAAACAAATAGCTGTAATTTAACTCATTTAAACCAACAAGTAAAGTTTAAAAATGAGGCAGGGATTTTTACATGAGGGTCTCTCACTATTGCAACAAGACACGAAGGAAAGAGACGGATGCCTCTTCATTGGGATCTTGAAATGAAGTCTAAAGTGTGAATTGTTTGTCTTTTACGACACCTAAAACACTTTCCAGGATTTCAAACATAAAGTTTAAAATGGATTCAAACAAGGGGTCTTCTGTGTTTCGTGTTTTAATGTGTTACATGTACTAACACACAGATCTGTGAGTTATTTTACAGTGGAAGCTTTTTTGTGTTTTGCCCACAAAGCCCTTTCCAGAAATAAGGGTCTTCCTGACTGAAGTTTCACTGAAACAGAAAGTTTTCGTGAAAATATTAGACAAATTGACATTTTTTGATTTAACAACAAAACAAAATCCAAACTTCCATTGAAATGTTCCCAACCAGTTCTAATGAAATAATCCTATCTCAACATCTTAGATTTTCAGTCAGGAAGCACAATGAAGCAGATTTTGTCATGATTTATGTTTTGTATGTTTTTCCACTACCATAAACTATTACTGGTGTACTAAATATCATCTTGATGTATCACACTGGGTCTCTGCGTTTTATTCAACAGCTTGACTTTTCTAGCTTGCTTGATTTAAGTTTGAAGTTCCTGCTAATTCTCCAGTGCGTGAGGGTGGAATGTCAGCTGACGTTCTCTGCTTTCCTTTGTGCAGAATTTGAATCAGGAAGAATATGCAGTATTTTGATTACCTTTCTGAGATACAAAAAAATTCCTCCTCTTCAGAAAGACAGTATGGAAGGAGGCTGTTAAGGGGCAGAAAGGTGACGAATTTTGTTGGAGGAGGTATCGAGCAATGCCTGCAAGAGGAACATTGCTTTTTGGCAGCTGCAATGGCCAGGCTGCACAAACCGTACAGCTGGGAGACAACTCAAATTGCAGTAATCCATCAGCTTGTTGTGGTTTCATAGACAGGCCATTTCCCACAGGACCCAACTGATCAGCCCAGCTCTATAGCTTGTCTGCAGCGACAGAAAAGGATTCCCACCAGCCCCTGACCTCTACAGTCATGCAGGAGCCAAGCTCCAGCCATCACAGAGCAAAAGTACTGCACGGGAAAATGTCCAACTAAAAATACACTGGGAACCACAGCGAATAAGCAGCTGAACTGAAGTGTGATGCTGTGAATAAAAAACCTGATATATGTATGTAGTACATACACTTAGGGCAACATTATGTGGGAGCAGGGCTGTTGTTTTCCCTTGAACTGATCCTGCTATGATCACTACTGTGCTTGGTTTGGCCCAGCAGGTAGAAGGTAAGCTGGCACTGAACTGTAAAAAAAGTTCCCATGTTGAGAATCAACAAGTCTCTAGCTGATTTTAATAGCTAGCAAATGTCAGTCTAACTGCAGACAGCTTTGGGGCTATCCTGACTTACTGTGGTGACAAGGAGGGTTTGTATTTTAAGTGCTTGTGTGGTGGTCCGTCTTGATCCAAGAGCGTTGGGGAGCAGGGCAGCTCGAGATGCACAGTCACAGGTCTGGGGGTATGAAACAACAACCCATCCAGGGAACACCGTATCATTCAGAAGAAATGGTCACAGTGGTCTTAAATGTCATTACTGCTGGGTGTTGCTAACCTGTCTTTTCTGTGGGTGTTACCGTAATACCTCCTTCTGCCCATCTGCGGTGTTTCTTTGGGGAAAGGTGATGCTGTAGCATGACCCTACCCTGTGCAGGCATCTTCCCAAAACCAGGATCCTGCCCTCACCACGATGGTGGAGCCTTCTAAGACTGCCCTGCTGAGGAAAGGCCAAAGCACGTTTCTGTGAACACGGTACTAAGAAGCATAACAACAGGTTACAAATTATGAGGGCTATTAAAAAAAAAAAAAAAAGCAAAAGGAAATTGTAAATCATACCAGTTCTGCTTAAGTGACTTCAGATAATTTTAGCAAGTGGAGAAACATGATGAGGATGATGTCAGAAGCATATTATATTTGCCCTCCCTGTCTGAGGGGAGGCAACACACACGTAATATGTGTAATATGTGGCTTGCAGATAAAAATCTTAGATATAAATCATGTTTGGTGGGCTGCTTAGTGCAGAGCAGCCCTTCTGACAGACTTGTTGATAGAGTTTATCTATAATCAGGAAGATCTCCCCAGGCAACCCCTCCACAGGTCTCTCCTTCATTCTGAAAAGAATTAGAAGAAAACAGTCCTCTAGCTTTGCTAACTGGAAGAAGAGAAGAAGAGAGGTTAAATCTTTTTCTGAGAATACTCAGCATATCTTTGCACTTCAATAAACTTAAAAACCTCTTTTGGGTTTCTCTCAGATGGGAGGACGATGCTGCAGGTTGGAGCCAGGTGAAGAACACGAAGCACTCAGCTCCTCCATCGACATCTTATTCTGGTTACTGGCAATGTTCTTGCAAACGCCTTCCCTGAGCCACAGCCTGACGGGGTGCTGCACTCGATAGCTGCCCAACTATACCTTATGCCCATATAAATGTACCTACATATCCTAGATACCCAGGATGGTGGAAGTCCAGAAAAGCTGTTTCCAAAGTGATTTCTGTTGTTGTTTTTTTTTTTTTTTTTTTTTTTTTTTTTTTTTTTTTTTCTGGGTTTTCCTGTTTCCTTCTGGCTTAATTTTCTGCTGCGTTGGGGAGGTGAAGTGTCTGGACTCGGGGCGAGGTGAGAGGCAGAACTAGCGCAGGGACGGGACAGGAGCGTGCGGTGCCTGTGGTCTGCGTAGGCACGGCGTGTGCGGTGGGTGCAGGCACGTCGCGGTGCGTGTAGGCGCATGGGTGTGCGAGGTGAATGGGGAAGGAGGAGCAGGACTGGCCCTTTTGGCTCTGGTGAGCCCAGCCGCATGATGGAGAGTCTTCCCTGGGAAACGACGTTCCCTTTCTTCTGAGGAAGGTGCCTCTGCCAGAACGAGCAGAGCATCCCCCGCCACTCCGAGTGATGCACCCACTGTGGACTGCTGCAAGAGACTGTGCTGAAGGCAGGACAACCCTGAAACCAAATCAGTATCCGTGTTTTATACGGCAGCCTGGTGTATAAAACGGCACCAGGCTAGCTTAACGGAGCAAGGGCACCTCGTAAGTGCTCTGCACATTTTGCCACTGTATTTTACAGTAGCAGCAGCATCTTCTGGAGCTCCAGTCACTTCCGTGCACAAAATCAATCCAGTATTTATAGTAGTGTAATCGCTATCTATTCAAATAGCTTTCATTGAAGCTTCTCCAACCCTTTCACTGGACTGAAATATAAAACTAACATGACTGATTGTAAAAGCATTTTAGCTAGGGGTGTTTATAATTTACAAAAGGTGCGTATCTTTCAACTTGTGGGGCTATATATATTGCTAATTATAGCAGCATTAACGCACAGTCACAAGCAAGCAAGACAGTAGGTGTTTTAGGTCAACATCAACAGCCACAACCACAGAAAAAGGCTGTGAAAGGTGTCAGCAGCACCCTGATTGATTTAAGATTCTCACAGAAACTAGATTTCCTGTGCACTTTAATTTCTCAGTGTTTCTCAGGTATTTTACTGGTACAGCTTGTGATACTAAAGCAAGCGTACCGGCATTAGAATGATTTACATCTCCTTTGATTTTCATAGCACCCTGGTTATACGTAGATCATGTCATATAAGCAAAACTGAGAAAAAATATGAGGAAGACCACCTCCTGACATAACATACTTACAGCAAGAAATATAATTATAAATGGAATGAGATGTGGGGTTTTTTTTATTGTATCAGTGAGACGTGGGCTTTTATTAGGTTTGGACTCTGAGCATTTAACCTGCCCAAGCCAAAGGGCATTTATAAATATACAAGCAGGCACTAGCCAAGAGGTGGAGGAATATTTTTCTTGTACAGCACCAGCATAAACATCAGGATGACAGATCTATTTAACATCATGCCCAAAGGGGGAACTAGTTTCTTCTGCTTTGACTCACTTCAGATGGGCTGATTTCAGCCCTCAATTTATATAGTCACAACTCTGCTGAAGGAAGCGTGAATGCATAAATATATCTCGAGGACAGACCGCAGATCATCATTTCATCATAAAAATGACCTGGTGAGATCACCTGGTCTGCAGAGGCATTCGGGGCAGCCGAAAGCAGACACAGATTCATCTTTCTCGCAGCCTTTAAGAGAGGACCATCATTCTAATGAGAGACTCTCTGCAATAAGAAATTGCTTTCCATTCTTATTGCCACTTGACTTTCCTTTCCTGCATCACAGGTTTGTGGCTTCTCTCCTGTGGTCTGGTTCTGTATAATCCAATATTTTCTTGCTACTGCTGCTTTGGCTCTGAGCACAACAGATCTAGCCCAAAGCCAGGGCCGGCCCTGGCTCCTTCATGGTCCCAGGCAGCCTCCATGGAGCTAATCCCTCGGCTATAGTCCCAGGAAGGCAGCACACTGCTTGGTCAGCAAGCCTTGCATGCAAGGCTGTGTTACTGATAAGCCGAAAATGTCCCTGCTGCTTTGTTTTATTTTTTTTTTTTTGGGGGGGGGGGCGCGGAAATCCATGTGGTTGGCAGATAGCCAAGCCACATTGCAGGTCTGGGACTGCTTTCCTCTAATTCTCCCCCAGGTAGGTGCCCAGTTTTCTCGCAGAATGTACCCAGTCCTCCTGCCCCTTTCACTTGTACCGACCGTGGCTGTGGAGGGTCTCCCATCTCCACCCTGGGGGTCTGCCAAGCCCCCTCTCCAGAGGCAGCCCACGTCTGGCTGGAGGTGCACATCTGGCTGGAGCCCACACAGCTGGCCAGCGGCACTTCTTTGCAGCTGTGCTTGTAGCCAGCAGAGCACATCCTGGCACCTCTGAGCAGCTGTGGACATCCCAGGCGAGCATCCATCCAGCAAGAGACCACACCAGGTTTCATTCCCCTCCTGCCTGCATCCACCGAGCCTTGACAGAGCTTAACTCAGTTATATCTTTTGTGAATATATAAATATATATTTCTATCTCAGGGGCTTTGCCGTTGAAGCTGTATTACAAGGTGGGGTCCCCCCTGATGAAACTAGTCATACAAAAATAACCACCGAAGTTACTTCTCTCGTGTTATCCTGAGGCAGCACAGCATGAAACTTGTGACATGGAAACCGTGGATGAGGCTGCCTGCTAGAGGCGTTGCCTGGTAAGATGCAGAGCTCCTCTTTTTTCATCTGTAACCCAGGAAAGAAATGGTCTGCGAGGGGGAAGGCTTTGGATGGGTCACTATGAGCTGCATAAGCAGCACATGCCTCTCCCGCCAGCACAGTGCACAGGGTAGGGCTTTAAACCATGGTGTCAAGATACTTTTTTCTAGCATGGCCTGGAGATGTCAAGGTCTAGGTCTTGGCAGAGGTCCGTGGTGGTTGGTGGAAGAATAAAGCTCCCAGACGATCTCAGCGTGGGAAAGCAAGTGTTTACCTCTGAGGTTAGGGCAAGGTTTGGGTAAGGATTTTACAGGAGAACTGAGACGGAAAAACCCTGCCAAAAAACTGAAGTGGGGATGCCTGCATCCCCTACGGTCTGCAGGTGGAAAACCCTGGCCTGGATAGGCAACCTCCTGGGAAAAACGAACAGAAGAACCGAGCATACTCGCTCCTTCAGCAGGACTTCTGAATGAATGACCTTGAGTTATCGTTGGCGGAGGCCACTTCATTTTCCCCAAACTCTCCTGTTGTAGCTCTGTGCATTTTAACTCAAACGTATGTTCACGTTTGAGCAGTACCTGCAAAACCAAAGGGTCCTATGTTTCTTTCCAGTCTTCATACAGAAACGATTTCAAGCAGCGTGCAAATGTGAAAAGATCGGTTTGAAATGCATTTCAAGGAAGCTTTAGCTTACTTGAAAGAACAGCTAAGATTACCCTCCATACCCTGCCTTGTATTATCTAAAGATAATTTATCCTATGCAGTTATTAGGGGATAAATACTGGGCTGAATAAGGCACAGTGTGTGGTATTGCTCCAATATGCAGAGTGTACAGAGCAGATAAAGTGGTTACAACCAGAAAGAAGACCGAGAGCAAGGAGAGCTGATCACAAGAGCAATTATTAATGGATGGAATTCTTGAATTTTTTTGTCGCTAACAGTGAGGTAGCTGCTGCTGCTGCTACTACAGTTAAACACGCGGCTCAGTCTGTCATGACTGCAACTTAAATAATATTGGTACCAAGGTTGGCCAGGAGCTGATATGATACATTTTGTTTGGATGTGTTGTCCTCGAATCTGAGCTTCTTTTTCAACTGTGAAAACAGTGGAGATGTGGTTGAATACAGCTTATTTTTCTGTATGCTTTTAACTGAAAATGTTAAATAGTTTTCCACAGTAATTCATTATTGCACAGATATGAAAGGGGAGTAACCCATCATATTTTTTATTATTTTCAAGGTGGTGATAAAACTGCACAAGGAATATCTGAAAATGTAAAAAGTTAACTAAGTTCAAATGATTGACATTGATGACAGTGTCATCAATAGCTTCTGATAAAGCAGATGTTAACTTTGGAAGATGCCTCTCTAGTTACAGATTAGCAGAAAAGAAAATGACATTTTCTTCTGACTGATCAAATCTCTCATATAGTATTATACAGTGAATTAATTTGATTTTTAAAAGCAGTTTAACAACATTTACAAAGACCTTTTCTTAATTCCGAGAGTTATAGAACTGCAGGAGAGATTTCATTTTTGCTAGCTCTAGACACATGGAAATATCAAGGTATATCTCCAGGTGATGGTTATCTCCATACAGTTGCATTAAAAGGATTTAAAAAATATTTTTATAGCTCTTTAAACAAATAAAGAAATTCTTTCTTTATCTCTTTGAATGTTAGATAATGATTTCCCAATTGCACTTTTAAATTCTTGAAGGATCACTTACATGCAGTTGACAGAGGGGTATTATCGAAAGTTAAACATTTCTTTCATGATGTGCCACCAGACGTTTTTTATTATAACCTTAAAGTCAAATGACCTTACGATGCATATGCTGAAGTTAGTTATATCATGCATTCATTGAGAGGTAAGTCATGAGATACAATTGGTAGTTCCTCAGTCATAAGTATAGCTTTTATCTAAAACACTTGTTCGTGAAGAAAAAAAAAAATAAATTAGTATTTTGTCACGTGCCCAAATACTTGACTTCACATTTCAATTTCAGTCCTTGGTCTGATTAAGGTGCTTTCTCCGAAAAAAACCCACTGACTTTCAGGACACTGTAAATTCTCCTGAGTGGCTTCAGTCTGACAGAAGGCTGGATATGGCATGTTTGCATAAGACTTATTGTATCCTAACGGTCTCAGCACAGCTGTTTGAATGTGTTTCAGGAGTCTTGTATTAGGGAATAGGCTAAATCCTGCTCCTCTTGTGATCTTAAACCTCTCAGAACTCAGGACACCATTCCTATTTCAGATGCAGAGCCACGCTGAATATTTTCCACAAGTGAACCTGTTAAAAACTGTATTAACATAAGGCTTCAAACTAAAGTAATTCCAGATTTTCTGGCAAGAATTGCAATGGCTGATTTCAAGACACAGAGGATGAGTTGAAAGGTCTCAAAACCTCCCGCCAAACCCATCCAAACCCCGAAACCTCCTGCCAACCCCCTAAATCCCTGCAGTTTCTCATCGCAAAGGGTTGAAGGAAGAGAAGGGTTGGGTGAACCTCTCCGGCAGGACGCGGGTGGCCCAAAGCCACCGCGCGCTGATGTGGGACCTCGAGGTGGCCGGCAAGAACGTCGGCTCGCTTCCTGACGCCGTGCTGCTGGCTGAGCTGCACCCGTTTGACTGCACGCCGCCGCCGGAGCAGATCCTAAAATAAAAAGAGAAGCGAGGCTTTTTTAGCCTGCTTATGCAGTGCAGGGTGGCACTTGGTCTGCGGCCGGGTTCTTGGCTGCGTGCCGTCAGCTTCCGCCCTGTGCAAGCAGATTTTTCTCATGGTGGGGGGGGGCTAAGATACCGGTAAAATGCTATTTCTAAACAAAGCTTGGCAGGGGATTCAGGATAAGGTACAGTGCCGCACTTAATCTTTTTTTCCAAAAGAATGGATTTGAAGTTAATGACCCCTGAAACACATTAATTGGCTCTGTAGGAACAACCAAAACATCCTTCTTTTTTAATTTATTTGGGAATGAGAAGGGAGGTTTGCAGCACCCGTTACTTATATTTTACCACTTGAAAGATAATTCTGTGTTTCGCAGAATATTTCCGTGATTTTCCTGACTTAGGAAACTTACTTTAGGCTGCAAGGGCAGGAAGCAACTGCCGCGAATATTTTAGCAGAGGCTGTGGGTTGTTGGCATTGCTGCAAGCACAGGTCCGTCTGCAGGCAAGGGCTGTGCTGGTTTTGGTATGACTTTGTCTTGATGTTGACGTGTGACCTGTCTGACCAAGCCAAAGCTTGATAAGACTCGCAACGTGATTTAGCAGTGCAGGAAGAAGGAAAACAATGATTGTTTTTGAGAGTGTCAGGAAAAGAAATCCCACTTCGCTCAACTTTTTTTTTTTTTTTTAAATTGTTTTCCAGAGTAAATTGAACTTTAAAAAAAGGGAGCTTGTTCTCTGTGTGAATTTTTCCTGTGGGTAATTATCTGGACATACATAAAACTGGGTCAGTGGTTCCCACCCTTTCCAAGCCATGTCTGCAGTTGCTGGATTTCTGCCAAAACTTTCAACATCCCTCATCGCCTTCAAGTGGAAGAACTGTGGCAAATCAGACCTGTGCAGCCCTGTCACTCCCAGCAGCAGTCACACTGCAAGCACAACTGTCTCGACGACTACTCAGATGATAGTTTTTACTGATCTACAGTTGCTGAGACGTGGCTGAAAGCTTGGCCTCCAGTCTTCGCATCTGTCGGGGTGATTTAAAAATATATACAGTCAAAGCTCTGAATACTGAATGACGGGTACTTACAGAACCCAGCAAATGGTCAGAACAAAACGTTGATGTCTCTTTTTGCTGATAGATCTTGTCACTCAATGACCTTGGAGTGCACTGAGGAAATATTTTGAGGCTTCTACAGCAATACACTCCACTGCGGTTCAGGGACGTTTTGCTAATATTTCTCTGAACACAAAGAATAGTTTTTCTACCCGATGCTGGTCATACTTGTTGCCAGCTGAGGTTGTGATCATCCCTGTTAAAACTCTTTGGGCTCATTACATCCTGGGAAAGATGGGCAACATTCACAAGAAAAAGCACTTGCCAAAGGACAAAGTCAGCTCAGCAAAAGCATTGTTACAAAAACAAGTTATAAGGGTGTGTGTCTATGTGTACGTATGTATCTGTCTAATGAAGAGGTATCTCTATAAGTACTAACAGCATTGGAGGGTAACAGCAGGTATATCACAGCCTATACAGCTGAAATTTGTAAGCATTTCCCCTGACAAAAACAGTATCATTTTAGGGCAGAAGGAAAGCAGTTTGTGAAAATGCATGTTCCACACCAGTACTTGGATCAGTTCTTCCATCAGTGACACATCATTCCCCCGTGTGCCTTCTGTTCTAGCTCATTCAATGAGGTCACCCAAAACAAGATGGTGGCCCCATATTATATCTTTTGTAACGTGAAACAGCCTTGGAAAGACAAAGAAAATTTACCTTTTTACAACCTCCCCCATGGCCTTTTCCCAACTCTGGCAGCCCACACGGACTCCCCTGCAGAGGATCAGTCCCTTATCTTGTGTGTGCCATTGGCTTCACGTGCAGGGGAAAGCCAGATTCCCATTGCTCCCCAACACAACACGTCGCTCTTGTGCTGCTATTGGGTTCATAGCTCTTCAGACAGACACAGAGCTTCCTGTAAACCTTTGAAGTCATGATCTGAACATAATGCTGGCAGCAAAAGCCAGGATGTGGGAAGCAGGACCATGGGACACAGGCACCCTGCTCGTCTGTTTAACCAGTAGGTCACTTCCTATTAACAGTAGGGTTACCTCCTACAGGCAAAGCCATAAATCGTGCTGCCCAGCAGCCACCAAGTCAAGAAAGCCACCTCTCAATTTAGAAATTGAGTCTCAAGCTATGCCACCTATTGCTCCATGCCCTATTTGTTATGCTTGAATCTGTGGAATTCGTGGGTTTTTAGCCCAGCTCATAAAAATAATGTCTTGGATGATCAAAGTTCTACTTTGATCTGCAAACCTCTTCCTTTGTCTTGAGGCACCAGCCTCAACCACCTCAAGGACATCTGCTAATGAGCCTGAAATGAGTCTGCCCTTCGCTGTGCTGAGAAGAGCTAGATGGACGAGAACAAGCAACCCTCAAGCCAGTTTCTGCAGTAGCACGCTGGACAGTTTTTCATTTGCCTTAACCGCAGCAAGGGCTCTCAGGTGTTGCAAGACATCTTGTCTCCAACCTGGCCTATCTGAAAGAGAACCCTTTGTCCCAGGATTTCATCAGCTGTCTTCAGTTCAGCCCTGATTGAAAACTCCAGTTACTGTGATAGAAAATGGCTCTCTGTCCAGCAAATCTTGGAAAGACCTCTTCATTAGGGCCGGACTCACCTCAGACTATTCTCTTTCCTAAGAGAGACCTTAGCAGTACTCAGGCACAGATTTCTGCTATTCTTCAGCTTGGTCTGATGGAGAAAGCTGGGAGTTTGGCAAACCTTTAACAAGGACCGGGATGTACCCCTGCATGTACGGATGCTCTGGGAATGTTCTGTCTTAGCCACTCCTGTTGCTGTCCTGGAAGCCTCTCACATGGTGATGGGAAAGACACAGTCTTCCTGGGAAGCATCCTGACATTGCCTGCCAGGGATAACTAGGATTTGTAGATACCTTAATCTGAACTCTCTTTTGGATGTGGGTCCTTGCTGCTAAGCCTGATGCAGACTATGAGTGTGCATGGACTAGGTGTGAGAAAGCACATCAGGTTTTTCTGGCTTGGGCAAATTAACTTGGGTTTAGGTTTGCCAAAACTACCGGGCTTTGCTGCAACCCATCACCACCCCAGTATCTCCCTGTGATGGCCTGAAGAGTACAGAGGTGGTCCTCAGGAAGAACTGAACTGGGATCTTGTCAAAGAGATGAGGGTTGCTCTATGGAAATGACTGGGCGAAGGAAAGAACCCAAACTTTGTGAGATTCTCACACTATTTAATGCTGTTAGTAACAAGCAGACTTCTGGTGTAGCTGTGAAGGGCAAGAGCAGAGGGGTGGAGAGTTGCATGACTGGTTAAGTTCCCAAACTTGCAACATTAATGAGTTTGAGAACCTGAACTAGGAAATAAAACTGAAGCTTAGAGGAAAAGAAGAAGTAGAATTCTGTGTCTATAATTTGTTTTTTTAGTGCACAGGCTAAAAGAAAGTGCCATCTGTGATCTTAGACACTCTGAAATATCCTGAACGTTCACAGGGAACAAATGCATGATCTTATGGAAGAGTGCCCATGCACAGGCATGTGGCCATCAGTGTGGCAGCAAATTAGTGGGGCACATATGTCACATAAAGAGGTGAATATCAGGCAGATTCCATGATTCCTTGGATTCCCAAACAGATCACTGTCAAGACATTAAATGGAAAAGAAGAGATCGAGGTCAAAGTCGAGGTCAAAGGCCAAAGTCAAAATCAAACACCACATCATTCTGATGCAGAGACAGATATTGCAGTGCACAACAGAGAAACAACTGGAGATTCAGTTAGTGGTCAGTCACCAAATCTAATGGGTTTCCAGTTCCTCGCTCCCTGTGTCAAAGGTTTGCTCAGTACCAGGGAGTGGTGTTTTAGACACAAGGATGTGTAGCATTTAGGCACAAATATCTGTAGCATATTATCAGACCTCTGTCACTAAGGTTTACATCACTTTCTGACTTTGGCCCCAAATGTTAGGAGTGCCACAGATGGGAGAGTTTTGCTGGGAAGGAAAACTTGGAGTTAAGCCCAGGCTAAACACATGACTTGGATATGCACAGTCTTCCCGCTAGGTTTGCAAGCAATTTACTTGACTCTTTCATGGATTAAATACGATGCTTTTGACCAGTCTGTGCAGGAATCCAGTAATTTAATCCTATTCATTTTAGTATGAGCTTGTCTGTGTGCGTGCATTTACACTCCACTGAGTAGCGGCTTCGGCTTCTGCTGGACCCTGGTTGATTGAGTCACATCAATCCGATGTGATCTTGGATCCCAAGTCCAAGACTGGCTGCCGGAATCCAACATTTTAATGTTTGAGCAGTTAGGTGGTATTAGGAAACAGATGGATATAGGCAGGTTTCCTCTGGTGACATATTTAACGCTTAGAGGGGAAATTGTCATAAAATTGGAGATACCTGGATCTGATGAGTAAAACAATATAGGACCAGTTTATACACGTACATACATAGATATATATACCCGCATACACATACAGGTCCTGTATTGCCGGGGGTTTACCTATATGTGTACATATGTATATGTCTATACGTGTGTGTGTGTATGTGTATATGTATACGTATGTATGGGGGAACGTCTATGCATTTGTTCGGCTGTCAGGTAGGGGCTGGTGAGCAAGCGCGGCTTCCGCAGCATCCCAGCCTGCGGGACTGGGAAGGGGTCGGCGGAGGGTCCGGCTGAGGAAGCTGGACCGCTCTGCCCGGCTCCAGCCTGCAGCTGAGAAGAGGCAAAGGCGAGCGGGTCAAGCCCCGTCTGTTTGATTCGGCCTCTGAGGAGCGCCCTGGGCGGCAGCATCTGAAGGGCTCAGTGACCTCTGTTTCTGAAGAGCTCACGGAGAGAACCCCAGATCTCTCCACTGGGGTTAGGGCCCCCCCAGGTGTCCTCTCCAGCCGGTGGAGAGCAATGGGCACGCCGACAGCACAATTTCTGACCTATCTTAGGGTGAGATGACTCACTCTCTAAAAGCATGTGGTCCTCGCCGCTGAATAAACGGGAAGTGAGGGTGACTAGCTCAAGCGGTGACTACTTACATTTGCTTTGGATTTGTCTACGTTTAATCAGATGATGGAGAAGTCTGCGGTGTTCCCTAAACAACCACTGGCTTTCTGCAGAGAACAGCTGGAGCAGAGCAGCCTTTGGAGGTGCACAACAGATAAAGCCAGCCTGACTGTTTCATCTCTGCATCCGCAGAATTACATCGTTTCAACCAGAAATGAAGCATTTTATGTTTAATTTTATTCTTCATTCATATACATAATCCACTGGTAGACAGGCTCTTCTAATCCTCTTGTCAGCGAGGGCTTTGTGGGGTTTATGTTCTCTAAGATGATATATCCTAGCAACACCAGAATTAAACTAACTGCAGCTAAACAGGGAAGCTGCAGGAATGTCCAGGATATTGGACATTTGCCGTCATCTGATTAATACAGCTGCTCTCAGCAAAGTTTCAAACAGCTCAGTGGCCCAAAGATGCATCCTAACAAACAGCAGCATGATCAAATGAGGTATAGGCCATTTCTTACAGGCACATTTTTGGATCCCTAAAATCCCCTTTGATGTTATGCTAATTGGTGAAGACACTGTAATATGTTTACACAGGTAGCTCTCAAAGTCAAAGGGCGGGCATGTGAGTAGGTAACAGGGAGAGATGGCACTGCTTCTCTTTCTCTGAAGGTAAAGAGATGCTCCAATTTCCCATGCTGATTGCTGGGTATCTCTCGGCATGTGAGCTCACAGAGGAAGTTTTCATTTTAATAACAGCACTTTTCTCCATTTTCTGTTTTTTGATCTGTTTTTTATTGAAGCAGAATTATCTAAAAAGGGAAAACCAAATGGAGTCCCGCTACAAAAGCCATATCTGATACGATGCAGGAGCTGGGGCTGCGCTTTGGTCTACCATATCCCTGGATTAGATTCTGCATATGTTCCTGTGTGATACCGAAAGACGTCAGTGAAGTATAAAGCCCATAAAAATTTCCCTATTTTTAAATAAACAAACAAATAAACAAACAAACAAACATCAATGACCACAAAACCCAGCAGAGAAAGGTTCTTCTTCTTTTCTTCTGTGACATTCGGTCCTGTTCGCTACTAACCCCCAGGCGTCCCTCTAAAAATGTGTGTCACAGTCCCGGTCTCGTGGTGCCTCCTTTCTTTTGGGTGTTCCCAGCCCTCCCTCATCCCCAGGGCAGCATAGGAGGGAGCTTGCCCTTCCATACCCAAAGGATTTCGATGCACCCCGGTTTGCCCTCCTGCTCTGCCCTCCCACTAACGCCGGTGGCTCCACGCTCCCCTTCCTTCCCTGCTCCCTGGCATTATTTTTTTTTATTCACTTTCAGTCTGTAAAAATGATGCCAACATCATCCGGGGCTGTGGCCAGAGCTGAGTTAAGGCAGAAGTGTCCGTCTGCCGGGAAGCAATAACTCCACCACCAATGAGCTGCTTTAAAGGCGATAGTTAGGGACAGCAGATATCGTGTCACACGGCTTTTGTCCCCTACTCCTTTCTCGCTCTCTGATTCCCCCCTAAATCAACGGGCTGTGCCCATGGGTGCCTGTAAGACACCACGTAAATCTGGAATTGATTGACTTCTTCAGCATCCTCAGATGGCTGCACTTGTCCTGTAGTTGAACAAAGGGCTTTGCTTTGCTTTGGAAAAAAAAAAAAAAAAAGAAAATGTTTCTTCTGAAAAATGAAAAAAACCCCAAGCCATTCAAGAATGGTTACTTGCTTATTAGATGATATTTCCCAGAGGTCTGTAAGACACGCAGGCTGAGTTCACGCAACATTCCCTATATAAATGCTCCAACCCCTGCCTGATATCTTCTTATGGGGAGCCTCGAGCTGAAATAAATGAATTAAAAAATAAAAGGCCATATGAGAAGTTCACCAGATCAGTGTAACTATTCTTCAGCATATGATTAACTCCCAGATTTCAGAATGCTAGGGATATATGCATACATTAATACAGTCAGTTTTGTCGATAGCATACTGCCATATCTGCAGCATTACCAGACCACACTTAGAGCACATATATAGCACATACAATAGCATCCTGGTCAACAGCATGTAAAAATGATTGAGGTAATCACTCTGTTAATTACTTGTTCTTTATCAGAAAATTCTTATTAAATTTAGCTTGCTAATTTATCACTGCCATCACAAAATTTGGCATGCTGCCACTACTTGGAATGATTTGATTCTGAGAAAATCTGAGCTTTTATTTAAAAAGATAATTTTAAAAGGCTTGAACCATTATGCCAGAAGACATGGAAATGCAATTTAAATAGGCCCTAAAGGCTCAGAAACCAGAAGGCAAATTGAAAGAACCTACCATTTATTAAACACCCCCCCCCGCCCCGCCTCCAAAAAGCCAAAAAAACAAACAAAGAAAAACATTTCATGGTTTTCAAGCCGGTTTCTTACTACTCAAGCATCTGATACATGTGGTTTAAAATCCTGAGCCTGACAATGTTGCTAAACTCAAAAAAACCCTCAGAAGCAGAAACCTTCTGACGTACTCCTTTGTGGAGCCCCAGCCTGCCTCATGCTGGGCAACATATTTTTTCCAGAAGCGTCCCAACTCCTTGTGACAGCATTACGCTTTTCTCAATTCCTCTCTTCTTGCTCCCTTCTCTTTCTCGGTGGCGTGAGATGCTGAGTGCTCGCACCTCTCCTAACTCCTTCCTATTTGCTTTGCCCTTACTTTTTAGTTTCTACTGTTGTTTGCTTGGACTTCTCCCTAGGATGTAGCCGCGATGAAACAGCCAGTTGCGGAATTACGCTAAGGCAGCCCAAAAGGGGAAGGGATGCCACCAGCCCAGAGATGCTGGGGAGCTGCAGTGGCACTGCGGGCAATCCCCAGTGCCCTGACCAGCTTCTCCTTCCCTGCCACAGCAGCTGCCTCCTCCTCTTCTTCAGCTCTTTGCACCATTACCCACCCGGCTGGACCTCAGGGACAAGGTGGGCAGCTGGGGCGGGGGGTCGGCGTGTCGGGGAGAAGAGCTGGGGGCATTGAAGACCTCCCCCCCCAACCCCCGGGAAGCAGTGCTGGGGCAGCTGTCCTTCTCGTGTCCCCATTTCTGCATCCACGCTGGTCACACCGTACGTCGCGGCATCCACGCTAGTCACGGCACACATCATGGCTCTCTCCACGAAGTCCCGGTTGCCTTCCCGCTGCCCGCCGTCTCTCCTCTCCCCGGCTCCCAAGCTTTCGTGTCCCGTTCTTCTTCGATGACAGCACTAAAAGCAAACGCTTAGACAGACAGAAGGACAGAAGCCGGCAACTAATGCGACACACCTGTAAATATTTGTCTTAGCTTTCTAAGGGAGTGGCTTTGGCCATATCGAGGTCCCTTTCTGTAACCAGTCAAACTGCACCGGCAAAAAATTGTTCAGAGAGGTGGGAAGAGGTGCTGGCCCTGCGTGACGAGCTCTGTCACCCTCAGTGCTTGCCAGAATTATAATTTGATAGACGCTGTGAATCTAATTGCTATGGCACTGCACTGGTTTCTTAAAGCCTTTGTTGCAAGTTTTACAGCGGTGTTCCTGTCAGCGTACGCTTATCACCAAAATGCTGCTTTCCTCTGATTTTCTGCTTTTCAAAGGAGGGCGAGAATGTCCTGCTGGGAGTGGGAGCAGGCATGAAGAGCCCCAGATTACTTCCTGAAATGAGGTTTGAGGACAAAACCAGATCTGACTACTCATTACGGTGGAGCTGGCTTCTTAGCACAAGATTTCCACAACTAAGCATACAAGGTGAGATTTGTAAGGCCAGGGTGAGGGTCATCTTAAGGCGATACTGTTTAAAAGCACATCCCCGCTGCTCCAGACCAAGTCCAGCTCAAATAAATTGCACTAATACAGCAGTCAGCAGTAAGGGAGGTTGGAAATGCTCGTTCATCTTCTATTCAAATGGAAGTCCACTGCTATTTCCATTCCAGCGCTTGAAGTACATCTGAATTACTCTGGTTTATTCAGTGTGGGAGACCGGAGATCTGAAAAAAGACATTTGATAAATTCTTCCATGCTTATTGCCCACGATGGCAAAAAACGTTCCGTCATCTCTACAAACCTCTACCTGAGATGAGCTGCCGTCCTCTGCTCCTGTGCCCTCAGCTCAGCCCCCTGCTCTCGCTCTGCTCAGGAGTTCCGACTCCGAGCAACCCTACCTGTTTCATCCAGACATGGAAGTTCTTGTATGTTTGGGCAAAAGTCTGGCTCATCTCTATTGGGCTAATTTTTCTTTCCCGTGTCTTTTCCCGAAAGATAGGTCGTCGTTTAGCTGCTGTTCGCCAGAGCAGAAGGAGCCTCGCTGTAGTGGTGAGAAGTTTTCTGCCTGGGTATTGAGCAAAGTACTCTGAAATCTCTGGAAGTTGAAGGCACCAAACAACTACAGTGTTATTTTCTAACTAAAATGCACAAAAGGAACTAAAATATCATATCTCTCTGCACTGCAGATCTATTTAATATTCCTCCCTTATCTGCAAGCAGAACTTCCACTGACATTAATTGGAGCTTTATATGCAAAATACAGTAAATAGCAGAGTCCTCAATGCAAGCAGAAGCAGGAAACTAAGAAATATCAAACACAAGAGGAAAAAGTTGCATGGTAGGCACCCAAGATCAGGTGTGACCGCTGAAAACTTTGGATGCGATCTTTCTGTGCATCGTTTTCTTCCTGTGACTAGGGCTTGCAGTACCATATGGATAAATTCATTTAAATTAATTTGAATGTCCGGTTCATCCAAGTATAACAGAGCATCCTGTAATGGCTTGTGAATACACACAAAAGCTTATCCTAATAGAAGGTCCCAACTGATGAGCGTTTTGAATGTGCGCCTGACGCTCAAAAGAGCAACCTGTGTGATTTTTCTTGCGTTGACTCATGGTCTAGTCAAGTATGTACATATATGGGGAAAGACGTCAGGTCATGATAGCGTGCATCATGCAGCCCAGCGCCCAACTGGGATGACTGTTGTGTGTAAAAATAGCAGGAAAACATGAGTCCGCTTGTGAGCAAGTGAATCAGGAGCCGTGTGCGAGGGGGGGTGGGGAAGCGGCCATGTGGGGACTGCTTTGGGGACCCCAGAGCTGCACTGGAGGAGGGTCTTTGAGGCACCAGTGGGTTCCTGGAGGCAGCTGGGCAACTGCCGGCCGTCGAACACCTCTGACATGTTGAAGCAAACTCCTCTGCACGAAAGGCGGCCAGGCTCTGTGTCGGTCTTAGCAAAAGATGATAACAGGTGTACTGGTAGGTGCCTTGGTGGGGAGCACCAAAAACCCTCCCTTAAATGGCAATCCTGGCCTCCTCTCTCCCCCTCAGCAAGAGGAGGAATTAGGTTTGTTCTTGTAGCAGATTGCCACGGGGTCGTTTTTTTTTTCTCTCTGTACATCAACTCTCAGACTTCGCCCTTGAAATCCCGCAGCCCTTCCCGGGGGGCTCCCACCCTGCGTGGTGAGGCGTGGTGAGGGTGGGCATCTGCTGTCCCAGTCGTGTCCCACCGTGTCTCTTCCACACGGCGATTTCTGCCGGGCATGTGTGTAGTGCGAGACGGGCTGCAGCTGGGCTAAGAAGCTGAACCACGGCAGGTCTGAAGGCTACGCCATGGAGAACCACCACGCCACGGTTCAGACGCAGCCTGGGTATGCCGGAGCTATTTCTGAGATGTGGTGTCCTTCGCTGCGATGGAGGAGCCGTGGTAATGCAGCTACAGCCTTTAGCAATGCATGTTTTTCTCCGGTTGATTAAAAGGAGACCATTTTAGCTTCATCCCTTTTGGTGGAGGACCTAGACCGTGACTGCTGTGGGATGACACCTGCAGAAGTGATCCTTTCTGACAAACGAGCAGGGCCGCGGTCACGGCGGTCTGTCTCTGAGAAAATTGCCTGGAAGCCTTCCAGCATCTCCTAATCCTTCCCTCCATCCCAGCAGCCAGCACAGCCCTAATCTGACCAGGGAAGCAGGTTCTGCAACTATGGGGCAGTGAGGACACGCCTGGAGTGCTTGTGTTCTTGTCCAGGAAATCCCATGGCTGCTAATGAGTCTATCTTCCTTTATTTGGGGAAAAAAAAAAAAAAAGAAGAGAAAGCCAATACTTTTTTTTCCTGTTAGGTTCATACAATTGCTCCTGTTCCCCCAGGGGTGAAGGAAGCACCTTTTTTCTCTGGGATAGGAAGGTAGGCAGGTATGTTCTTTAGAGGGACACACGGAGTCAGGATTTCCCTTACCAGCCCAGTCTGGTTCAGCCTGGGCTAGATAAAAGTTGGCTTTGAAAAGGGTTGGAAAGCAATGGAAAAATCCCGCTTTCTACGGGGAAAACTCCCATGGGCTTCAGACAAAATTTTGCTTAAATGTAGCCACCAGGATATGGTCCAAAGAAGATGAAAGCTGTATGCAAATGAATTGCATAGCAACCATGAGACCTGGAGTGGCTTTCTCCTACCCTGCGACAGACGCAGTAGCTGCCCAGCAGGACCCGAAGACCCACGGTTCGGTTCGCCAAACTATGTGACAGATCATGCTGAAACGCCTGCTGCGATTATCGTGCTTCTGTTGGGAATGTAACAAAACTGGAAGAGCCAGATCGAAATCTGCCAGCGCGGGCAGCACGGGGAGAAGCAGCTTCGGAGGGAGTGTGCAGCTGACGGAGGATAAGGGCAGAGGGAGCGGGGAAGCGTCCTGATTTCGGAGCCTATTCTGAGGGCAAACCTGACCTCTGTGGTTCTCGGTATGTCAGCTCCGAGCTGCATGAGCTCAGGACTGCTGTGTAGACTTGTTTGTTGTGGCAAAGGACCGATGGGGTGCTCCAGCCCCCGGCATCGCCCCACTGAAGCCAGTACCCTGCCAGTACGTGAAGACCACAGCTCTTCCCACCAATTTACAGTCATTTATGTAAAAAGCGCCTTTTCTACCTGCTCCACGACCCCACGGTGCCAGTGCTCAACAGAGGGGAAGATAAAATGTTTAAATAGCTCTGAGGATCACTTAACGTTTAACACATTTTTGGCACTGTCAGAGGAAAGACCCTTCCCACAGCTTTCCACCAAGCCACCGTGAGGAGGGAGAGCAGGGACCCACCAGAAGCCCAAAGCAATCTTCCTCCCTGTCGTGTCATAGGCGGTCCTCGCTACTCTCCTTCCCCTTCGTCACTTCATTTGGGAAGAAGGAGAGGAGTGAAAACACCTCCTAGATGCTTTCTTCAGCTCGGAAGGGGGAGCAGGTGGCTGTAACACTGTGGTTGCCCTCCTCTCCCTTTGCAAGCCCTGGGACGGAGGGTGCAGAGCCACAGGAGCTGTGGGGACGAGCTGGGTGGCGTGGGCTCGATGGGATGTAGAGTTCACGTTGGGGCAAAAAAGTTGCACAGGGTCACCGGCTGTGCAGGAGCTGCCGCCGGGGCTGGGCTGAAGGAGGTGGGCACACAGCACAGGGCAGTGGGAGGGTGGACTGGGAAGGGTTGGGAGAGCAGAGGAGATATCGGGGTGAGTGTATTAGGTGACCGGAAAAACAGGCTCCTTTTGGGCTTTGTGTCAATACCTTACTGGTCTTGTAATATTAATTACCGGGTGGAAGAGTGAGCCGACGTAGGGACAGCAATGTGCCAAGCCCTTCATACACGTGCACACATGCATTTTTCCAGACCACTTTAGGAAGAGCCTGCCTGTACCTCGGTCTTCAGAGAGCACCAAACCCCTCTCATCTCTCATTTCTCATTTACAAGTGACCCTCAATAGATGTGGCAGGTTTAACAGGCAGCGGCAAGAGCTTTTCTTGCAATTTCACCCAATATGCTGCTCAAGATAGGTGGGGAGGGATAGTCTGGGAAGGGAGTGACAGACGACACCCTCACAAGATGAAAAACAAGCGGTCAACTGCTCAAAACACAACTGGCTCTCACGAGGCATGAGCAGCTGCAGAAGTGACAAAATCCAGCAAGATAAAACACTGCAAAGGGTGAAGGGATGGAGGACGACAAGAATGGTGGGGCGGGATAGGTGGCACTGGAACCTATCAATAAATACTTGGACCTTTCTAATGGGCAGCAGGTATAAGGAGATCATTTCAGGATGTATTCCATGTTCTTACCATGATCAATACTGGGCCCTGTATGCAAGCAGGGAAAGCTTGAAGCTCTGGTACCCTGCTAGGCAGAGCTAAAGGAATGGTGACAACGCAAGAGAGAATTGGGACAAAGCAGATGGCAGCATATAAAATTAGATCATCTGTGTCTTAGAAGTGCCTTAGTTTCTCTTTTGCTTATAGAGATGCCACTTCAGATATAGACATCTCTCCATAAAGATGTCAAATCAGACGACAGTGATTTGTCCCCCGTCTCTCGCACACTCCCAGGCACAGAGGTAGAGGTGGCCCTGGTCTTGCAACAAAGACCCATCAAAAGCTTCTGCCTCGATTTTGGCATAGACAGAGACTTCTGGCTGCTGCTGTGTCCCCGCCATCGCTGGACAGATGGTTTGGTTGCTTGTGCATTCACTTCCAATCCCCTTTCAGGTGAAGTGGGTCAGGCTTCAACAGGAAAGGCCTATTTATCCTATTTTTTAAGCTAATGCAGCTAATTTCGGTTGAATTATGTTAGGGAACGATCTCATGGGCGGTTCATCCATCTGGCGTGTGCCCCAGGCAGAGAAAGCGGGGACCAAATGCAATGAGGAGACTGGTCGCTCAGGGTCCAGTTCAATAAAGGACCTAAAATAACTTGGGCAGGTTTTAAAGAAAGCGGCATCTCCATTACAACGTTTAGCGCGGAAAGCCACCCCACAAGCTCAAGGCAGCAAGATTGTGAGGAAGACTTGCAGCTCCGGCCGCTCTCTCGCGAGTCTCGGGGGAATTCCCTGCTCCAGGATGGTGGATGTTCTCCGGCGCGCGTTCAGCACGGCCAAAATGCGCTGCTGCTGCTGCTCACGTCCAGACGCAACGCTTCAGACAGCCAAGGAGGTTTTGAAATTGCAGACAGCCTCTGTAGGCTGGGATCCAACCAGGACGAGCAGGGACCGACCGGTTGTTTCCAGCATTGCCGCTCCGGGTTTGGGTGACAAAGGCCGGTTTTAGACATCGGTGCTGCCTCTGGATCTGTCACTCGGTGGATACCTAATGATGCGATATGGGGGAGCCCAGCCTTTGCGTTCTGCTCCTGTTCTCCAGTGACGGCCCAATTTTCACTCTCTGGATGTTTGCCGAGCAGATGAGAATATGTTTCTGCAGTAGCTTGCAAAATTTAGGGGTTTTCAACAAGCAAATCTTAATTTGTACTGAGCTAAGATTAGATAAGATTAGATCTGTGCTGTTTTGCCACTTAACGAATGTAAATAAAGACCCAAATTCTTGAGCTTTAGCCCATATGCAGCTAACACCAGGAAAAAAAGGGAGCTCTTGATGAGTGAACTTCAGGAACATTTTAGTACAAAATAAGCCAGTCTCTAAGAAAAAGAGCCCAAAGCACCGGGATTTAAAAGAAGGGGGTGGACAATAATTAGCTTTACCATTTATGATCTGACATTCCTTTATATTAATTTTCACTGTGTCTCATAGACTGGAGTATGTTTTCAGTGGCCTCTAAACTTGCACGCACCAGTGGTGGAGCTTTTGAGGGTGAAGAAATAATGATGAGCAACGCAGGCTCTCAGAAAGGTGGCCTTCAGCGGATGAGCTGGGATGTGACCTGTTGTAACCAAAAGACCCCTTTGTTCAAGTGATTATAGATCCGGCTCAGTTTACATCCTTAGTAGTGTAAGTTCATGGAGATCGGGGGAATTCAGGTAGTGGAAGTGAAGGGAGAACTAAGCCCTTCAAGTATCCTACATCTAGATAATCCTTTTAGCTGGCTGAGGCATAATAATATCAAGGCACATTCTCACTTTTTATGTGTTTGTTGAGCAGATGATAATACGTTCCCATAGCAGCCTGCAAAATTTAGGTATGAACCCTTCCTTGATTCAGCTTCAGCTGCGACTGAAGTTGTTTCGACATGCGCATATAATGATTTAGTAAGCAGATCAGTACATCTCAGCTTGTTGAATTAACTTGTGGTTGGCTCTAGAGAGGTCGGGCAAAGGGTGAGGAAAAGGCAAAATGATCTGTCATACCACATCATCCTTCACTGAACCACTCCTTTGAACCAATATCTAGATATGAGTTTTTAGTCCTGATTTTGGTTCTGGTTCGAAAGAATAAATCAGGCTCAAAAAAAAGTTCAAGCTTTTTTTTTGACCAAGCTACAGCTCAAGTCTCTCAGTTCTGTGATTTTATTGCTATGCAATAAATAAATAATATATATATAAAAGTATAATACAGAAAATTATATTTATGTGTGCCAACCACACAGTGCAAGAAGTATCCTCTTGTTGGCAGCGCCAACACGTTACGAGGAACCATCTTTGATTTCCCAGCTAACGCATCGCCTACGAGGGACAACTTGCTACTGGAAGCGGTCTCGGTGCTTGGAGCTGGAAACAGCCTGGAGCCTGCCAAGAAATCTTCTGGTGGGAGATCCCCGAGGCTGAAGTACAGCCCTGCTTCCATACATCCCTGCTCGCCCCCTCCAGCCCCGCTGAGCACCGCGGGAGCTCTCGCTTGGGGAAAAGTGAGAGCTGCTGGCTGGCAGTAGCTCCCACGAGTAATTGTAAGCCTCCTAGAGTTCAGAAATGTTTCGATAAAACAAAGCAACTTGTTCTCTTTTGTTACTTTCTGCATTTTTTTTTTTTAAATAATAACCAAAGGGTCAACAAGGCTCAGAAAGCCTTTCATTGGCCTGTCTGAGCATCCTTACTGCAGGGGAGGTGATGCTTCCTCCTGTCTGCTAGCAAATGTTTTTACAAGGTAGCGTTCAGCCAGTGGCAGTCCTTAGCCACAATTCAGCCAGCGGAAGCTATTCTAAGCAGGGTCATTTTTATTTGAACATAAAAGCTGAAAATTGCTTGGAAAACTGAAGCCAAACAGAAAACTAAGGATTAGATACATTTGAGGCGATGGTCGGGAATAGGAATAGGTTACCAAGGGTTAAAATGAAACGCAGAAATAATTTCCTTAGGGCACAAGCATACATAACAAACCAAGAAAATTCAGAGTAAAGAATCGACTTACCAGAAAGCAACCTGAACAAAACATGGTGCCGTATGGAAACTTACAGCTAAGGCACCTAACCAAACTTACCTCTGTCCTTGCAGTGGGACTTGGCACTCCCTGTGCTTGTGACTGCAGCAATGTTTACTCCAGATCAACACCTTTGGTCCAAGAAACCTTAAACTAGTTGTTAATCAAAAAAGCCTGTTCCTCTTTTTGTGTCCTGTATATATAATGCTAAGCTAAGGGAGTTTTAACTACTTATTTGGAGATTTTAATGTGTTATAAAAATCCAGATTAAAAAAATCCCAAACTCTGCTGATAAAATGAATCTGTTAGGGGGGCTACAAGATATTCTAGGCAGCAACGTTGGTCTCTCACATGGCATCGGTGCGTGGGGAGGTGCGAAGCAGGCAGCAGCTTTCTCTTTGCTAGCCCTTTGCTCTTCCCTAAACCATTTTTTTAATCTTCTCCCCCAGTCCAAACACCCCCTCTGAATTCCTTGCCTCAAAAATGAAAAGGAAAAAAAAAAAATCAAACCAAAAAACAAAAGATTACTATAAACTTCAATCCATTTCCTTGTGTGGCTCGCTGCATGGCTGCACAGATAACTGGGAGGGGGGAGGCAGAATAAATAGGACTAAGCTGTCACTGACACTGGAAGGAGCTGCTCTTCAAGTCACTCTGTCACCGTAAAGGCTCTTTTCAGCACTGCTGCTAAAAGCAACCACTACGGGCTTTTAAGGCTGGAAAGTAACGGGAATTCCCCCGTCCCTTGGTGATGCTTGCTGTGCCTTGCATTAAATACCGGAGCAGATCACATCGCGTGGCTGCAGCCTTGCCCTAAGTCCACCTGAGGGTTGGACTTTGCTGCTCTTCCTCCTCCTGAGCTCTCGAACGAGCCTTGAGAGGCTGTAGATGAGGAATACCTGGGGGAACGACTAGGGAAAAACATCATTTAAACTCCAGCCCCCCCTAGTATTTCTAGAGCCCTCCAGTAACGACTGTAAAGCTGAAGATGGACACGCTGCCTCACAAGAAGATCGTGTTTGCTTCTCAACCCTGTAGGTCCTGCCTTGAGAGCTGCCCTGACCCCCCTAATCCCCAGAGGGTAGGACGTGCCCTGCGGCTCAGCTCCGCAGCGGGCAGAGCACCCCGCTTTCCTTACAGCTGACTTGCATTACGACACCCAAAAGGTGATAAAGCACCGACCCGGTGTCACGCCTCGGCGACGTGCGAGGTTGGCGTACGGGGACTGGCGTGAGAAAGGCAAAAAGTTAGAGAGCTGCAGGCAACTGCAAGATGCAGGGAGAGAGAAGGACTTGAAGCTGCTCTGCTCCTTGCTGGCAGGACTTGATTCACGTAGCGTGTGGTAAATTTTCCATGGATGCGTTGTATCGTAGTGGAACCTCACCAAAATTTCTACTTCATGACTAAGCCCTTTAGTTCTCTTTAAATTTCTAACTTCCTTCCTTAAAGCTCTTTACTGCTTGCATCTGATCCTAGCGGGGAGGTATTTTATGTGCCTTGCGTGTTTGCCACACTTAAGGTTTTGAAGATCCATGAACTACTGAAACTATTTCTTCTGGAATGCCTTTAGCTTAAGTTTCAAGCTAATCTTTTTGTGCAATATGGAGATCATCACAAAAAGCAAGTTTATGGCTGTCTTGGACCTTGAAAAATGTGCTGAGCAATAATAAAAATAACCCTTTTATGGCCTTTCCCCATCCTACAGGCTGCTGTAGAAAAAATAAAGGAATTGCATTCTTTGTTAATGAGGGTTGTTGAACCACTGTTATCTTTTGAACAGACAGGAAGATGGAAGTGATGTTCTAGGTCTCAGAGATGGAGGCAGTATTGTTGATTCTGGCCAACAGCAGCATCGACATTATTTTCTCTATTTCTTGCTTGTGTCTACCTCAGATTTCCACTGGAGGCAAACAAAAAATAGGTGTTTTTCTCAAAGCACCTGACAGCTAGTACTTTAAGGAAATTTTTATCAGCAGTAATGGGTAAAGAAAAGCCTAATCAGTCACACCTCATAACTTTGCAATAACAACAGTAATTAAAAATATATAGATCCAAGCATCCAAAGGATGATAGAAGATGACTGCTTTTAAATTGCCAAATTTCTGCCATCATTTTCAAATCCTAATGCATTCAGCTATAACCAAGCATGCGCATAATCCAGCTTTTGCAAGATGCTGAACATCGGAACATCTATTTCTATTACAGCTTTTAAACTGCCTCGTTGGAAACAAATGGGTTCTGAGTCATTTTCATTGAGGAATTAAATACTGTGTTGCTGTCTCTGTTAAAAATTAACAAGAGATTATCAGTACCCAGGCTCACATTTCTATTGTTCTGAATCTATCTGTATTCATAATCTACATTACTGATAAAAGGCCCAGACAGTGGAATTACATATTATGGAAATACGAATGTTAAACGTTGTTTCTGTGTGTTTTGGCAGTAATGACTCAGAGCTAAACTGCTCTTTCTAGATGTCTCCCTGCTTGTGTGCTGGAAACTGTGCCCTGCAGTTCTGCTACGTTAAAATCCTGCTCTGTGACCTCTCTCTTCTGCGGAAGGTGTTCAGCTGGGACGTCACCTGCCTCGGGAGCTCCGGAGCTGGAAATGTCGTGAGAAAGGAGTTGTTACTGCAGGGAGGGATGTTGTGGACTATCACGTCCTTGTGTCGCTGGGGTAGCCAAGTAGTGGAAGAGCAGCACCTGATACCAGGGGTTGTCTTGCGGTCCTGGTAAGCTCTGCAAGGGGACTGATCTGTATAGACACGTTCGGCAAAACAGAGTGCTGCCACAGACTTCTCCCCAGTTATCATGATTTTTTTTCAAACTCGACATTTGCCCTTTGCCAACAGCTGCAGATTGAATGGTTTCCTAAAGTTTTACCTCAAAATAATTGCTCTGGGACTACATAAATCACAAATCTCTTCGAACTAGTACTGCACAGTCTTTGCTATTATACTTGAATGCCTCCTATCTGTGCTTAAAGATTCTCATTTTAAGTGTCAAAGTGCACTGAGAGTCTTAGTGCAACAGATCACATCCTGAACATAATCGCTGGATGATTTAGCTTTCATCATCTTGCCATGACCCACTTTCGGAGCGTATGCCTACGCTGCATTCAGAGCAATCAGTGCAATGCAGATGCACCGAACTGACCTGGAGTAGTAATGCTGAAGTGCTAAGAATAGTTTAGGTGCCTGCAATCACCCCCGCTACGGCAGCAGCCAGCCCAAGCCAAACGACTTCGATCCTTGAGCGGGATTTGCGGATCCTACCGAGCGGCTGCAGTAGAGTTGGGCAGGGAAGAGCTTTCTCCTTCCATGAAGGAGAGAATTTGCTTTCTAACGTTATCTACATCAGTATAAGATGCTCATCGACACAGGGCCTCTTCTCACCGGTGATGTGGAAGGCAGGGCTCAATCTCTTGCTTCTGACTCGAGCACAGTAGAGTCCCGACTGTTGTTCCAAGCTGTGTTATTCAACCACTTTGGTTCAGCTATTCTGAAGCAGTCTGAATCGCAGCTTTTCTTCTTGCCACGCTCCTTTTTTTCTTTCTCGAGGACAAGATTTTGGTTTTGACAAATCGACCCTCTTTCACAAGAGGTTTCTTCCCAAAGGCTCCTGAAGCCGAGCACTCTCAAACACCGTCAGTCTACGTGGAAATGCGGTGTCAAGACATCGCACACTGCATATGCTTTAAGGGAAGCTGGTCGCTATGAGGTTAGGGTGGGACATCCCAGAGCTGGGTTCTGCCACTTATTCTGCGTCTTTGGGCAAGTCATTTCAGGACAGAGAACAAAATACAGAAATGATTGCCTAATTCCTGCTTAAAGCCTCCCACTACAGTATCTTGGTCTTGCTCTTGCAGATTCCTGTCTATAAAATGAGACTTCCTATCCTCACTGGCTTGTTGTCAAGAACTCAGATATTATGGTGTGGGGTAAAGGCAAAAAGGTAGCTGAATTCCTAAGGTAGATAAATATAGTACGTAAAATCAGGACAGGAGGAACCTGGTAAGTATTCTTGAGAGTGTGGCTGCCTGAGAAGATGCTTCAGCTCTAGCCCTGGGTTTCTATTTCATTTAGGAAGTAATTTTACAAGGGAGGCACAGTAGCACTGGTACTTTTGAACAGCTAGTCTAGATCTCTATATCAATGGGTGGTTCAGATTGTGGGAAGAAACAGAGAGCCCTGTGGGATAGGGTGTTAGAAAAAACCACCACCACCAACAACCCAAACAGTGGAAGCAACCTTTACTCCAATCCCCAGTAAAACATAGTGGAAATACTGGCAAATATCCCCGTAAGCTTTACAATTCCTTGCTTAGGAGACCGAGGTGCTTTGGACACGCAACGACAAGGCTGAATCAGGAGGCTCGCAGTTTGCTGCTGCTATCTGATGAGCAGAGAGACCCTTGCTGCAAGGTTGCTGTTCAGCGATAGATTCCTCTGATATTTCCATCAGAACGTAAGACTGGCTTTACTAGGTTAGACCTCAGGTCCATCTAGGTCACTGTCCCATCTCCACCAATGTCTGTCAGTAGATGCCTGGCAGAGAATATAAGAACAGAGCAAACAGCAATGATATTTCTTGTCAATAATCTTCTGGCTATTTCCAACTCAGGGACCTCCTGAGAGGGAAGGTTTTGTGTATTACATCCATAATAGCCTTTTAAAAGTAAATATTTATTTCCTAACTGTTGGTGGATTTCTCTTCCACGAGTTTATCCAGCCATATTCAGACAAAAATACAACAGAGAGCTTGATCAATAGCCCACTTTCAGATTTTCATACTGAAAGAATCGGCTAAAAGACCCTTTGCTCTTCTGGAAGCGTAACTGAGCTTCTAAGTGGAGAAAAGGTTTAAAAGAAGTAAAAAGTGTTTCCAAAGAGACAGACAGAAGAACCAGTGACATTGTGCGCGTTTTTTGTTACTTCTGTTGTTTAGGATTTGGGAAAGAGGAGATCTGCAATGGAAAAAAAAAAAAAAAAAGCCCTTTGTGCTCAGATTGCACAAAATGGGGCCAGGGCTGCACTTGGCCATAGCTGGTGCGATTCTCAGCTGGCTGGAAGGGCCCAGCTCCGATGCACTTGAGCACGTAAGAGAACTGTATTGGTGCACATCTGCTGCGACTTAATGCTCTTATTATTTGGTGATTCCTGGAACATAGAAAGTGAAATTCCCATCCCTTCTTTTCTTCTCACTGCTGGATTTCTGCCCATCTGTGTAACAATTTTCATCTAAGTCTTAGGGTACAATGCTTTGTCCCAAGTTGATAATTTCTACAAGTTTCTCTTACTTCCTATTCCCTGTTTACCCTTTTTGCTCATAACCTTATAGTATTCTCACTGTTATTCATTTTCTTATCTGCATTAAAAATAGATTCTTGGTTACTGTAGCGGGGACTGATGTAGAAACTCAACTAAAAGGCACTGAGTTTTTACTTCCCTTAGCTTTCTGGTGCATTTTATCTTTCCTTTAAGTATTTTTAAATCAGTAAGTTCCATTTCACAACATCCTATCTGATATAATAAAGCTGCCTCCAAAAGCTCCTCAGCCTGTATTCATCTCAGCAGTTGGTTTGAACTTTATTGGTGCTATTAGCTCTCATCGATTCCCCAGAGCTTTCAGTCAAATGTCCTTGTAAATGCAGTGGAAAATAGAAGTAAACCAATCCTTTGCATACTTAATAAAGATTTTATAGGAAATCTAAAAATAAAAATATTTGTATTAGTGGTGGCACTCTCTATTGTTGTTCGTCCAAAGCTTTCCATGATGAGCTCCTGTTCTCTGTTGCTTATAGCTTTGCCAAGTGGTAACAATTGGGAATAAAAATTTCCCTGCTGGGCATCTGCTCATTTAGCTGAAATTTAAGTGCATAAATAAAACAGTTCAGTCACTTCCAAGAATGTGGCTAGAAAATATGTATTGTTTTGATGATGTTAATTTCTGTCTTTCATTTGGAAACTCTAGCTGGCCCCCATGCTTTATAGGAGGGACACGAAACTACCCGTAGATGACTTTTGTATATTTTGTATCCCCAGAAAAATGAACCCAAATATGGCCAAGTTCTAGACCTTTTAGGGGAAAAAAAAAAGCAGTTAGCACATGCTTTGTAGATCTCTGCCGCAGCTGTGAGCTGAATACCTTGAAGAGTCTGTCTGAGCTGGACGCCCTTCCTTCTGGACTCTGTAATTGCAACTTGGGGCTACTGTGGCCTTGGGTCCGGTTTTTCCTGGCCTCTCCATGTCCCTCTTTTTCTGGCTGGTGGTAGCGAGGAGAGAGAAGTTGTTTGGTTTAAATATAGGAAAGATCGGAGCTAGAGCTTGGAGACGTGTAAGCAATTTTGGACAAGGACAGAGGAAGGGGAGAATGGGGAAAGGAGGGGAGATTTGGGCTGGGCGAGAAAATGTAGGAGACTGGGACTGGATGAGGAGCCAGGAATGGGAAAAGAAGGGGCTGGGAGCAGAAGAAGTCAAATTTGCAAAGGGCTGGGGAGGAAAACGTGTGGCCGCTCACATGCGATCCCCTGCAAAGCCCAGGGGAAACCCACGAGAGGGGCCGTAGACTTTGAACGGCCCCTTTGAGTTTTGACTCTCGCCTGTCCTCTCCAGGATGGGGCCACTGAGAAGACGACCATCTGCCAAACCCTCTGCGACGTCCTACAGACCCCTGCCCTTCTGCTGACCCTGCCTGGTGAAGGCAAAATCAGGGGGCAAGGAATAAGTATTTTCAGGGTTGTTAAAAAAGGAAAAATAGAGAAACAATTCCTCTGCTCTCCTACCCCCCCCCCCAAGCATTATTTTAGAAGAGCGTGGGTTTTAGTTGCAAAATCAGATATTCAAAAGGTAGGAACTTCTGGAGTTAATATAATCTCTGTGACTTTAATTTAGCTGTTGGCTCGGGCTTTATGTTACAGTCGCTGTTCATAAAAAAAGAATTAATGGCTATACTGGAAAGCTTCGGTTGCCTCAGGGCCAATGATCGTGATCTGATTATGTTCAATATGGGCAAGCACTGCACACTGGCCACCAATAGTGTATGTATACTGGTTATCCTGAAAATTAAATTCCTGAAGCAGGGGTAAATTATGAGAAAAGTCTATGGGAGGTAAAATATAGGTAGAAAAATGAGAATAAATATGGTAATTTATTTCAGAGAAGTTTATTTAGATGGAAAAATGCCAGATTTCCCCCTTTGTCAAGGAGGGACTAAACGTCAGTCATGATTCAGTGGCAGAAAGAAATCAGCTGTTGAAAAGTCATAATTTCTATAGTGAACAAAAAAGAGCAACCCATATAAGTAAGAAATTATTCAGTGTTGAAAACAGGTAAGTAAAGATTTCAGAAGAAAATCTGCAAATGATAGCCAAGGGTGATATGAAAGCATTCAATTGTTAGGAACGATGACAACATTTTAGGCCCATAACTAGAAACAGCAGGCAAAACGGGTATCTGGTGCAGAACAGGCAGAAATATTAAAAATATTTTTTTTATTCAGAATAGAGCAGGGTTTGTGCTTGCATCCTAGCAGAGTCATACACAACTCTCAAAGCATCAGCAATTAAAGATGTTCAGAAAACACCTTGGAATTGGAAATAAATTCCAGAAGACTGGGAAAATACTGAGTCTGTGCCAGAATTCAGAGGGTGTGATGAGCCACTAATTATAGGCTTGTTAGCCTGACATCCCTTGTAGGCAAAACGACAGAAAAACGACACGGGGCTTCAAAGGAACTGACACCTACAAATATAACTATTCCCCATCAATATAGATTAATGAAAATGAGTTATTGTAAAGCAAGCCTGATTCCACACTTGAGGAATTTATATAGTCGGCTCATAAAAGTACCGTAATAAATTTAGGTTTATTAAGACTTTTGACTTAATACTGTATGGTGTTCTGTTAAAAACATGAACGCTAGCCAATTTCCAGAGTTTTCATTGCAGATATGTTGCAAGTGTGAGGTGCACCTGGTAATTAGCCTTTAAATATAGACTTGTCTTGAAGTCGGTCTTCTTCACTTGTCTGGTTAAATATCCATGGCCTGACCAAAGTCCGTGTGTATGTGAGGCACTAGGTAATTTGGAGATGCTGCGAATGAAAGGTGCAGTGCTGCTGTGAGTAAGTGCCTAGCGTATGTAAATCAGTACCTCCAACACAGCTCGGGAAAGGCACTTTATAAGTTTTTCCGTGTCTTTTTTCCCCTCCCGAATCCCAATTTTAACAAACTGCGGTGACCGAAATCACCCACGCGACGGCGGTCCGAGGAGGTCCGCCAGGCGCGGAGAAGTTTGCCCCGTAGGAGCCAAACTGGCTCGGGGAGCGGACCAAAAGCGCCGATGCTTCAGCATCCGCGTGATTTGTCACGTAAGAGATGCTGCTGCAGTAGGACTTGCTGGCCCGAAAGACCAACTAAGTGGCCGTAGGTGTGAGGAGCTTGCTGCTGGTTTGTGTGAGCTTGAGCTGTGTCGTCTATACACAAAGAAGGGTGGCTTCCGACCTCAGGACAAAACTTCTGAAACGCTTCGTGAAACTGATGTGGACTGTAATTACAGAGAGGGGAATCTCGTCAGCGCAGGAGGTATGTGCGTTATGGTTGCAATCACCCTAACAAGTTCCCAGCTTAATATGTTGGAAAATCAATTGCTTCTTTGCAAGCGTGGAGAATGCGGAATGGTTGGGGGTGAAAAAAAATCAGTAAAGCGCTGGTCACAAACTCTAATTTCTGTTTCCATTTTGTCCTGTGAAAATACTCTCTATTCCCTGCCTACCTGTCATGTGAGGGCCTGAATGCTTTCCCTGACCAGCGCTTTCCTTCTTACTTTTTCTTTTCTTCAGAGTATTAAGAACATTTGTTTCACTTTGTTTGCTAGCTGTTTTCATCCTTTCTAAACAGCTCTCTAGGCTCCCATGAAACAGATAAAGGATATACCCTTGCCATCTATATGCCCAAATGAATTCAGGGAAAAGTTAGCAAAATCCCTGAAAGGTTTTTCTCAGGGACTTCTGCTGTTTCTCTTTCATTTATTAGAAACTCTGAGGACTAGTAATCTGCATTACTGCTGGTGTGTTTTAGTAATAGCAGTGTTTTCACGTCTATAGGCAACACATGGAAAAAACATCCCTATTCTGACCGCTACACGTAATGTAGGCTGTACAGGCTGCTCTGTGTCTTACATATTAACGGAGATGTACATATCACAGATGGGGGATGGGTAGAAAATTGCTTTTCCTTCCCTTTCTCTCCATGTACACTTCACTTAGCTCTGCCATTGCAGTGTTCAGCTCCTATTGTTGAAAACGGAGCGTGAGGCGCTAATTCTAAGAAAGCACTTGAAGGCACAAGGTGAGGGAGATGGCTCAAAGGAACCCGGGGGAGAACAGAAAAGGACATTCAGGTTGGTGTCCTCAAACGGACGCGCGTTGAGAACGTAAGGAGGTGTGCCCTTACGGATGGATTCTGCGGAAAGGCGAGCACCCTCCGCTCCCACCAGCTTCTGCGGCAAGGGTGGACCTCCCAGCACCTCCCAGCAGCCAAACTGTTGTGAGAAATCGGTCAGAGCACCCGTCCCGCCATTACAGGCAGGCTGCGAAACTCTGCGGCTAACGGGGCCGCCTTCGTTTTGCCGTGCCCAAGAGCAGGCTGTAACTCCAGCTGTCCGTGGGAAGGAAAGCGATCCTGCTGGGTGTGCATTGCCCGGTCCGACGGTGTTTATCTGGAGGAAGAGGAGGAGATAAAAGGAGGAGATAAAGCACCGCCTGCCCAGCACTGCAAGAACCTGGACTTAGCCCACGTCAACAATTTCTGAGCCGTCTCCTGCCGTCAGTCTTGCTAGGAACACTGTGTACTATTGCTTCCCCAGAGGAATCTATTATTTCCATTGTGTTCCTTGATATTATGCCTTTTGCTTCACCGTGTGCACTCAGGTGCCAAACATCCAAGCCTGTGTGTATGAAATACGGTTTGATACTTACAATGCAAGAGATTCCGGCCAGTAGCTGTGCTCTTGGACAGCGCAGCGCAATGACATCTTCATTTGATGGGGATCTCCAGCATTTTTTGCTTTAATAAAACTAGGAGGAACTTGCCCTAAACAACAAGCAGTTACTTTGGTTCTTACAAGTATCTTCTTTGGCGAAGACTGAGATGCTCTCACGTAATGGTGTGGTTTGGGAAGGGACAGGGACGAGTAGCGTGATGGGGTTTGGAGGGAGGCTGCAGAGAAGAGTGCTACCTTTCTAGCAGGGTTCATCTGAGCACCGGTCCTGCCTGCGGCTCCCAGCCAGCTCCTCTTGCGTCTGGTCGGTGGCACCTAGCACATGAGGTTTTGGAGTGGTGGAAGGTTCACAACCCCATATTGCAATTGCAGGACCCGGACCTCACTGGAAGGCAGCAGGAGTCTGCTCCATGAGGATCCTGCTCACTTCCCAGATGCTGCAAGCCTGCGATGTGCTGCTGGGAAGTGCTTTCTAATGCAGGTGGAGTAGCAAAGCCACACCTGGAAGAGCAGTTCTCATCTCTTCTCTGGTCCCCCCCCCTCAGCATACCCTCTGCATCTCAGGGATCTCACCCTCTGCATCCCAGCCCACCCCGTGCTCGTCGCCCGTGACCCAGTTCACAAGCTGGGAACTAATGTTAAGCGACTGTTCACAGGATGGAGGCTTTGTTATGTGCTGGAAGAAGATAAGGCTGCTCTAAACCAAGTGGCGCATTCTGTAGCTAACTGGGAGTAAAATGCCTCTAAAATATTGCTTATAAGCTTAATTGGTATAGAGTTATTATAGTTATTGTAGATGTGTTAGTGGCTTATGATGAAACACGCTGAGTCTTTGTTCTTCTCTCAAATAAACCAGCAAGTGCTATGTTTCTTGGTAGTTATGTCAAAATTATTGTTGTTGGGGTGTTTAATACGAACTGCTGAATGCCTTGATCTTTATGGAAGGGGTGAGGACACTTAGATCGTAAACTTTGATCTTGACTCTTTGCTGCTCTTTTTCAAGAGCTGTCCTATAGTACTTGCAGCATAGCAAGCAAAGGGCAAATGTGGATTTAAGTTATTTTTGAGCACCCCAGGACCTGCAAGATACTATCAGCTGCTCTAGCATCATGAATGGACTAGAAAAGAAGCAAAGGCTGCTCTTAGACATGCATTTTCTTTGTAAGTCATACAGCCCATATTTCTTGAAATACAGAGTGTACCGGGCATCCCCTTCCTAGTCCAGCATTCCCCCGTGGGCCAAAACTTGTCTATCTGTAACACATACAGCTTCACTGCCATGATAAGTGTTTGAAACGAAATGATGAAAACTGAGGGTCCACGTGACTTGCTTTCCAACAAAATGTTGTATATTGGCATCCTTGCTGACATTTGGGGGCTGTTAGGACATCCAAGGAGGAGGTTACTCTCTGCTAATAAAAGCCTTATTCTGCTGGTGCTGTTATTGCAAATAACCCTCGCTTCAGTGGGCCTGGACGCATGTTGGAAAGCAAAGATACTCCTCAGGGGTGAAATACCTTCTGGGTAAAGAGGTGCTGGTGGTTGCAGGGATCCATATTTGGGTGCATTATCAAAGCATTATATCTGGCTGTTAACAAGTTCTTGGATACAATTCCCCATTCAGGAATGGCATGCATGCTTTTTTTTCCCCAGTGGCAGCTATCCGAACACCTTCTTTGCAATTTTACCTTCACGCTTACTGCTGCCGGTCGACTGGTACCAGCAACATGGTTGGACTGAGTGGGGAAAAGGCATAAACACAGCGCTGGTCAACTAAAATTAGTTACCTGACTCAAGTCAGGTGAGTGGTTTGCAACCACCAGGCTGGTGCTGGTTCACGGCTCTTACCGAGTTCCCAGGCGACTCAAGAACTTGTTTATACCAGAGTGGTGGTTTGTGCGGTTTGCAGGGAAAATATTTGGGCTCACATTCAGGTAGAGCTGTTCTTTCATTTCCACTGCTGCTTTTGACTTTTAGGCCTTCACTTTCTCCTTATATATCACAACGGCTTACCAGGCAGTAGTTCTCCAGTGTTTTTTCTGTTCTAAACAGGGATATGAAGCATTTTACCTGCTGTCTTTCCCATAAACATGAACATGGGTCTTATAAAATCTTTGCCTTGTGTGCTCCACCTAGAAACCAGCATTCAGCTGCTTGGCTGATGCCTTCTATCTTCTTGCATTTTCTGGATTTTGCAATAGACTGAGGACTCTGTATTTCTGTTTCAAGTCCACGTGTCTGTGCTAATAGTCTGCTGCGGGTAGGAAATCAGGTTTGCATACTTTTTTTGCAACAGACGTATAAACTGCAGTGTTTCAACAGCATACGCTGGAGGCATTGTGGGACTGCCAACAGTGTCTCTCTGTAAATGCTGTCTCATCGCTGGTGACAATAACCAATTGCCTCCTCTATTTTTATTAGAGGACAGGTTATTTCTTACTCTGATGGCTTATTCCCCTACCAGATGCTGTTTCAAATTTTCACGAAGGCAAACTCCTGCAAGACATTCCTTTCCCACCTTAGGTATGTCTTTGTTCTACTGACCGTGGTGCAAATGCCTACCGGCTCTTCCCATGTGAAGAGCAAGGCTCCCACCCCAGTTACAATCCCCTGAATCTCTGCTGAAGCTGTATTTCAGCAGTAGATTCAAGCTAAAGCGTGGTCGTAGTTACCACTCTATCACCTGGCATGTTTCAAGGTCATCTGAGAAACTTGGAAGAAACTCTGCCAGTTTACAACTGCTAATAGTCTTTGAACTAAATTAATATTTCAGGTATGGGCATGTCACTATGTTGCCTTTAAATGGTTAGTCAGGTCAAGTGTTTCAGGTTTGGTTTTAGGTTACCCTTAGCTCTATTTTCATGACCTCTTAGCTCAGAGATGAGCTTTTCATCATGATCTCTTGCAGCTTCTCTCCTGTTGCATCCGTGGCTGTACAGCAGCATCGCTACCATGGCAGTGAGCCTTGCCGACACGTCTAGTGTACGCGGTGCCGTTCGGGGTCGATTTTGCAGCAGTTGACCCCCCCTCCCCCCCCCAGCTATCACCCAGTGGGTGTTTTGAGCCTGGGTGTCAGGACATAGCGAGGGAGATGCTTTCCTGAGCTCCCAGTGCTTGGCATGACCAGTCGCTGGGGCCAAGAAGTGCTTCTTTGTCTGTAGCAATTAAATAATTCTGTCCTCTTATGTAGCGAACGTGCTCGGATCTATGCGAGGGTGAACCTTGCGTGTCTTCTGAGCAGTGACCGTGCTGCTTACCTACCTTCCAAGCTCCTGCTTTATATATAAGCTTCCCTTCATCTCCTGCCTCCTACCAATTAATTGCTCTCTTCTTCCCCTCCCCCCCTTTTTTTTCCCCCCTGAGTATTCTGTGCAGCAAGTGCTTTATAGATGGATTTTTCTGAGCTATTTCCTGACACAGCTTCCCCAGCCTTCAAACTCTCTTCACCAGCTTTGCCTGCTCTGCGTAGGCTACTCGTTCTGCTGCGAACCGCTTGTCTGAGGCAGGCTGGGAGCAGGTTCGGGAGTCCGTGCTTTAATTGAAAGGAGCATCTTTTAATCTGTGCCACCTGAAGCTTCAGTCTGAATGCTTTTTCTCTCGGGATTTTTCTAATGATTTTCTTTGTCCTGGTGCCGTTACGGTCACACTACCAAGGATGTATAATGTGGCCTTTCTGAGTTGTGACTGCTGTTTTGCGTAGCACAGAACGGAGGGAGCCTCGAAAGTTGAGCAATGCCCGCTTTCCGTTTGGCATTTGTCTTAGTGTTTGCGTGTTGCTTCTCTCTCCGTGCCAGACAGCTCGTCCACCCGGGATATTCACGTGAAGAAAGCTTTGGCGTACCCTGACTGTGTATGAGCTGCTCCACGCTATTGCCTCGTCAGGATTCCCTTAGAGCACATGGAGCATGAGGTAGACGTCTGTATGTCGAAGTAAAGCGAAGCTCTCCCGCTCCACGCCGTGAAATCCCTGGGTCTAGTGCAGGACAGGTACTCCACACCGAGGTCACCCGCTACCTCGTGAGGCACCGGCTTCCTGCACGTAAACCCTCGCCCGACCCTGATGTTCACAAGCTACGTGGGCCTTGTTATTTGCCTCTTTTCTGTCAATTCAGAAATTCACTCTGAGGCTCTAAGGCTCGTGGTCTCCCTCAGCTACGGTACTTTCTGTACATCTCGGAGAGGATTTTTCTTGTCACAGGCATTATGTGCGACCCAATTTGCAGAACGGTCACCTCTGCAATCTTTTCCTCCTGCCACATCCATAAGTTTTCCTTCTGCATTCCTTCTCTCCTCTGCTACACATGTGGCTGCTTGCTGAAGAGCATCCACTGTTTTCTTTTAACTTCTAGAGTTAATTTTTAAGCTGCTTTAGGTCTCATTGAAGAGTCAGACAAATGCAAATACCATCACATAGGGACTGGGGAGATCACATAGCTGGGGGCAAGGACTGGAAGGGCTGCTCACAGTGATGGCTTGCTGCTAGCTCAGCTTAGCTGCTGCGCCAGGCTGTGCCCACTTTGTGATCCGACCAGAGTCAATATATGGAACGTGACCTTTTATAAACATCTGCACGGATAGGAAACTGGTGCTGCTGTGATTGATCTTTTCTTTTTCTGTAGTGTTGCCAATTTCTAATCCTTTGTATCTGTAGGAACGGACTTAGATCTGGCACAGCGCTCAGGCAGAGAGGACAGAAAGTTAAGGCAACACAGCTTCAGTGCTATATATTTTTTTTGCTCCACAACCTTGTTAACATTAGCAGCCTTTAAAGTGCTACTTCCAGGAGTTTCTACGCAGTATCTGATAAGCACAGGTCATACCCGCATTGCACCTCAGCCTCTCAGATCAAAAAGCAGTTTAAAACAGGCTTGCTCCCTGATTATTGGCCTGTGCCCTTGCATTGCTATAAGAAGGAACCTACATCTTTAACCCCTGCTAGACCGTGTACCAGGGTAGCCACAGCCTCTGTATACCCTAGCTGTCCTGACGTTGGGTGTTTTAGGGGGAACACTGCGCTGACTCGTCTGCCTCTGCCAGCCATGGGCCCTTCGTGCAAGCCCAACAAGTGGGGACGCTGTCCCTGCCTGCGAGAAGGGGACCCTGGTGGCTTCTCGTCACCTCGGGTGCCTCCTGCAAAGGAGGACGAGTTGTCCTCCACATGAGGCTGAGAAAGGTATTGCTGCTCATCTCCGTTATGTGAGACGCTGTGAATCAAATCCCAGGGACAGCGGTACGGTGTGAAGAGAACGAAGAGCAAAAAAACCCTTTTTGTTTTTATCAAAATCAGCACTAGAAATAATTTCGTCTTACCAGAAGTGGGGGAGGAAGGAACATGGTGTCCCACTGGTGAGAAAACTTACCAAACCTCACCGAAAGACAGGCCTGCTACATGACTGTAAAGACCTGATCCTGGAAGGTGAATTCTGCAGATATGCTGTCTGAATGTTTAGTCGCATATTACTAGTTTCAAAATAAAGTTCTATGATGTTGGGTAATTTAATACACTGGAAATGTCCTGTGCAAAGTAATTTACTGAGTTGTAAAACCTACGATATTTCAGACTTCCCTAAGTGTAAAAGAATGTAGTACCTCGTTCATTAAACTTGCATTTAAAAAAATTTCCGTTATAGGGGAAGCCTAGCAGTCGCTCCTATTCACAGTTTACACAACTTGAACTACTGTTCATCAACACTTTTCTTTAAATTGCTGAGGAGATGTAGCCATTCATGTTTCTTTATGCTTTCCAGCAGCAATGCTAAGATTGCACGCAAGCTGGAAGTAAGCCTTTTAACAAATCCAAAACATGCTGTGACTAGTGGAAATTTGTGGGAAATAGTACCTTAATAACCCACCAACGAGCTTTGTTGAAAGCAATGTGATATCTGGGCACAACTGCTGTTGGGGTAACTGTTGATTTCCTCTTTGGCTAGGGGCTGTTCAAAGGAAAGGTGTCAAGAATTGCACCCAAAATTCTATTGAAGCGGTAGGACACTGAATTTGTCATGCCAAAACCCAAGATATCCGCATCAAACACAAAGAACTGCAAATTGTAGGTGCGAGGGGAGTTTGGGTTAGAGTTTAAGCTCAGGGCCCGTGTTTTAGGTGCAGTATAAATGTACTTACAGTAAAATAATCCCCTTCCTACCCATCTGACCTTACAGCTCTTTCCCTAATGTAAGGCAGCCTCTTTAAAACCACTGCTGTGCTGCCTGCAACACTTCCACAGTGACACAAGGCATATAAAACTTAAATGAAAAATGCTGATATTGAAAGCGTATCTTCATCATAAAAAATAACTCTTTAATGGATATTATGATACCGTTACGTGAAAAGATCTGCCTCTAACACCCTTTCTCCCTTTTAACCAGTTCCGTTTCTCATTGTGACTGCTAAACTTGCTGTGATCTCTCCTGTTTTTCAGAAACCAAGAGTTATTTCTTTGTGGTGATCCTGTCTTCCTTGTCCGTGTAGTGCTCAGTGGTTGAACTTCCCGGAGCCGGGAAGGTTTTGGTTTCATGTCAGCCATTGATCACAACACAGGGTAACCGAGTGAAACGTAACGGCCTGTAAAATACAGGTCATGGGCGATGACGTCCAAGTCCTTTTTTATCTTTGAACTCTGGAAACCCTGTGGAAACGTTGAGGCCTCACTCCTCTCCCACTCCTGGGCTCAGCTTTGCAAAGCCGCGGAAAGGGTGGGGGGAAATAAACCAAACCCAACACCCTCGCCCCCTCACAAAGGTTATTCCATTGAAAACGGATCCGATCCTCCTTCCCGGGCTTGGTTTGTCACGCCAAGCGACACCTTCGAGGGTCTGTCTGTGGCCGGCTGTCCCCGGGGGCCACGCACCTCCGTGAACCAGCCCCCGCGGGCGAAGCGAGTCCCAGAAAAGCGTTCTGCAGGGCAGACGCTCCCCAGGGCCTCATTGAGCGGCCACAGCCACGGCAGCTTTATAATTTTCAAATGAGGCCCGCTGCCTCAGCCCACGCAGGCCTTGCACGCACGGCGGTTTCCTGCCGCCCAACCGCAAATTGCCAGCCCCTGGGTGAAGCGCGGGGAACGATTTCGGTGGATGCTGGGCGAAGGGGCCGAAGCAGGTCCTTGGGCAGGCCTGGGGAAAGGCATGGCGGCGGGGAACGTCGATGACAAAAAAACGAGGGAGGAATCACACCCCCC
>JANXJC010000008.1:30526349-30572666 GCA_027564655.1 Leptodon cayanensis
CGAGGCCACGGCGATGGGCGCCCAGGCGCGTGTCGGCGCCCGCCGCGGGGCGTGGGGGGCCCGGGGCCGGCCCCCACTCCCCCCGCACCCTAGGGGCAGGGCAGGCAGAGCACCTTGCGCCTGCCCGCGCCTGCCGGCCCACAGCCACCGCTGCTCCTCCCTCTGTGGGCTTGTGATGCCCTACTGCTGAAGGAAATTAATTTGGCCTGATGTGTCTCATTCTTGACAAACCCACCATGGCAGGTATTTATTACCCATCTCTGTGCTAACTTCCAGATGCTCACAAAACCGCCTTGGATTATTCATGCCAGCATTTTTCAGGGATGGGAAGCGCGATGGCTGGGCTGTAGCCCCACACTCCTCCTTTGTCCCTTGGTAAGATGGGTACTGTGGTTGCTGGTCTCGGGGTACATCTTCCCAGTGCTCTCACAAGTAACCAGTGATGGCTCTGAGATCCTGTCAGGGAGTTTGGTCCTGGTTTGTTCCTAAGATGGATCAGGCCCAACCAGTCTGAAAACACTAAACACACCATGTAGCATTTTATACAAAAAAATAGTGAGGGGTTGTTTCTCCTATTTCTATGCTACTTTTGCCTCTGATAAAGAGGCATGTTGTGGAGGGACTGAACCCTCCAACTATTACAAATGAGAACTACTTTATTTTCCAGGCTCACCAGAAGAAAATTTTGCAAAGACAAACACACTGACTTTCTGCAACAGTTTCCACTCTTGGAAGAACATCCCCTTCTGTCAACAGGAACGCTTTCCTGTTGGATGTTCCAGTTACACTCCGTATAATCTTTCAGGCAAGGATCTTTAGATGCTCTGCTCCTCCTTGTGTAATGTCTTGGCTCCAGGTCTTGGCTCTGTTGAAAGCAAAGGAGTCTGAGGGCTCTTGGGGGCTTGGAGGACTGGGCCCATGGGACAGCAGTGGAAAACATCCAGAATTAAGACTATATTTATGAGACTCCCTAGGAGGGACATGCAAAGGCCACTGGTTCCTCACCCAGGAGTACTCCTGGGGAGCTGGGCAGCATGGAATGCTGGTCCCCCTTGCACCAGTGGTACATGCCGAGGTCATGTCCACAGCATGAGCCACCTCCACATCCTCACCGGGGATCCCAAGGGACTTGGGCTCCTTCTGGAGGTCTCCAGTCACAAGCCAAGCCAAGGCCCTTCTCCGATGTCCTGCCTGTCCAAGAGACTCCAGGGACGCTCCAACGGGATGTGCCATCGGCCACATGACCAAGGATTGTCCTTGAACTTTCCTCCCTGGCATTTTATTCTTTAAGGTGCTGGCAATGAGAAAACCCTCTCTGTGCCCTTCCCCCACCTCAAAGCATCCTTTATAAAAATAAAGTGCCCAAAATAGCCCTAGACAGTGCTTGACATTTGCCAGACAGCTGCTCTCGAGAGTGCTACAAAGGTTATGGATTGCTCTCTGCTTCCCTCCTCCTCCCGCCCAACCACCGCCCACATGAACCTTGGAGCAGGGCCAGGTTTCATGGGAGTCTCGTGGTTTGAAAAAGACAGATTTGAGAGGGAACCAGGACACGGGGAGGTGTTTGTGGGTCGCTGCCTCCTGTCCCAGCCGGGCAGCTCGGAGCAGAGCCGGGGTGACCTCTGCAAGGGGAGCTGCAAACCCTTGCGTTAGCTCTGCCCATGCCTGAGCTGGCAGAATGATGCCACAGAAGCCCAGTCTCCGCGGTGCAGGGTTGTCCCTACCAGTGAGGTGCTGGGCACCTTTGCTTGGTCTTCCAGGTGTCTGAAAGCACAGGCAGAGGGGCTGTCCCATGGTGTGCACCTCACCCCATGCAGCCAGGAATGGGATCGCACCTGGCTGCAGGGTCACAGCCGGACCTAATGGGTCCCCAACAAACGCACGGTCAGCCCAGGAGGTCAGCGGTGCCTGGGAAAGTCATGACTCAAAGGAAGACTAAGGAGGACTTGGGAGTCATCTTGGTCAAAGCCCCAGCTCAGGCGTAAGGAGTCGTGCAGCCTGGGGAAGGAGCAAGCAGAGTGGGAGAGCTGCAAGGACGTGGTGATCGGTGCTGGAATTGGCACCTGGAGAGGGATGTGGGGACATGGCAAAAGGCCAAAGGAAGACCCCGGCCAGGGAAGCCTTGCGATGAGAGGCAAAAGGGACACAGCTTAGCAGAGAGAAGGTCAAAAGGCAATTTAAGCACCTGCAAGAGTCAGGTTTAGAAAGGAGTCACCTTTCTTCCAAGGTGGCAGTGGTCCCACGCAGCCTGAGGGGAGCACCCAAGAAGAGTTGCAGCTGGGGACAGGCCACTATCTGTGGCCAAGAGGGGATGTGAAATTGCACAGAAAGTCCCCTTCCCGTGGAGCTTGGCTGGTGCGTCTCGTAGTAGCACAAGGTCTTATCACAGAGAGGAAGGAATCCCCCTTCTGTGGGGCCGGCATTTTATACACTGAGCAGAAAGTCACAATCTGGCCTGAAAAGTAAAAGATAAAAGTATGAACTTCCAAATGGAATACATAAAGAAATACCTGAAATCCATGATCCTAATCAAAATGACAAGTCAGCAGCAGCAAGGCATGAGCCAGTTTTTTATCTAGTAACCAAGTAAATATATAAATGTATTTTAAGCAAAATAGTCAACAGCCTTTAAATAGGAAAAAAGCATGCACACCCCAAGTTTATCACTTAGGACAGAACAGCGTCTTTGAAATGTTAAATGTAGTAAAAATTTGTTTTATACTATACAAGCTAGTAATAGAGGCCTCAAAGAGCATTCAAGTCCCAGCGACTTCACCAGGCTCCTGCTGTGCTGAACTGGAGGCAACCAGCTGGCAGGGAAAAGGGCAGGATCACAGTCAGCTCCATCCATGACCTTACCGAGTTTGGGAGCTATCAAATATCGGGAGGTCTTCAGGTGTGGGTTTGTTTTCCCTTATCACAACCTTGGGGCTCGCTTCTGCACAGGGCAGGGTTGTCCCCGCTCCCTGTGCAGCCCTCGGGGCTCTGCTGTGGCTGAGAGATGAGGATGGGGGGATGCTAGAGAAGCAGCCCAAGGGGGTTGGTGGGTCTGGCAGAGATGCACAGCCCAGAGGAGCCTCACAGGCAACCTGGCTTGCTTGGCTTTTTTCGGCTTTTTTCCTCCCACTTTTGTGTTTACGCAAATTAAAGTTTCCAAGGAAGTGCTGGTACTGGCTGAGGCCGTGCTGCCAGTTTTCTGCAGGATCTGTCTCGTTTCCTGGGACGTGAGACTATTTTAAGGACTCTTCAGATCTCCAAGAAAAGTCACTTTTAAGATGTCTTTCCATGCCTGTTTCTCCAGCCTGCACACTGATTTGTCCCTGCAGTTTCGCAACCCAACAACTTTGATGTCTAGGAGTCTGCTACACTCACCTCTGAAGCATTTCCCATCACATGTCTGGCTGTTTATACCTTAGAGGCACGCAGCCACCCTTTTCTGTTTAAGGACTGTCTTGACCACATCAGTAGAGTGAGAACTTCTAAAAATAGATGAACTGGCAAACTTCACAATATGGAAAATAACATGCTTTTGAAATCTCTGGAAAAGAATGGATTCCTTAAAGTATAGTTTACAAATACTGATTTCATTATTTATGGTAGCTGTAAAGCATGGTGCATTCGGAAAGCATCATCCCATTGAAGAAGTGTGTTAGTCATTACCATGGCTTTAGCATTCCAGCATGTTCCTCAACTGAAATTTAGCCAAGAGAACAAGCTGGGGGCATATATGGGGGCAGCCTGGGGGGAAGCTGCTTCTCATTTCATGTTGGAAAGGGGCGGTGAATAGGAGAAGGGGAGACTCAGGGGGACTGCAGGAGCCTCTGCTAGAGTCTCTTGCGGCACCAGACCAAGAGGACAATGCAAAGAAACTAAAAAGTAGCAAATTCACATCTGGAAAGAGAAGGAAATGGATTTTCATGGAGTGAATACTCAGCCCAAGACACCGTGGTGGGCCGAGGATGGAGCTGGGTATCAGAGCAGTGGGACACTTCTCTGGCTAAGGCGCTGGGGACTGAAGGTTAGGCACAAATCCCATGTGTTTTTGAAAGAAACACCCATGTGTGAAGCACCCAGAGGATCTCAGATGAGTAGTTTTCCTCCATCCTTGCATGCTCAGCACCGTCTCCTCCCATCCCTCCTCGGTACACCTCAAATTTCACATATTCTTTGCTGTTCTTCCTTCAGTATTTTGCTCAAGTGCATCAATCTCTGACATTTCTTTTCCTTACATGCTGTTCCTAACAGAGACTACCTCTCCTCCAAATCTTTTGAAAAGCACCCAGTTTGCCCAGGAATCTTTTTCAGGATCCCAGGATTTAAATTTCTCTGGGATCACTGTTTTTCCCCTGCCACTATGTTGTCCCTCACCCACTGCACTTTTTTCATTCCTAAAGTCGCTCGTAGTCAAGGGAACATGCTTCTTTTTATGCCAGCTGTCCTGGTCTTATTGTTTCTTTTAAAAGATTTATTGCATCATTGCTCTCTGCTCCTCTCACTATTTCCACTAGTGTATTTGTAGACACGGGTAAGTATTGCAAGATCGCCTGCACCTGTTCCTTCAAGTCTTCCTTCTCCTCTGCATCTTGCCCTTCTCTGAAACACTCCTGCAGGAATTCCTCACCCAGGCTTGTGTTTCACCCTCAAGCCGTACCTTTGGAGCTCTGAGACCATGCTCTGAAGTCTTGGCACTGCAGAAGTGAGAGGTTTCTCAGGAATGTTCTCTAAGGATTTGGGGTCTGCTTCAACTGTTACAGCCATGTATAGATGTATGAGTGTATATTTATATATATACACACACTGGGGAAATTTCTGCCATCCCACCACAATGGCAAGTGACTGGAGGGTAACTTCCCGGCACTGACGGGGGTGTCCCTAGCCCCTCTGCTAGTGCTGCTCCTCTGCAGGAACCCTGCTCCAGCTGCTGCTCCTGAGCACCCGCACAGCCCCTTGCTTTGGGAACACTGCATCAGTTTGGTACTGAGAGGATGCTGCGCCTCCTAAGTCCTTGTCCAGAGGGCTGTGCCAGTGCTGTTTCCATAGTGGTGGCTGGAGTGAGGATCTTCAGGAGTTTACCTGTTCCTTCTTCAAGACATGTTCACTGGTAGGTGCATGAACACACCCATCCATGGTGCTCCGCTGTACAGCTGAGAGGAGGCTGTTCCTCCCACGTGTTGAGAAAATCCCTGCCATTAGAACATACTCTCCCAAAACCTTACGGGCTGTGTCCTCACATGCTGCCTCCCATGGTCAGTGCAGCAGGGCACATGTCTGCCCTTGGCTCTCACCTAGCCAGTCACACAATGGGGCACAGACCATCCTTCAACATAGCAACAAGCTCAGATATCCAACCCGTGAGATTCAGCAATGCACTGGACAGGTCTGAAAGCCACCGTGAGTGCCAGCACCCAACCAAACTCCCGCCAGCAGCAGATCAGCCCTTACCAGTGAAAGGAGTTTGCATGCATTTGGGTCCCATCCCCAGGTTGCTCTTGGCCCATCTCCCTGGTGCTGGGAGCTGCCCAGGGAGGTAAGCAGCACTCCCGAAGCAAGGAGTTAATGCCTCACTGTAATTATTTGCTCTCTGATGTATTTATAACTTTTACATCTATCTGACATTTTATGGCCAGGCAACATTACAAGGGACAACTGCTTTCCATTACTCACTGCCATGAACTCTCATTCACAGCTTTTTTGCCTCCCTGTGACATCATGTTTGTATGGCATAGCAGGGGGCCCCGTACTGGCCTCTGCCAGCACAACCCAGGACACCCTAGGCACTGAGCAAAGAGATTGCCACCACGCAGAGATGGACCTCACCTCTAGCCAGCCCCTGGGTGAAGGACTGTTGCTTTCCCAGGATGGATTTTCTGGCAATAACCCCCCATTAAAGGTGACAATAAATCCCATCCCAGAGTGGCCCATTTCCGCAGCGGTCCCATGTGAGGATGCATGGAAAAGGAAAAGAAAAACGACTGCCAGGGGGGCAAAAGCACCTTCCTTGGCCCATCTGTCAAAAGAGACAACGAGGTTTAAAACATCCCAGGGAGGGGTAATGTGCTTAGCTCCCTGAAGCAGGAGCTGCACGCAGCACCCCCCTGCTTGCACCCCCCCTGCCTGCCCGACCCTCACATGTGGCCCCGCAGCCGTCCCGACTTCAGTGTCAGCCACCGAGTTGGCATCCCCGTCCCATGGCTCAGCTGACACGGGGACAGCGAGGACTTTGCACTTTGCATGGGGAAAGCGTGACCAAGGGACAAATGTCACCCGTATGCTGATGGCACCAGACCCACAGCACGCAGACGGCTCCTCCGGCAGCCTTGGCGCGCTGCAGAGGGAGGTAAGAGGACACCGACCCACCGCCGACAGCTCCTGGCACCAACCCCCTCTCCTTTCTCCTCCTGACTGAAATGTTCCAGCCTGTGGGTCCCGCTGCGGCCAGGGCCGGGGGCAGACATCTCACTTCAATTGCACCCTGCAGAGCACTGGAGCAGGAGCGTTCCCGTTCTGCTTCCAGGTGGCGTGACCCCACAGCCAGGCCCATCTGCCTCCCATGTGCAACCTCGCCCCTGCACGCTCCAAGCCTACAGAAGGTTTTGCAGAGGCAGCTGCATTCTGCGTGAAGGTGTCCCTGGGGATCAGCGACTCCTCAGGCTCGGAGAAGCCGGGCTCCAGCCGCTCTTGGTCCTGCTCGGGTGCTTGTGGCCAGATGAGACACAGCGTCTCCTTCACCTCCTACCTGAGCATCCCCCTCCTCCCTCTCCCCTGGCCTTCCCCATCTCTGCAGCCTCTCAAACGCCACCCTCATTCTTGGATGCTTCACAGATGCCAGTCCCCCCTGCCTGTGTTTGATCTGTGCCCGTGTTTGACCTGTTATCCAGCATTTCCCTCCAGTATGCTGTAATGGTGACACGTGGGGACTGTCTCGCGGCCAGAGCAGTTTGCAGCCCTGCAGGGTTACAGCCCACTGGTGTCCCCATGGGGTTCGGGGTTGTGCATGGGCCAGGTGCTGCGAGAAGTTGTGACACAGGCAGAGGGGCATCCTTGATCATGAAATGTCTCCCTACCTTTTGGGGCCACCCTTATGTTGGGGCTCTGATATGCCCAAGTACATTACAAGATGACACATATGCATCTTCTCCCTTTGCTCCGAGAAATTGCTTTGCATTAAAGTCACTTCTCACAGCTGCAAAGCTATTGCTGCTCCCGTCGCCCCATCAGCCCGGGGAGGGGGCTGCATGCCTGAGGGCCAGCTAACGCAGGAAAGACAGCTTACGAAATAAAAGGGACTTCCTAGAGCTTGCCTTGCAGACCTCACCGCCCACCACCAGCTGCAGACGAGCAGGGAGTGTAAACGGAGTGAGCAGAGAGCCCTGCTCAGCCCCCCAGCAGCCGGCAGCAGCTGGGCAGGGGGGACGGAGCAGGGGGCTGGGGATTAGGGGCGAGGGGGGTGCCAGGGCCCATGGTTTGGTGGGAGAGCCAAACTCACCACCAAACCTGCTCCCCAAAGCCCCTGGTGTCAGCGACGCCGTGCCGGAGGCTCTGCAGCTTCTGCTGTGCTGGCAGATGCGAGGCAAGGGGAGCCATCAGCAAGTCCGGGGTGCTCCATCACCCCATTCTCCTGGCCCACGCTGCTCCTTGCAGCTCGGCGATGGGGGACCAGGAGGTCCCCAGGGGTCTGTCCCTGGCCACTCAACACAGGCAGGCAGAGACGGCTGGCCGGGCTGGGATGGTTTGCTCTCCCATGGCTCCCACCCACTCCTGCTCCCTTAGCCAAAGGGTGCTGGGGTCTCCAGCAACCCCAGCATAGGGCCAACTCCTGTGCTCCTCTGGGAGCAGGGGGCCTTTGGCTGGGTGCAGTTTTCTCCCTGCAGCTTTTGGGAGCAGGGGCTGGGGCCAACAGAGAAAAGGAGAGGGCAGTAACTTTTCTCTTTGGAGGAGAGCTGCTGATAGGTGATTAATGGCCGTGGCCAGACCACTGTGCTTGTGCCATCTGATAAGAGGCCTCCTGACAAAACAGACCTGTTGCTGGGGAATTCATCATGCCTCACTCAGCAGCCATCAGATAAGAGCCGGGCTGGATACTTCCCATTCATCCTCTTCATTCCCACTTCTCCACCCTCTCCTTTCACCCTGTTTGCCAGAGCGTTTCGTTCTCAGAAGTGAACTCCCGAAGGCGCACGGATGCTGTGCCATGTGAGGGAAGAAAGAGCCAAGGCCGACACTTTTTTAGGGTTTAGGGGCAGGGGGTTCCAGTCTTGTGCTTTTTATTAGTCCCCTTGTAGGGTCTCTTCTCCTTTTTTCTCTCCTTCCATAGAAATCATACAGTTTTAAACCAAGGAGTCCACACTCATAGGAAGAGGGCATCTCTGGGGTTGGCAATGTCTGATCATGGATAATACACCCTTCATGGGTGAAATGCTGCCGGGTGACAGTGAGAATCGGTTGTGTGTCAAACTCTGACCATCCTGCGGGCTCTCAGCCAAAAAACAAACTTCCCACACTTTAGTTAGGGATTTTTTCAGCTCCTACAGGGAGGAGGGGGTTTTTGGGAGGCTGGGGTGCTGTGAGCCCCACAACACACTCCCCACTGGCACGAGGTCTGTACCACGGGACTGCAGGCTGTGCATGCACTTGTGTTTGTGCAAGCCAGACCTCCATGCCGTGGAGGGACGCGATCCCAGACCAACAGTGTTGGAAAACCCGCTTCTACCCAGTGGGTCCTGGGAGGGATCCCCAGGGGCCATAAATGACCCTGGGAGGCTTTCACAGTACCCCGCGGGGAGCGGGGAGGGGGCCGGCTGGGCTGCTGAGCTGCTGCTGGGCTCAGGCTCTGCTGCGAACACAGGCAGATCTGATAACGCTACAGGCTTCACAATCCTTTCAGCCTCTTCTCTCTTCCAGCGCAGAGCAGGCTCAGGCACCCTGCCCTGCCTGTGGTGGGACGGGGCAGGCTCCCCAGCCCCGCACCCAGCTGTTGCTGCCCAGGCTGCCAAAAAGACCAAATCTCCAGAAATCTTAGTCCTACAGACACACACAGACGCATACATACATATATATACACGTGTGCATGTCTAGCTGGGACACAGTGTGCAGCACTGCAGGGGCTTGTGGATTTGCAGATGACCGGTGGTGCCCACAACATACTGGTATGGGAGCGCTGTCCCCTGCGGCGGGGACACAGCGAGCCCCTTCCCGCAGTGCTGAGCCCGCATGGATGGCCCTGCGTGTCCTGGGCAAGACGAGTGGGCTCAGCTGTCCCTGGAGGCTGGCAGATGTGTGGGTGTGCAGCAGGGCCACGTTTGCACGCTCATGCTTACACACTCCTTCTCTCCACAAAGAGTTAATCCCCTCGTGACTGGATCTAAACCACTCTGAGGCTCTTCTCATGGGTTTTACCATGCCACAAAGTCACTTAATGTAATCGGGGATCTCTAGCAACCCCGGGGTCACATTTTCCTCCCCTGCTGGATGGGGCATGGGGAATGGGCCCCAGCCACGGCAGGCACCGGCAGGGATGTGCCACCACAGGCCACACACCAGCCCCATGCCGGAACACTTCCCACCTCTCTTCTTCAAAAAGGCTTTTGCAAGCAATGCCCTGGAGCGGATTGAATTAGAGCCTAATAAAGCAGTGGTAATTTGCAAACTGGAAATGCTCCAGAGTGCCCAGGACTAATTCATTAAAGTCTTCCTCCTCCCCTCCCTTCCCCTGGAGGTATCTGGTTGAAGGTAGCCGAGCTTTAGCGCTGCTGTCCTGGCTTTCCTTCTGTGCCCCAGCTCCTGTGCTTGCTGTCACTCTCGCATTTTCTGTTTTCTCCCGTCCTGGAAGGAGCTATTTGCAAATGATTTGTTGAAACACTTTTAGATTAAGGATAGTACCAAAGATTGACCAAAATAAAAATTTAGAATCGAAGAGCTATTTTTGGCTGAAAATTTTTTGGAATTAAAAAAAGTAGTTGTTACAGAAAGCATTTGATTTTAGGGTAAAGCTTTCAAGCACAAAACAGCTCTTGTTTTTTATCACGCTAGTAGTTGAATAAAACCAGATTTTTTGAAGATGACAATTTGGGTTTTTTTTTCCTTTTGAAAATAAATTAGAAACTAGAGTAGGAAATACTTTTAAGAATCAAAACTTCTGGCTAAAATGGTTACTTTTGACCAGTTCAGCCCAGGTCCCTCCTTTTCCAAAGAGGCAAGAGCTCCCAGGACTTGGCAGGGTTGGTTACTTGTCACAGCATCCTGCTCCTCCCTTGTCACGGTCGGAAAGTAATGGTGACCCCCAGACCTCTCCCAGGGCCAGAGGTGACAGGCGGCTCACGGTGACACGGTGCTGACACCGGGGAAACCTGTGGGGCTGGGGGATGACAGTCCCTTCCTCCCTAAGGGGGGACAAGTCCTGCCCCTTGGGGACAGCAACCCAGTGTGGGGGCTGCAGGGTGAGGTGGCACCTCTGCCCTGGATGCAGGACCCCCACTTCCAGCTGGGCACCCACGGGTGTCTCACCAGGCATCTAATTTTTGGCAATTCTGGGGTAGTGAAGGGGCTATGGGACCTGCTGTCCTGCTTGCCACCCCTTGCACTCCCCATGCTGCCCATGGTGGCACAGGAACCACTTGCAGGGGGTTTGAGACCACTGCCGGGGGTTCAAACCACAGCAGCCCCTTGGCCGGCTTTCCCGGGCTGCCTTATGGCAGCAGGTGCCTTGAATTTGAGCCGTGGGCCGAGCCAGGCGTCAAGAGCTCGGGGTGGCTCTGCCATCCCAGCAATGTGCCCGCTAAGCAGGGATCCGCAGCGAGGAGAAACGTTATCCCGACGGGCCCCGTGAGCGCTCAGCAGCTAAAGTCAGAGCTGAGGGGAAGCTGCCGGACCCCTCGGCCCGCCAGCGATTCCCTGTCGGCACTTTTGTTGCCCTGCCTTGCCAAGACTGCCGCCTCCCAGTTGGCTGGAAGGGAGGGAGCTGTGGGAATGTGCTCCGCACGGCGGCTGCTGTGCCTTCAGCGGCAGGGCCAGGCTGTGCGGTGGCACCTCCGGCAGCAAGGGGGGACCCCCGGCCCCACACACGGGGGAGGCTGGGAGCACCCCGACATGCACCCCGCCACCGGGCGACGGAGGGGAGCCGCACCTGGCAGCCGGCTGTAGGACTCCTTACACCTTGCACCGGTGCTGTGCACAAGCCGGCCGGGGGACACTGGAGAGCGGTGGGATTGGGGCAGGCTGCAGGGTCATTTTGTGAAAGATTGAGGGTAAAAAAAATGGGCTCACACACAGGCAGCCAGCAGCTCCACCATATACCTGTGCTGTAGCTCAGCCCTGGCGTGCACAATGCACCATTTCTAAGTTCACTGGTAGGGGATGGGTATTTAGTTACTGCTGAGAAAGCACTTAGATGTCCCCCGATGAGGAATTTGAAAAGTGGTTAATTCATCTTTAGAGCTCCTGACAACCCCTAGCACCAGCAAACTTCTGAGTTACAAAATTACAAACTACCCATCACCTGCTTTCTCCTTGCGCCTAATATCTGAGCCTTCAGCTGACGTTGCAGGCTGCTCTCTGCAGACACAAGGACACGGCCATTGCCTTTCTTATGGAATGGCCATTGCCTTCCTTATGGAATGGCTCTGCCCAGCTTGGCCAGGCAAAGCCGGTCGTTGATGGTGCGTTGGTGACATTGGGTGCTGCCGAGCTCCTCCATGAACACAGAGGAGGTTTAAGCAAGCTAATTCACACTTCCCACCTTGGCACCCCATGACAGTCAAATGTTGCCCAGCAAATACACCCAGTACATAAACACGGTCATTAGCACTTATATACATGTATGCATACATGCTCCAGGGAATCACTGAGGAGGGGCAGAGCAGGCAGAGAAGGGGAGCCCTACCTGCCTGCAAGAGGGAGCTGGTCCAGCACTGAAGAGATGACGTGCTGCCATAGCAGAGGGCTGGTTAAACCTCACACTCCACGTTTCTTCCTCCTTCCAGTGCAATCAAACCTCTGCAGAGTGTCAATAAGGCCAACGCTCGTTTGAAATTGAGCTCGCAAGCCTTGGAAAGATTTGGCTGATCCTTCGTGAATATTTGACTGACATGTTTGGAAAGTGCAACAAAACCCGAATCAGAGAAGGGCTGGAGGAGCTGTTTGCTTTTCTTGCTCAGTTCTGGCAAGGAGAAACTGCTGACCCTGAGCTTCCAAGTTCAGTTCCTCCTCACGCAAGCTGCCCCGCTTCAAGGGCTTTCGGACAAGGAGTTTAGGTCTACGCCTAATGCCAACAGCAAACATTTTCTCCACTTGAGAGGCTGTGTGGGGATACTTGCAGAGTGGCAGGCGTGGCTTGCAAGCAGGGTCTGCCTCTGCTTTGAGGGGGGACATAGCTTGGCTCTGCGGCAGGTGACACATTAGACGTTGTCCTCACAGTAAGAAAGGCTGTGAGCCATCACAGTTGTGGCCAAGCAGTGAGAAAGGTGCCGGTGGGGTGCTGGAGCCCCAGAGTTTCTCACCGTGCTGCAGCTCATCCACAGCCAAGGGCCAGAGAGGCTGCCCTGCAGTCCTTGGTTTGCAGAGATAAGCCCGAGCCACCCTGTTCAGTCAGTGCCTGGGTCGGAGTTTTCCCAGAGCCCGGGAGTGTTCACATCCAACGTTTGGCTTGGCCCATGGTCTCATTTTGTACCCACTAATATCGTCATCTGTCTCTCTGAAGCAGACTCAAATTTGCACAGATGCAATCCAGCAAAGACTCCAAACTAATTTTATTAGAGCTTTGGTTTGTTTGTGTTTGGTCAACAGGTTTAGAATGTGCTGAAAGTCCCATCGCTGCTTCTGCCTGAGCTTCTTAATTTGTGTAGTTCTGACCAGGTAGTTAGCATTGCTCTCCAAAGGTTTCTGAAATAGCAAAGGGTGCACCACAGGCTGACTGGAGTCATGAATAAATCAATGGCAGGACAGTATCAGGGATATTCCAGCTCTCCACCGGCTGCAGGACATCCAGAGAATTTTTTTGGGGAAAAAGGAGTCATTCTGCCTCTCTTCTTAGCCCTTAAAGCTATCGTTGGCAATGGACCCCCATGACAACATTTGACTAAATACAGCAAGAGATGCGGAATCACTTATTGGGTGAATTGGGCATCTGAGCGTGGCTGTTGGCCAAGGAGCGTGTCCTGGGCACCGCAGGGTCTGGGGAGCAGGCTCTGCCTCCTGAACACCGCTCTTACTTTAGGTGAGAGATGTCATTTGCGATCTGCAGGGACAAGCTCAGCACTGGACCCAGCAAGGAGCACCACAGCCAGCTGTGCTAGCCGGGGCTGAGGGCACATCGGTGTCTTTTGGACAAAGTGTTTAAAAACCAAAGCAAAATTTTGGACTGCAGCCATCCTACCCTGCTCATGACATTATAAATACCTCGGCTGCCCCAACGGGAGCTGTGGCTTCCTGTGGAAGAGGCTCTCACCAACCCTGCTCCCGGAGATTAGGGAGGGCACCCGGTCAAAGGTGCTAACATGGGCCAGGAGCTATGGCCGAGACAGACCTGGGGCTGGCAGGGCACCTCCAGGACATGCTGTGGGTTGGGGACTGTCATCCTTGTTCTCCCTGGTCTGGGCTGTGGACAGGAGTAGGAGAGTGGGGCAACGTTGCAGCAAAGCAGAGGGCAGAGAAGCTAAGAAGCTTTATTTTAATTGATCTGAGTTCACTGAGCCTGCCAAGTTAATGAGTCCCCAGCAAGCAGCTTTAACGAGAGCCCGTGGCAGGCTTAGGAGAAGGAGATGAAAATGAGGGCAGAAATAGATGCTTGTCTGCAGAGCCTGATCGGCTGGGGCCAGCACGGTAAGGAGGAGGCAGGGAGGGCTGGCGGCAGGCGCGGGGGCACCAGCCGGCTGCCGAATGTGCTGCTTCAGCACTTCGCCTTGCTGCCCTCCTGCCAAGCCCCAGCCCGGTTCTCCCGCTCCCCAGGCTGGCAATTAATCCCCTGGTGGGAGGCTGGGGGGGAAAAAGGGGTCGGGCTGTTCCACACCCTCTATTCTGCTTGGTCTTGCTTTTACGTGAGTTTAGAGCTGCTGGTGTGGGGGCTCCCGCAGCGAGGCAGCCACCCGCTCCGCACGGAGCCGAGGGCCGTGCTGGGGCTCCAGTGCCAAGCCCCTGCGGGAGATGCTGTGCTGACAGCTGCTGCGATGCCCAAAAGGGCCATGGCGAGCAAGGAGGATGCTGGAGAGGAGGAAGGGGCTGGCTACTCCCCCAGGAGCTGGGGTGTGGGCTGCAGGAGCACCCCCCCACAGCACCCAGCATCTCCTGCCTTCCTCTTGCAGCCGGGGGCAGGCATGCCTCTGTGCTGGAGCTGGGGCCAAGCCCCATGCCGGGCGGACTGACCACGGCCGGGGCCCTGGCCGGCTCCAGGCACCACGGGCCTGAAAGGCGCCATTGTCCGCCCAGGGCTTTGAAGACGAAAAGTCTTGTACAAGTGCCAGGTGGTGCGAGCTGCAGCGCGGGGGCAGCTCCCGGCTCCCCGGGCTGCTGCTCCTGCTGTCAACAGCCCCCACACCCTTCGTTTAGAAAAAAAAAAAAAAAACCAAAACGAAAAAAAGTGTGGGGGGAAAAATTGTTTTCTAAAGGAAAAAAAGGGCAGCAGGCCTTCCTTCCCCATCCGTGGTGGCCACAGCAGGCACTGGGGGCTCAGATGTTCTTTGTCACCCGCGGGGCTGGGGGTTGGCAGCGGATCCGCACGGAAATGAGCGGGAGCAAACCGCCGTTCCAAGGCCTGCGAGCCTCGGCTCCTGTTTCTCCCGCGGTGCGGCCGGGCTGGGGCAGGGCAGCTGCTGTGAGTTCACTGGAGCAGCACTTTCCCACAGTCTGGAGAAGTGACACATGGCTCTCACACATTCCTGCGCCGGCAGGCTCGGCCGCGCTTGGCCGGGAGTCAAGGCAGACGGAGGGCTGCCGCTGCTGGGAGCTGCTGATTAGCAGGTTCCGACTTTGGCACCAGCCCGGCCCTCGGAGGGTGAAGGAGATGGAGGGGGCAGAGCAGACCTGGGCTCCGGGGTGGTTTGTGCAAGCTGCTTTAACCCTTTGGAGGCAGGCGCCAAGCAAAGCTTTCCTCCGGGGATTTTGCTCCGCTTCTCCTGCCCTGCCTTGGCTGAGCGGTGGCCAGCTGCCTGCACTCCCTGCCTGCAGTGCAGGCATCTCCCCCACGCCGCCCCATCACCCCTCACATCCCTTGGCGTTTCCCCCCCGAGCACGGGTGGGCTGTGCGTGTGGGACGGCGTTGGTGCTTGGAGGAAGCATCCGAGCCTGGAGAGCAGCAGGGCTGATCCTGCCGGACACCGGCCTCGCTTCCCAGGCGGGCTGGCCGGCTTGCCCGCAGAGCCCGGCAGGGGGTGAGCAGGGCTGGCAGTGTCCCAGGGCACCAGTGGGTGCTGGGGCAGCCTGGCAGAGCGCCGGGAGAGGTGTCAAATGAGCTCCTGGTGCAGGAAGGAACGGGTGTCCCTGCATCCTCCCCAGGATGGCAGCACAGCAGCAGCAGCCGCCCAGGGTCAGGGTCCTCTTTACAGGCAAGGTTTGCCCTCGCACGAGCCTTCGTTCACGTGCACGGAGTGTTTTTCCTGAATTTGTGCTGGCTTCAGAGCCTCGTCCTTTGCATGGGGGGGAAGTTTGGGGTCTGAGCTCCTGAGCCCATGCAGGTTCCCGGGAGGGCCAGGTGACTATTTCCCAGGGCTTCGGCAGTCCGGCCGCTGCCAGCCCTGCCTGCAGCCAGGAGACTCGGGGGCTTGGGGAGGACAGCTGGGCTGTGCCGTACCCCAGGGAGAGCAGCAGCACCCCGCCGGCCCCCGCACAGCCCTTGCCCTTGCCCGGGGAAAGGCCCCGGCATCAGGAGGTGAGAGGTGGACCCGGGCACACTCAGCGCCTGCCCCCCCGTTGCCACTGCGGCTGAAGGATCCAGCTGCACGCCGAGGCTGCCGATTCACGGTGTGGCGTGACCGGCATCGGTCCCGTCTGCTGGAGCGGTCCAGGCGGTTCCCAGCCTGCCTCTGCCGAGGCCTCCATCCCGCAGAGCTGGCGGAGGGCCCCGGGGCAGTGGCTGCGGGCTTGGCTGGAGGGGGCTGCTCCTCACCTCCGTGCTGAGGCAAACCTTCCCTTGCGATAACATCAGTTTCCCAACCCTGCGGAGGCTGCGATGCTCATTCCCATGGAGCAGCCACAGCCTCGGCCCCTTTCGTTCAGGAGCCCGAAGCAAGGACAGGCATGTCCCAGTCCCTGCTGCATCACACCAGGGGCCAGCTGGCTGGCAGGAAGGCAGAGGAGGCTGGGGATGGTCCTGACTGTGCCTGCCACCCCTTTCCCGTGTCCTGGGGGAAGCTCCCAGGCTCAGGTTTAAGAAGGACCGCAGCATTTCATGCACCGAGGTACCCTGCTCTGCAGCAGGGTCAAAGACTTGAGCGAATTGGTGGTACGCTGGCCCGGGCATCCCTGCCCCACTGTCATGCCTCAAAGCCCTGCCAGGCTCGCACAGATGTGGCACGCTGAGCTCCCAAGGGGTCCTCGGGCTGCTCCGGCTCTTGCCCAGGTCCCCACGTGTTTATGCAGCTGAGCCCTGACCCTGCCACCCAGGCAAGGCAGCTGGTGGCTATGGCTGTGGCCATACCGAGGGGATGGCGGCTCCAGCTCTGCCCCACTCTGCCTGTGGGAAAGTAATTTCTTGCCTGTTTCCACTCCTGTTTTCTGTATTCAGGCCATGAGTTCTTCTCTCCAGAGCCTGGAGCAGCTCCAGCCTTAGGTGGGGTCTCTTGGTACTGTCATGCAAAAGCTGTGGCAATCACAGTGCTACGCCACCACCACCAGCAATTGCATTTACAAGTTTCCCAGTCCTCCCATAAGTCAAAAGGAGCTGGTTTCATGCCTTCCTCCCTGCCTGCTCGCCTTTGCTTGCTAGTTTTGTTTGATTCCAGACGAACCATGACCTCCTCAAAGGTTGGAAAGAGCTTTTTGCCAAACAGCTGGAGGCAAACCTGGGATGGCTGGGGGGTTCCAGACAATGCAAACACTCTCTTTTATCTTACCTATGTATTTTTGCTCCTTGCAATTAGCTGCCTGCTCTGTCTGCTCCCTATTTCCCTGCGGTTCCTCCCAGCAGCCCTGCCTCAGAAACATTTTGATGGAGAAGCACATCCCCATGCCCTTTAGCTCTTCCGACAGCTCTCTGATGGTTGTAGGTGTTGGCCCTGCATTCACACCCACCGCAGGCACCAGCAAGGCTCACCAGTGCAGCGACCGGCACCGCAGCTCGTGGCAGCCCGAGCTTTCAGCCACCTCTTCTGCAGCATTCCCTGCAGGAGCTTCTTCCCCTGCCCTCATTACAGGTGACAGTTAGGAACCAAACACCCAGGGTGTCTGGATAATGCCTAGACATCCCCCAGAGATGAGCCGGCTCCCTGGCAGGTTGTCTGCAACCATTTGCTCCTGGAGCTCTGTCTCCTCTTTTTGCTCATCTTCACAAAACCTCTAAGAAAAGCTAAGGTGAAAAAAAGTTGAGTGAGGTTGTGTGTCATTATTGGCTGCAGGGACATCTAGTCTCCAGCACCAAGGAGGCAGGCTCCTCCAAGACTGGAGGGATACAGCCCGACTTTCCCCTTTCCTGCATCAGGTGGAGGCAAGAGCATCCACCTCTTTCTTCAAAAAGATACATTGAAAAAACATAAAATAATGAAGGCTTCCAGTGGCACCACTAATTGGGTCTCAGGGAGGGTTTGTTTGCTTGCCATGTGTGATCCCCAGGCCAAGGAAACTATGGCAAAGGGGACCACAATTTTCAGTCCTTCTCAAAGTAGCGAAGGAAGCAGAACAGCCTAAAACCCTTTAAAGTATTTGCTTTTACAAGAAACCAGATAGCTGGATCGCTGCTATACGAGTGCTGCCGATACGTCCTCTCCCTGCACTTGGCTGTTACCTGGCCATTTCAAATATTATTTTTTGAAAACCACTTCCATAAATCAACAAACACAGCCCAGCACCAGCAGAACAGCCCACACGGCTGGAGAGCTGGTGGCCGCTGCCAGTCACTGAAGTAGAACAAACTAGCAAGTACGCAAAGAAATGTGATTAATGAAAGACAGACCACAAAGCCTATAAAAACACATTTCTTGCTTTTATTAGACCAAAGCAACTGTATAAAAAGAGCACGCGAGCCCAGGGTGCCCGGGCAGAGGAGGGCAAGGATTGCCACTGCCCCATAAAGAGGAGGTGTGCAGATCCCCTGCCTGCCCCTCATGCTGCCTGCCACCCCACGGGCATGGGGGAGAGGAGGCTCCACCGTGGCATGTCTGGCTGGCAGGGACACATATGCCCAGCTGGGACTGGGGGAAGGGATGGAGGGGAGAGAAATGTGAGTTAATCACACCGGTATGGCAGCACTCGTGAAAGGATGGGTGGTGCTGGGTGTCCGGCACGGGTGTGTTGGCACCACATGGCTGAGGGGAGGATGCGGCGGTGTTTCATCACTTGTCTCTCATTCACTGGGGCCTCCAACCTGCGGAAATGTTATTTTTGCCTCCCCAGGCACTTCTTTTCAAGTTAAAAATAAAATCTCCCAGCAGTGGAAGGGAAATGTTTGTTGTCACCCCCCATTCAGCTTGGTGGAGACAGTAACAACGGTAGGAGATCAAGGAGGGGATCAGCACGGCACCCTCAGTTCCCGGGGAAAATAAAAGCTACTCCACTTCCCTGCCACTGGCATGGCCTGGACATAGATATTAAAAAAAAAAAAAAGAAGAAGAAAAAGAAAGCCCCTTTTTCTGCTCTTCAAGGCAAGATCTCCTCGGCAAGCACTGGCAAAGAAAGGCATCTTGTTCAGGGGCTCTGAAAGGCAAGATGAAAGGGGAAACCTACATTTTTCAGCCCAGCCTGTTTCTGACATGGGAAAATAGCGCAGACAAGAATAGATAGCTTGTTGGCTCATTTTTTCCTTGACAGATTATCTGTGTGAATGCACCGTATTAAGCCGGGAGTAAGACGCCAGGATCCCCCCGCCCTCCCTCTCCCTTCCCCGGCGGCGGTGCCGCCGCCACCACCGCGAGCGGGCAAGAGGAGGCGGAGGAGGAGGAGGAGGAGGAAGAAGGGAGAGAGGGAGGGAGGCAGGTCCGGCGGTCCTCTCGGGTACCCCCAGCGGCGTAAAGCGGGCGAGGAGAAAGATGGCGACGCTGGGAGGCGAGTCGCAGCCCTTCCCCGCCGCGGCTCTGGCGGCGGCAACGGCCGGAGTGGGCGGCTGCGGCGGTGGCGGCGGCGGGGGGGGGTCGTCGTCGTTGGGTTTGCAGGCGCCGTTGAACCGTGGTCTGGAGCGGGCGTTGGAGGAAGCGGCTCATTCCGGAGGGCTCAACCTGAGCGGTAGGAAGCTGAAGGAATTCCCGCGCAGCGCTGCCGCCCTCAGTCACGATCTCTCCGATACGGTGCGGGCAGGTGAGGCCAGGCGAGAAACCGGGGGGTGGGGTGGGATGGGGGGGGAGGGAGGGGGTGGCCGGCGCCGGTCTCTGCCAGAGGGAGCGGAGGGGGGGGGGGGGGCCGCCCCCCCCCCCCCCCCCCCCCCCCGCAGTGTCCGTCCACCCCCGAGCTCCCTGTGAGGAGAACAGCCGCTCCCCACCCTTTCACTCCATCTCCTGAGGCATTCAGGCATTCCGTCCCCACACAGAAACCGAGCCCGCTCCCAGCTCTCCGTGGACCCTATGCTCTCTTTATTCCCCCTCCCCGCCTTCGTGTATGAGGTAGGTGTTTGCTCCCATATGGCTGGATCGCTGCACACCCTCCTTTCCTCCCCCCCACCTCACTCTGCATTTGGTGAGGAAGAGCTGGCTCTCCCGTGGCAAGCTGGGGGAGTGTGTGTGTAGATTCTTGCTCACACCTGTCTTCTTTCCCCTCGCCTCTGGGGAATGTGCATCTCTCTGCTGCCCTTCCCTGGCCGCTGAGGTTTGGGGTGGCAGCCAGCCCACCTTTGAATCGGTTTTGCGAGGAATGCATACGCTCGCCGGGCTGGATACCTGCTCCTTCCATCCCGCTGCATGTAGGTGGCCCCACCTGGCACGAAGGGGATGGGTGTCTGTATGTAACCACGTAAGGACACTCATGTGCCTCTGAACATCTCGCCTATTTGCACGCCACGGGTGGAGGCGTGTTGCTAGAAAGACTTTTGCTCTGCAGCTACCCCAGAGAGCATGCTACCTTTCACAAATGCCACTTGTCCGACACTGGGGTTGACATCCACCCTTGTATCCTTACAGTCATGTAGCCGTAGTTCCAGCTCGGTATGTAACGCTCTCTTCCAAGGCAAATGTGGAGACAAATCCGTCTTCACAGGCACTGTACATATTCTACAGTGGGGGACACCATCATTATGTAAATCCGCAGAGGGGACAGGCCTGATGACCCTGCAGGCAGGCGTGGTGAGGGGAGGTGTATCCAGTTTTCATTTACCTTGCCCTCACACCCTCCTTCCAACATAAAAAAAGCCATACTTGTTTCTCACCTAGGGAGGCAGACCCCCACAAAGGGTCATATCTGTTTTCCTGCCCCTGTTTGTGCAAGGGGTTGGAACGTAGTCCATTCTTTAGATAACATCACTAGGTAGAACAGTACAAACCCGCACTAGAAGAATATATTAGCGTATTCCTAAGATCTTTCATGTACCGCCTCCGCGTGCCCTTTTGTGTCCCCATTTGCCTGCTGAAGATAGTTGTGTTGTTACAGCAATGGAGCAGACAAGTAGTGGCTTGTTCTTGTCCCACAAAACAGCAGGTGCTATACCTACATGCAAACATGTGATAACATGAACCGAAATTCTCAACTGCTCCTGCACATGAGGGTATTTATGCCTTCCTACATGTGCTGACTGCATACTTGTATCTATCCCAGCTGTAAGGAATGGAGTAATGTCTCAGATGTGTGGTAGACGTCATACGTAATTGTTACTAGCGCTGGCACTTGTTTGCTGTTGCCGAATGGATTTCGCAGCGTTCTGTTTGAACACCTATATTGTCATATCAGTAGAAGAGAAATATGAAGGAAACCTGATGAATGAAACTACCATGAATTGGTAGCATGAATTGCTGGGCTAACCATTAACTGACTCAGTAACAGATGTGATAGTGAAAGGGATAAGGCGTGATAGTGGAACTGTATGCAGTTAGAAGAATGACTTTCAGCTTGTCTCCCCAGGCAAGATGTCTTAACTATTTTCTTTTTTTAAAGTTGTAGTCCAATGAAGACATGCCATGATATAAGTAGTTTGGAAATCCAGAAAGTTAGCTTGTTTGGTTTGACCTAATACTGATCCAAACTGTTGGAAAACAAAATTATGTACTGGAAAAAGATTCTTTGATGGGCAGTGATTACATGTTAGTGTTTGTATGTTGTGTAAGTATGTTCTGTACAAGCATGAGCTGTGTGTTGTGTGTATAGGTAGTATGTGCTTGTTACATGCTTACTTGTTCTAGGAAGTTTTCTATTCGGAGGAGAGCTCAGGAAAAAAGTGGTCTTTGCCTTCAAGCATTAATGTGCTTTTGTCAGAGATTACATAGAAGACACTCAGTATGATACTAAATGTAGGATGGGATTTTCATTCCCTTTTTGGTGTAAACAGCAGTATAGAGCAGCCCAAGTCTCAACCTTGTAACAACAGCAGCCCTTTTTTCATTGTCCCTTTTTGGGAGTACCATGTGTTAATATATAGTTACTTTATGTTTTTGTTTGTAACAGCATGTTGTAACTGTTTAATGGGAATTGTTTGCCTTGTGAGTTAAGTCCTATGTTGATACATTTCCAAAAAATCTGTGTTCCTTTTCACTTGTTACATTACATAAGTAGAATATATAAACAGAAGAGCTTCTTGGCTTAAGCCCAGATTTCTGAAGCTCTTGGGGCAAACTCTTGATGGGAATTTTCTCTCTCTTCCTCTCCATAAACGTGCACAGTATAAAAACAGTACTTTCTTGTACTACTTGGAATATGTCCTTGCAATGAGTGACTTTTGCGTTTGGATTTGATGTGCTGACATGTCTCTGAAGCCCTGAAACTTTGGTGTTTGGGGTAGGGGTAGCCTTTCACTCTTAAAGCTTTTTTGCTAAAGAGGGCCAGTCTTGCTGAAAAATACAGGCAGTCCTTGATTTAGAGAAGACTAGTCTGGGGGATTGAGTTTAGACGTCTGAGAAGCAGGGGATTTCCAGAAAACTGAAACGATGTCTGCGTCTTGACAGTGTTTTAGCATTAGATACTGACAGTATTTTTGGATTCAGAAAATGATGGTCTACAGCTATTCTCAAATAAAATAGTGTCGAGCTTGTTTCCTAGAAAAGTTCTGAGTGCCTAAGGTAGGTCTGAGGAAGACAGAGGTGTTAAACTTTAAATTCTCTGTTCACGTGTTTATTTTTTTCCTGAAGTTAGACATCAGATTTTGTATAGCAATTAGTACACTTATGAAAGGGCTGTAGGTTGCCTTTAACAGCTGGGACTGAATGGTTTGACTTTTCCTAGTTCTTCTTGCAGTTACATTCCATAGTAACTGTAGAGGCTTAACTATACTTGTCACTTTCTATTTGTGCAGCTTCTTGGTATGCTTTTTCTTCTGTGACTTTTCTTTGTGTTGAATACATCTTGCTTATAGAGACATGATAGGACATTTCCTCCTCAGCCTTTGAAAGTTTTGCTAAAGAGCTGAGTGACCCAGTCAGATGAACTTTCAGGCAGTATCTTTGCACACAGAAGGGAGTTTGCATGGTGTGCAGTACTGTTAGAAGAAAATAAAACCTCTACGTAAAGTATCTTGAGTTTAGTCAGATGTTTTAAACCACATCAGTGTGGATGCTTTGCAAAAACCATTTCAAAATAATAAATGCTATTCTTATCACTTTTATTACAGGCTGGGTTATGCAGAAGACAGTGGCACAGTAATCACATAGTTCTTAAGTAATAGTATGCAATTATATTCCTCAAAACCACGGGGAATGCTGGAAGCATGTTAGTTTATAAAAGAGGAAGAAAAAGCCCCAAAGCTGTTGCTTAAATGTGTAACCATGGCTGCCTGTATCACTTCAGCCTCTTTCTGTAGGCTTTTGCTGTATTTCCAAAGACAGATCCTCTCAACCTGTTCTGGTGAATACCCGTTTCATCCGTTTCTACTGTGTGAGTTAGGCACACAAGGAAGGATTACTTGCTGCTGCTTGTGATCATGTAGGAGAGAAGCAAATATTTTTTTTTTAATCAGGTGTTAGATTATTTGAAAAGAAATACAAATTGAAGTGTTTGAGTGCTAGTTTGGAGAGTGTGAAATTCTGGAAAGAATATGTATTTATTTTTTGTACTTTAGAATGCTCACTAGACAAAAGAACTCCTACCTGCTGTTTTTTTAAAATGTTTATAAATAGACTGTGCTCTTCAGACATTGCTGTGCTGAAGACATCTTAGCCTGCCTGGCAGCATCTTTGAAATAGTTGTTCAGACTATATAACTACGGATTTGTTTTCAAGGTGGTCCAAAAATCACAGTAGCACTTGAACAGCTTTCAGTAGGGTTTTAATTTTAGGTTTGGGGGCTTGAATTTAGCTTGAATTTTGGCATCTGAGTGCTTCCTGTGGGATCACGTAAAGGAAAAAAAAAACAATAACAAATTTACAAGTTGTCTTCTATCACGTTTAAGTCCAGGAATGCATTTGTTTGTACCCAACAGCTGGAAGTTCTTTCTGTTTGTCTTTCCGAAAAATTTATTTCTTGTTTTGTGTATTGATACTGGTTCAGGTGAAATATGTGTTTTTCAGTCCTCTTTGCTAACAAAAAAAAGAAAAAAATTCTTATTTACCAGTTTTTTTTAAAATGAACAACTGTGTATATTAGATTGCCATAATTCATTCTCACTGATTTTCTCCAGCTCCTCCATTAATGTAATTCTTCCTTCACTTCTGGGAATTCTTCTAATTATAGCAGTAGATGTGCAGTTGGTTCCACTTATAAATGCAGGTTGTACTGGGAAGGATGTGACAGATACAGAGTAGTTTGTTTGTGCTACTGCACGCTTTCATAAACCAAAAATGACTGCCAAATGGACTCTTCTTTAGAATTTGGTTATTATTTGATCACTAGGGAAGAAAAGAGATTTGATATGCCCCTCTCCTTTTAAGAATTCTCTCTGATAATTACTGCTTTGAATAGTTTATAATTCATCACCTCGAATTCAAATTTTGATTACATTGTGGGTTTTTCGGATGAGGCTTCTTGAAAACCTTTCATTTTGCCCATTTTATCCAAACTCACATCAATAAAAATAACATCTTTAATTATAAATCTGAAAAAAAAAAGAATAAAACTGTTTCTTGTTTACATTCAATAGTCAGCCCCTTCCTACAGCCTTCCTGTGTTTATCTGAAGATTTCTAACCTTACTTACTCTGTCTCTTATACAAATAATATGCTAAGTGTTAGGAGAGGGAGAGAGGAGGAAGTATGCTTGTTTATTCTCACAAATGAATTGAATATTGCCCTGCAGCCAAAACTTATGGGATGTAACTCTTTTTTGAGATTACTATATAATGTGTCTTTATATCAAGGCTAAAAATGAAGATAAATTCATTTTGTGTTCATTATTACGTGTCCAACAGTATAAATGCAATTTCAGAATGTAACTTCATAATGTGGTCTGTCTGGACATCTCTGTATTAACATATTCTAGGTTCTTTTTTTTTTCTGATAAGCAGTGCTTTGTGAAAGAGCTTTATCAAATTAAATGTTTGTTTTTTTTTTTTTTTTTTTTAGAAGCATAGACATGCTTAGCAACTTAAAACTGCAGAATACCCTTGAAAGCCCTTTGGTCTTTTTTTTTTTTTTTTTCCTTCCCCAAGTCTGAGTATGTCCTTGCTTCTGGATCATATAAACAGCAAGGCTATTGACTGCTGTTGAAAAGAGTCTATTAGTTCTTTTGCTATATAAAGTCTAGTCAGTTGTGCTTTTGAAAGTTACCTCTTTTGTCTGGAGATTTATGCCCCATAGCTGAAATGCAGTCTGACTTTGCAGGTGCTGTTAGGCTCTTCTCAGCACAAAATAAAGTGAATTAGCTCAGAGTGCCTTTTGTTGCATGAAACAAATTAGGAGTACTCAATTGCCTGGTTGCTGTTTCAGAATGTGGTTTGAGCAGATTAATGCCTTTCTACCACTGACTGTGTGTGTGTGTGAGTATGTGCGTGTGTCCGTCTCCTTCCCCAGTGTGGGTTTTTTTGTTTGTTTGTTTCTTTTTTTGCGTAGCTTGCCTTGTTTGTAGAGGAGCTTCAAAACTAGTGCAAGGACTAAGAGGTAGGAGAGATGGCAGCCTAGAAATCATCTGATAAGAGGGAGGGTGAGATCTCTCAACTTCAGCAGGAATAAACTCAGCTGTTTATTGAACCTTTACCCTTAAAGTTAACTTCCAATTTAGGGTGGCTGTTTTTTAAACAGCTTTAACTAGAATTGCCAGAGCCATGTTTGGCCATGCTGTGCATGTAAGTGGATGAAAACTGATAGCTTTTGGAGAAAGGCTGTCGCTTTTTGTGCCCTTGGCCCATCTGCCTTGGAAAAGACTTGACTCAGAGCTCCAAAAGTGCTTTTATGGTAGTAAAGGTGCTACAGGTTCCTTTTCAAATGCTTCTAGCTGAACAACTTTGTTTTTGAAGATCCACTCGCATGTGATCACAGGCCTTGTGGGAGGTAGAAGCCAAATATCCCTACGTGGTTTGTGAGCCTCCTTTTCTTCCTTCCTCTGGTCTGTTTCTTTTGTATCCTTGGTACAAAAGAGATCTTGGTTTAGGCATCTGTAAAACAGGAGAGACAGTGTGAATCTTGATATAGTAACTATACTTAGAGTTTTGAAAACACTAAATATTTTTGTGAGAGGAAGAGACCGGGGTAGAATTGGCTATGACAAAGTAGAATGAATATTTGCCCTGCAGAACTGTGATTTGGAAGAGGAAGGGGGCAAATGCCAAGTAATATAGGTTTAAACAAGAAAATGGATAGAAAGAAGATACTGTTTGAAGGTAGTAGTGTTATACAAAGTGAGTGAAAATTTATGAAGCACTGAGTGAAAATACATGAAGTGGTGAAAGTGAAAGAAGGGAAAAGATTACAAGCAGGGAGGCGAGCTGTGTATTCTTGGTTGAGTGTAATGGCTCGGGATACTTTTCTGATATCTGTAAAAGTGAGGAAAAATGGATTTCTTGAGCAATTACATTAATAATGATTAGAATTTTGTGAACACAGGTAAACATAGAGAAAATTATTTGACTCTAATATACATGACTTTTACAGGATTTATGCTACAAATAATAGTTTAAAATTTGTACTTTAAAAGATTAACTGTTGAATTTAAGTTTGGGAAGCTTAGCATCCATTTGCCTGCAGAAGGAAAAGCCGGTGACATTTTTGCTGCTTACAGAGTTGTAAGTGCAACCAAGATGGAGGGAGTGATGTTTTTGCATATCAGAATGACCATTCTGAAGTATGAGTAACTTCCCCAGGACACACAAGACTGTTAATTCTGTTGTGTTCTTGCTGTCTCTGTTAGTAACCATCTACAAGATTTGTGAACGTTCCTAAGCTGGTTAAATCCCTACTTCACAATTAAAATCAATAAAATCAATATAATTTAAATGGCACTTCTGAAACCAGAGAGGTATCCTTAACGTGTTCTTTTGAGACCAGAATGATGAAAATAGGGTACCCATTTATTGTTCTCCCATGTGTAAAATTGAAAGAGCCAGAAATGTTACCACCGTATTTTGTGTGCAGATCACTGTCAAAAGTGGAAATGGGTGTTATGTCTCTGCTCTCTGCTGACCATGTTTTGCAAGGTATGATGCATATACCAGAGTAGTTATTTGGAAAGATACTGAGGAGTTAAGCTTCTGGAGGAATAATTACTTTCTGCTTAATTTGTGGGTAGATATGTCTTTGTGGGAGGAGTTCAGTTCTAAAATTCTAATGCTTCTCCCCAGCCTCTTTCCCCCAAGGGTGTCTTGCTGGCCAGCTTGCCTTTTTATCCCTTTCTTTCCCTGTATGGTGCAGAACACCATAATATCTGTAAACCTCCTAACTATTTAAAAATAGAAATAACAATAACAGTCTTCCGTCCTTCTATCCCAGTCCATAGGAGAAGTATTTTTAAAGAGAAAAAAAAAGGCAAAACTTGCGAGTGAGACGATGATCTTGGCAGAGCCAAATGAGGGTTAGTTTTGCATTTAATTTGGAGCCTGAGGTTTGCGCTCACTTTTGAAGCTGCATGAAAAGTTTCATGTTCAGCTGAGCTTGCAGGAATTCTGACTCTTTATTTAAAAGCTAGCTGATAATTTCATGATGCCAGCGTGAGGTAGCTCTTCTAGGTATGGTTAGAGAAGTTACTGGAAGCAGCTGGAGGTTTTGAATATCAGAACAGAGTTCTTGTTCTGTTTCTCATAAAGATCAATTCAAGAGCAAAACACCTGAGCACCATGTTAACAGTGACCTGTGCTGCTGAATGGATAAGGTTTTTATGTTGGTTTTCTGTAGCTGGATGATTTTATTCTTTGGTATGAGTTGCAGTAATTGTTTGTACAGGTGGTTTTCTTTTTCTGGGTTTGGAAATACTCTTTGTAGAATGGAGGGAGTTATTTATACTGAACAAATAGGAAAATAAGTCAAAAGATACTTGCTGTCTGTTACCTTTTCTGTTTTTCAATAGGTTAATTTATTGAAATACACCGATTGCATATATAAATTGCAAATGTTGTAAACATTATAAATGTTTTGTGTCTCCCTAAAATTGTTTCTGCAGTTTTCTTGATAATCCTTCATTTTTGAAGTGGATGTTGCCAATATCAAGGTAGACTTGGAACACCTGCTTTAAAAACAGTACTTTTATTTCCTTCCAAAACTGCAGTGCTGTAAAATGCAAGATTGGTAACAGATTTAATTTCTAGTTTTTGGATTTAACTGTATAGACTAGTTAGGTTTTCTACTCATACATCCCTGTAAGTATTTCTTTCTGGTAGAAGGAGACACTGCTGGGACAGCTGGCATTAATATGTGGGTGGAGGATTTAAAGTAAATAATTTTTTGAATTAAAGAAACTAAATTCAGCAAAAATATCTTGGAACTATGTTTAAACATGGCATGTGCCTTGATTTCTTTATACTGTAGATTATAATATAAAGTAGTACATTTCAGAACATGCAAAGTAACTACAAATGACAATTTCACTTTGATTTATCGAGTGTATACAGACATGTCAGTTTTTTTTAACATGTAAAGTCTGCATCTTCAGTTGCGTTTTTTGCAGTGGCATCACTCCTTTGTAGCACTACATTAGACAGGCAAAAAGTAAAAATGAAAAAAATCGCATGAGAAATAAAAACCTCTCCACCTTTAAATGTGAAGAGAATGGCATGAATGATAAGTTGGATCTGTTGTTTGGTGAACAGAAAGAAAGAGGTTCATAAAATGTGTGTGCAAAGATAAGTTGGTTATCACTGGAACTGATGGAGAAGTTTTGGAAAATGGGCAAGAAATGGGGTAGGAAAAGAAAATTGAATCAGAGATTAATCCAAGGAAAGAAGTGGAACAGAATACACCCTTGGATGAGGTTTACAGGAAGTAAGGCAAGATACCAAAAATACAACAGTCCGTGTATGGTAAGACCCTTGTGTCAGAGAATTTCAAGATAGTGAAATTGCTGTCATGGTAAGTGAAGTTGTCACTAAAATGACTTTTTATTTTTACTGTTTGAACTTTTAGCTATTTATAAATTTAGTGACGGGAGAAATAGGGGGTAAAACTATTGAATACTCGACGGGTCATACCATTGCCATATTACTGTATTTTGAGACTAGTGAGGCCTAGCTGAATTCATTCAATTCAGTCTTTTTAAGGCATGGCAAGTGTAGTAACAACAAAGCTGTCTGTTTATTCGGTGGGGAAGGAGGAAGAAGGTAGTGTCATTCATGTTACATAGTTAAAAAATACAGACAGTGATGAAGATTTCTGGGATGGGGTTTCTGGTCAAAGGAGCCTTCTCAGCAGTTGCGGGTGGGGGGGAGATGCCCTGGTTATTAAACAGCAGCTGTGATTGGTTAAGGGAAGAAACTTAAACTCAGGTTTCCCATGCTTGTTGTATGTTGTGTTGCTAGGGTTTATTTTTAATTTTTTTTTGGAGTTCATCCCAGTTCAAGAAAACTGTCTTTTTGCCTTCCACTGTGTACAATGTCATTTCCCTACTCGGTAAGTTTTGCCTGCGAACCCTGTTCCAAGATTTGAATTTCAGTCTGGCTGAATGCCTACTCTTTGCCTGTGTTTTGTTTACCAGCCAGTTCAGATTGCTTTGTGTTAGTGACTTGGTTTTTTTCCTCACTCATATGCATCCTGTCACTTGCAAGTTTTACCAGACATGGTATTTTCCCCTGCTTAGCAGTGTTTTTGAAGAAAGATGTGTGACCAAGAATTTGTTTGTGGGGTCCATCTAAAAAGTTTTTGTGTTTCCATACTTTGTCTTATTTCAAGACCTATCAGTACCGGTGTCTAGTTTGTGTGCAACATCAACGTACTTTGTCAATGTGTGTAGTTCTTGATTATTTTTTTTTTTTTTTACTCTCTCATGAGCAGATGGTGTAGTTTCTTAGTCAAAATGTGTGGAAACTAATGGAGTGCTTTACTGACTTACAGGTGTATTACAATGGATGTTTCCATTCATTATCTAAACTTTCAAATTTGATGGAGAAGTATCATGTTAGTTTGACAATGTGTAGTTTCATCCGTTATCTTTCTGATGAATTTTGGGGGGATGAAAGAGACTGCTGAGTCTGAAATTGCTTCTTTTTCTTTAAAAAAATTGGCACATTTCTTCCCCATCTTTGGAACTGCCCTCTTTTTTTTGATGTGCTTACTCAAATTCAGCATGGAAAGTGAAGATGATCTATGGCACTGTCTTCAAAGAAAATCTTTGGTGCATGTGGTATGGATCTTATGATTTGAATGAAAAGAATGAGCTACTATAAAATATCCAGTAACTTCAATTTGCTAAAATTTTTATAAGGGAATTTAGAGATAAGACAGCCACTCTCTTGGTATATCGTTTTGTATCATGGTATTAGGGCTATTACTGCTATGTTAAAGTGTGTTGTGTGTAACTTTGACATTCAGCCAACCAGGCGGGAGCTTCTAAGGGTAGAGAAAGTAGTCTTTTGAATTTGTCATGTTTTGATTAATTTAAAAGCCTTTCATTTAATTATATTGAGTGTTAATATACTTACTTTAAAAGCTGATTTCTAGTTTTAGTTGGTCCTAGCATAGACCTTGTTCTATGTTTCTGTTAAAAATTACCTTGCAAACTTTGATCTTCTCAGTGAATTATTTCATTGTTCTATAATGATGCAGGTTATCCCTGGGTTTACAGGTGGGAAAAACTGAGGAACAGAAATTTTGAATGGATTAATCCAGATCTCAGAACAGATCAAGGACAAAACTGTGAAAGCAATCCAGCTTTGGTTCTCTGGCTTTTATTTTTATGTCTCAATCAAGATGGTGTAAGATATCTTGAAGAATGAATGTTGAGGCATTTGAATTGAAGCTTTGCTTTGGAGGACGTTGGGATAGTAGGGAAGATGTAAACCTTGAATCTTTTCGTTATGGTCTCAAATCCTGGGGATGATTTTAAATGTATTAACACAATGCAGAATCGAAGAGCTCACTTTATAGTGGCGTCTGGCACAGAAGCATGGTAGTATGATTCAGGAATATTCAGTCTCTAAAAGAATACCACTATAGATTTGTAATCAGTTAAGAATCAGGGAATGTGAAAGAGTATTAACTTTAGAAAAAAAAAAAAATCAGTTTTTTGGCGAGAAGTGCTGCACTACTCCTGTCAGTTCATATCTTTGTACATTTGGCTTCCTAGAGAACTGAAAAGGTTATTTTTGGCCTAGTGCCCATGGCTAAAAATGGCTTCTGGAATCTTATACCTCAGTTTGGTGTTGAACAGTTCTGTGCGGTAGTAACATAACTGCAGTAACTGGTAGTCTCACTGAAGCATTTTAGTTATGCACTTAAATGTTAAGCTGTGGGAAATGTGGCCATGCGATCCTTCCAACATTCAGTTTATCAGAAAAATTTAAGCCATGTTTATCTATGAAGCAATGGTAGCCTGAAAAAAAAAGAGGCTTTTCTACAAGTACTCATTAAAGGAAAGTAAGAATGAGCTTAAGGTTTAGCCTCTGTGGGGAAGGCTCTAAAATGAAGAAATAAATCATGGTATTGCTATGCGAATAGTGAAGCACGAGCATTGCAGTTGAGACTATACATGTGGGGAATAGAACAAGTCTGTGAAGTTTCCTTAATGTTTCTATCCAGTATAGTAGGATTTACGTTTAAAAGTGAAAAAAACCCAACAAAATAAACAAACAAACAAACACTGTTGTCCCCCCTGCCAAGAAACAAGTACACCAGTTCCTACATACTAATGTGTGCTTGTAATAAACGTAGGCTTCTGAACGATTTCTGAATAGTTTGGATGATTACATAACCAGGAGTTTGGAATAGTCAGGAGAATGACGAGAGGCTAACTATTTAAATCTGAAAAGTCTCACACCAGTAAAAGGTCTGAAAAGGAGAAGACTTATGAAAAGGCTGGATATTGCTTCCCTCTACATCCCTCCCAAAACTGTTAGCTTCTTCCCAAAATTTTTTTATTGGAACAAGTGGGAATAATGCATGGTGCTGCAGGAAAGGAAAGCTTTTCTGACTAGAATTTGTATAAAAATACAATTATATCATTTTTTTTTGCGGGTGAAATCAGCATGGACAAATTCTGCATGAGAATCTGTGTTGCTCTAGACATAGCTCATAAATATCCATAAAATACTTATTCTAAAATCTCCTGAGAAATCAGAATTGTTTTTTTGTGTTCTAAATTTGCAGTGTAAGGCTTTGTTAGCACAGTAGTCTGGAAATATGGCCCAAGTAAAATGACTTCTGATCAACTTTGTGATCACACAAATTTGAGATTACCAGACTAGTAAATGACTCTGCAAAGACTATTAATTCTGTATCAGTGCTAATGTTTGAGAGCTATCTGCCTCCAAAATTACTGTTTCTAAAATGCAAATGCTTTTGTTCTAAACCATTTATGAAAAAGAAGGTTCAGCTTCGGTAGGATACCTGGGCTCAATCTGCAGAAAGGTTGAGTTTTACTTACCTGGACTAATCAGAAACCTTGCCAGTTGTCCTAAATACAGCTGTCCTTCTAAACCAGAGTCTTTTATTTTGTGTTTTGATGGCTAACTAGTCTAAGCTGTTTACATTTCTCACTTAACAGCCTCTAGCCAAGTAGTTTTATAGAATGTTTGCTGTTTGTAAAAATTATTTTTGATATGGTACTTACTGAAGATAAACCACCTTCTCAGTTAACAGCATTTGAAGGAATTACACTGCCTCCAGAAAATTTTCCTTCCATGTCTCTAACAAAACTATCTTATTTTTAATGTTCTTATCATACAAAAATAAAAATATTTGCAGTTAGAAGGTATTCTTCAGCTTGTAATTGATTCGGCTTGGAAAAAAAACAGGTAACTTTTGTGCTCAGTCTTAGTGCGTTTACGTTATGTCATTGCATGTGTATTAAATATATTAAATGCATTATATAAAAATTTTTTTTCATGTTTCTAAATCCTTCCTTGATGCATGAAATAGGTATAGCCTGAGGATAGGCCAGTCAAGATGTGTGAAAGAAGTCAGGACATAGGGAGAAATATATTACTTTATTGGTAACTATTATGATTAATAATAATCATTAATAATATTAAAATGTTACTTTATTGGTAAGTATTATGATTAAGTTATTAAATTAAGGTTATGTGAGCATAACCACAGTATGTCTTTCCTGCGGAATAGTATAATTAAAGCCATGGGAAGCAGGGTTACAAAAAAGAAAATGTTAGAGAGCAATAAGCTGTTAAGGTTTTTTGTTTCATTAGCAGGAGCTGCTTTCTTTTAGAGGAATTTCTCTAATACGTCAAGAATATTTAGTCACCTCTGTCGTTCTTTACCTGATGTATCTCGCCTGATTTCATGCTGCTGTTTTCATTCTGGGGCTAGTGGCCTATACTTGTTGAAGCATGGAATAATTGATATGTCTTAATACTAAAAGAGACTTTTATGTTGGTACAGTTTGACCCTCTGCCTAATACTGGCGATAAATTTCCCTGAGTCTTTGTATCTAGATCAGAAATTCATGGCTCATATGTACTGTCTCAATTTTAAAGTGCGCCGGTGATAACAGTATGATTAGTTTTATATTTCCTTTGGAAATGAATAAAAGAAATTACACATACTGTTTTGTATTTTAGCTTCAACTTCTGGTCATTTGTTCCTTTTTCTTTAACTACTAGATCAGCTGTTCCACTGTATCAGACATTCACTCTCCTGCAGTTGTTTATAAATTAATTTTTTTACCTTTGTCTTTAATAAACTAAGAGCTTTGATTAGTGAGGGGTATTTCCTCTTACTCTAATTTAAGATGCTATTGCATTTGTCCATCTAGCTTCTTACTGAAAGGTACTGCCTGTCTAACTAGGGTGACCAGGCTAAATGGTGATTGAAGGTGGATTTAAACTAATGGGACAGGCTCTGAATTGTGGTGTGGAGAAGCTGGCGCATGGTTCCACCTGCTGCCCCTGTTCTAGGGAAGGTAGACTGCTAGTATCTTACATTGCTGTAGTGAATGTTGCAAGATCGCAGATTGCAGGTTTTATCAGCAATGGCTTTGTATTCTAGGGGGGAAAGTCTCAAAAATCTTGACTGATATGTTGGGTTGTGAAGAGACACATCTAAAAATGTTCTCATATGAGGTGCTTAATGACTTCCTTGAGGATACTGTTCAGTTTCTCTCAGTAGATGTCAGGTTTACACTCCACAACCAAATCAAAATGACTGATGTTCCGGTATGAACAAATGAAAAAGGCTCTTCTAGTAGACAATATATTAATATGAAATTATAGAATGTGATTTATACAAGTTTTAGCTTCTGATGGTGCTTTTTTGAAGCTATCAAAGTTTTTTTTTTTTCCTTGCAATAATTTTACACTTGTGTCTCCTTTGGTGTTCTGCTATGTGAATTAGGGACATAAAAATGAAGGTTATTTCTGATGTTGAAGAGGGTTTTAAATCAAATACAGGAAAAGTCGCTTTTTAATTAAGAATTCCTCCTTCAGTATCCATTCTAGAATGGATCGCTTGACAATTCTGTTTATAGAAACAGGATGTTTTGGTTTTATGAAATGTGGATTTCTTGGGAACTCATTTTGAGAAAGTGTTTGTCTGCCTCCACCCTTGGTGGAATGCAGATGACATCAGATTTTTTTATGTACTGGTGTTACAGCCAGTACATAAAGACCAGCTTTAGAAGTGTCAGTGACATAAAAGGAATTGCGTGCTAAGCAGTCTTACTGTTTAAGGTGAATTGGTGGTATTGATGTTTAGGTGATCATATCTAAGGGAATAAAAATAGAGTAGTAGGTGGTTTGGATTTTTACCTATACCATTTTAAATTTTCTAAATGATTGCAGTGTAGGTTCCACTTTAGATCATTTTCTGATCTTTCTACTACATACCCCTTCAACTGCCTTTCTTGGATGGCAAAGCTGTGTTGTTCTCTTCTTTTGGATCTCTTATCTATGATTTTCTCTCACTTGGGATAATTTTGGTTCAACTAGCATTTGATTTTAGTGGTAACTTTTCCCTTTGGAAACTTTTGGTTAAGATCTAATTACAACTTCACAAAACTAGCTTCTTGAAGCAGAATATTTGTTTGTAAACAAAAAGGCAAGTATCAATTAAAATACGCAGTTAATTCAGTAAAAGCCTTATTCTAACCTTGTATCTAAATTTCATGGGGTCATAGGATAACTCAGGACGCAAGGGACCCCTGGAGGTCGTCTAGTCCAACCATCTGTGCAAAGTGGCTGGCTCAAGTATGAACCTCTTCAATCTGTTCTTGCCAGGTATCTTGAACGCCCAGGTATTCCTCCTGTTGTGAACTCCCAACTTTTTCTTGGTGAAAGAATATCCAAGGTGATTAAGTTTTGTTTACAACCTTGCTTTGCGTCTATGCAAAATATACTACTCAGGCATCTTTTGTCTGCTACCATATTTACCCATAAACCTACCTGTAGAATTTTGCTCCGGTTACGTATTGACATAAATTCCGACGTACTTTGCATCTGTTAGCAAATGCAGACTCTCACTAGTCTGTCTAGGGAATACTGAAGGAAGGACTTAGGTTAACACATTTTGGAAGAGCTTTTACAACACTTCAAAAGAGAATGTGGTGGTATTGGTTATCGTTTTAAACCCTCTTCTGTGTACATTGGGGTTTCTCTGTTTGAAGGATGTTCATGAGGGACTTGTACTACTCAAAACTGAAATGCTTAGTAAGAATAGTAGGAGACACAGATTTCTTTATGTTGAGATAGTGTTTTTTTTTTTAATTCTTTAAGTTCTGATGGCAACTGTGGAATGCCTGTGTTTAAAATTACTAAACTGTTTAAGTGGTATGGTGGTAAATTTTACTTACTTGTTCTGGGTTAACTTCAGTAGGCAGCTAAGCCCCATACAGCTGCTCACTCATTCCTCCCCAGTGGGATGGAGAAGAAAATCGGAAGGGTAAAAGTGTGAAAACTTGTGTGTTGAGGTAAGGACAGTTCAATAGGTAAAGAATAAGCTGCACATGCAAGCGAAGCAAAATGAGTTCTGTTTTTTGAGTTTTTTTTGTTTGGGTTTTTTTTTTGACAATTTGGTGCACAAATGCAGGTAGGGTGAAAGGTAGGCATAACTTGGCAGTTATTGGCAAAATCCCTTCTGACAGATATATGTGCGATTTTCCCTGTTCTGAATTTCTAAAACAAATGATACTTTATAGGACTAGGTTATAGCAGTGCAAGGTACCTTACTGTCGTCTTATCTGCATAAACCTCTGCATAGGTTTCTTCAACCTATTTTCTCGGCAAGCTCTCCTGTCACGCTGCTGTATTTCGCCTGCTGTCAGCATCTGAATTTGGTTAGTTCAAAAGGAGTTTCAGTATGCCTGTGTCACTGTGACTGTAGTAGTATAGATGTCTGTATACAGTGTGACTTTGCAATTATAGCTGTTGAAAGATAGTTATTCTTGCTTACTAGCTATGGTCTTGCATGCTATGCCTTGCTTTTAATTCTTACTTTCAAACTGTCTTGGGGAAACTGTAGTGGTAATGTAAATAATAAAATATTAGGAGAATTTGTTCTAATAGTCCAGTATCTGAATGGTAGAAAATTATCTTCTGATATTTATATTAACTGCAATATATTTTCATTGTATGCAGTGCCACTACTACATAAATTCACTAAATATGGTTTTAATATGTGAAGGTTCTCCTCGCCTCTCACCCAATTAGAGGAACAGAGTATATGATAGAAGACAAATACTTGTTTTCCTTAGGTTTCTGCTCTTTAGTTTCTTTAGCAAATCACCAGAAACTGTAGCTGTTTAAAGCAAGACAGTTAAAACCTGTCTTCTGAATTTAATCAGATTAAAATCTGCAGGAGAACTCATCTGTGGCAAGGTGATACCAGACTACTTTTATGATTCAGCCATATATTAGTGTAAAATGGTTTAGGTAATGAAATACACCAAGAGCTGTTCTATTCAGCATCACTATTGTTATGTGGGATTTTGTTTCTTTTGTTTGTACGATTATTAGCTTGAAGAGCAGTAACATTTAATTGAGTGATGTCTTATAATGTAATTCTCACAAAACTCTCTTCTATTAATTGAATTTTCCATTCCGAAATGTGGTTACCAATATGTTTTCTACCTCATAAAATATTAATGCAACATTTAACAGTATTTCTAATTTTTTAATTTATTCCCATAATACCCATCAAAGGCTATAAACTTTCTGAATGGTAGATATCTACTAGTGAGAACCTTCATGGTATAACTGGAGAGGTTGATGAGGAACGGAACAGGCAGCAGATATGTTGGGAGGTGACAGATTTCTAAATAATGTTTAAATAATATTAGCCTTCTGAATGCAAATTTTCTTGTGCTTTCTGTTAGCCTTTATGGCTGAAGGATTAGAAACAAGGAATAACTGGGGTATATTAGGCCACTGGCAAAATGGTAGCAAATAGAGTTACGGTTTTACTGTCTTAGCTGCATTGAATGGTTTTGAACATGGGTATGATTAAATCTCCTTTAACTGTCTCTTGTATTGTCCTCATAAATATCGTAAGCTGTAAGTTTTAAAGAAAAAGGAAGTACAGTGACGATTATATCTTTGTTTATATCCTACTCTACTGCATTTATACAGTTTGGTGGCATGTAAGTATTTTCCTTGGGGGATTGCTCTATGTTCCTTAATTTTCATTTAAAATGTTTGTCAGTCAGTGTACCTGGCAATAAATTAACTGGAGGAAGTCAGTGTTTAAATAATATCATTTGACTGCATCATCCGAAATGTTTTTAGGGAGTTTCCAGTGGATTTCCACTGTGGTAATAGGTAGTTTTTTGGACAGATTTTTTTAAAAAGAAGTTTTGGCTCTTGGTCTCTCATAAAACTACTGCATAAACACTGAACTACAGGTATACCTTTAGCCATTTTTACTGCAGGTTACTAATTTGAAGCAAAATTTGTAAGTTATGTAGCATGAATCTGTTGTTTCACACAGTATTTCAGTTGTTAACTTGGAATGGCACAATGAATACATCTATACTGTATGTGAGAGTAAGCTGGCAAGGCTAAATCTTAGGATACTTGTTGGAAATTTGTTCGTCCTCTCTTTTGCTTTAGCCTCTGTTTTATAGTAATTCATTGAATAGTTGAGTCTTGGTGCAGGTACCTGCTGGCCTCCCTCTGACACTGAGGAGAAATGAAGGGAACAGAAGATTGAGCCCACCTTCTCTTTTTGCAGAAAAACAAATTCTGAGGTGTAACCCCTTGAAAAGGGGTTTCTCCAACAACTTTGCGTTCTTTTTTAGTTGTGTGAAAAAGTGGATCTGTAATTCGGAATGGTTATTTAATAAAGGAAAGTTTATGAAAATGAATGTATGATGACCTTGTTTTCATCAATTTTGTTTGCAATGGCCTATGTTACTTGGAAGTGAAACTCAAAAAAAACAGTTTTTCATACCAAACAGTAGCTTTCAGCTCCTAACATTGCATGCAACTCCTAATATGTAAGTACCTTCTTACTTGTGACTGAATCTGTTAATTTATGACTCTATGGAAAAATCTTGTGCTGTTTTTATATGGAGAGAGCCAGATAATTTGTCATGGCCTAGCTGGTATCTTGCTTCAAGTGAATGAGAGAAATATGAAAATCAAAGATGAACTAATTCATGTTAACAAAATAAATACAAATAGGCTTATGTGGGATACTATAGCTGCAATATATCTCTGACCAATGATTTACAATATTGCATACTTTTAGCAAATGGCAAGAGTCATGGTGTAATCATATGTCCCAGAATGCTAATTTTCATTTCAGAATAAATTAATTGGTGTGTTTGTACTTGTTTTTCATTATAGTGAAAGCTTACTTTGCAAGGGCTAGTTGGGTCAAAATATCTGAAGGTTACCAGATCAGTATTGCTTGTTTTGGTGAGACTATCTGACCAATGTATGTGTTTCATATTTGTTTCTAAGACTTAGAGGAAAATTTAATTTATAGATCACTGTTATGCAAATCAATCAAGGATAAAAAGTCTCTCTCTATATATATATCTATTATCTTACTCAGGTACAGGCCTCTCTAAGCCTTTGTAGGCAGAGGTAGGGTACTTACTTGTCAGGTAAAGCCACAGTTAAGCCATGAGAATGTATTACCTTAACAGACTAATCCCTGGGGTAACTATTCATGTAAAAACTCATTTGTTTTTAGTTTCGTAATTATATGCAGGCAGAATATTTCAAATTATACTGCCTGTTGAAATTACTGCTTACCAGAGATTTGTATGAAGCAGTTTCTCAAACTTGAATAAAGAACTGCCTCAGCCATTGTGCATTGTATTCTCTCCTTTGCAGGGGTGTGCAAGCACATGTCCACAGGCATGTGAGAGAGTTACATACACACATATACACACTTCAGGCATATGGACTTAAAATTTGGATTTTAGTTTTCTTGTAGCTGGGAGGAAGAAGGCACGTTTTTATGTCCATTATTTGAAAATTAGAGGTCTTTCTAGTGTAGTCATGGGAGCTTTTCAGGATCAGTTTTAAGAACAAAGCTTGTGATTTACACAGAGTTCATTCAAGGAAGTTGTGTATATATTTCATTCTGAACTTGGTTGCTACTCAGAATACATACTTGTGGAAGTAATGTTATTTTTACAGTAGTTTCTGCATGGTCACACTTTTATGTGTTTTGGTAATAACGTAGCATTAGCTATTTTGTTATATAGCTATCTGTTACGTAGTAATCTCATGTAAAGTATGTAGCTGACTATTGATTTAAAATCCCTATTCTCTGCTTTTACAGAAAAAGTAAATACCAGCAGAGTATGAGCATCTCAAAATTCTAACATCAACTTTTTTTTTGTTTGTGTACTTGTGCAATTGTTTTTCTAAGTATGTCTGTCTACAGTTTAGCAAGAAAAAAAAATATTTTGCTTTGTTCTTCATTTATGATTTTATGATTTCTGTAGATATTTCCATGTAAATATTAACATTGTGTGTATCCTTATTTCCAAGATTGCTTAGGGTCTGAGAGGAGTTACCTGTCTTAAACATATGTGCTGAGATATTTGACTGTCTTGTTACCTGTTTTCTGATTCCTTTTCGATATTATCATAATGTTCTGCCTTTCTTAGGCAAAGGAAATGTCTTGGTATTTCAGACACTTGATTGCATTCTGTTCCTCTGTGCAGAATGAGGAATGCTAGAAGACAGTATTTTAAGTGGATTTAATACAGTTGAGTGTTTTTAATGCATATAAACACTAATGAAAAACTTTTGTGCCTTCTGTGGGCTGTTTTTATATCATGATTACATTCCTTAAAAATTAGTCTCTACCCACTAACTCTTCCTCTTAGATGTCAGTGGATTAGTGTCACTATGTTACTTGAATCAAGATGTGTTAATCCGTTATTCAAGGTTTAATTCTATGAATCCTATAGAAAAACTGCTTAGAAGCTGAAGCAGTTCTGTCATCTGTTAAATTTCAGGTCTAAGAGAGGCTGTTTTTACTGAGGTTTTTTTAATGGGGTTTTGGGGTTTTTTTCAAAGCATTAAAACCTGAGGCAGGTGTAATGGATGAAATTACTAGTGTAAGTTGAGTTAGTTGTACAGTTAACGGATTTTACATTTGGATAGAGCTGTGTCAGCTAAAGAAATTTGTCTATGTATACATTGGCAATTAGCACAATTTGTAAGAGTGGATCTTGAAAGCAAAATAGTTGGTGCTGGGAGCCCAGTAATGTTATTGTTACAAGTTTAAAGGGATTTTATTTTTGACTCATTCTTGTCTTGTAGACTGACTGCCCTTTTAGGAGCGTATTTTCAAGTTTGTTACTTCTAAAAGTTGATGTGCTCTCTGCTGTGCATTATAGCATGTTAAGTGACAATGGTAGGGAGACTTGATCTTCTGGATTCTTGATCTGAACTAAAATGCTGCTGTAGACACACTCAGTGTATTTTCAACAATCTGAATTTTTTTTCTGGCACTCTAGTTAGAATAACAGGAGGATGCCTATGAAAGATGTTGCGTTCAAAGTATTGTGTCAAGCACACAAAGAAAATCACTTCCTATTCTGCTGAAACAGGAAATTAGTATCTCTGTTGCTGCTTTGAGGGACAGAATGCCTAGAATAATTCTGATCGTATATTGCACTTTGAAAGATGACTGTATCTAATGCTTTTAGAGCTGCACTTAAGTGGCTTACATTTGGCCATTGTCCAAATTTTGTTTTAATAAGTAGTACTATTTGGGATGACCTTCTCTACTTCTTGTACATGAATTCAGAAAGAGGTAATAAAATCAGTTTTTCCAGTTCAGCAGACTTTAAATAAGGCTGACCTTGTTTTGAAAGTTAAATTGACAGGATAAGAGAAATTAACATTTGATGATTTAATATGATTCCCAAAATACTGTATGAGCTAGAACAGAGACTGAGATTTTTTTTTTTTATAAATTGGACATAGGCAAAAAGCTAATTTACATTAGCAAAATTATCATGTAAAACTATACTGTATCATAATTACCTTTTTTAAAGGTAATATCTGGAGCCTAGTTTTTGCTTTAAAAAGATATACATACTTCTAATTCTTGTAATTTTGGATGAGTTTTTGATCTGATGCCATGTGGAAATCTGTGTTATGAGTTAGTTGATAATGTTGCAAGAACATTTTAATTAACATCTCCTTTTAGCATAGCTGTGCCTCCTTTTTTTTTAGGTGATGTGATAAAAGCTCAGCTGCAGCCCCACGGAGGAGCACAGAGAGATAGTGCAAGAGGGGGAGCCCAAATAATACCCTGCCCCGGCTACTACAGGCCCATCACAGGAGCCATCAGCCCATCTCCACAAGCCCAGAGGAGCACAGAGCCACAAAGGCAGTCAAGGAACACAGATTAAGGACTTGAAGGAAGAGATGCTCTCCCAGAAAGCCTCAGCCCCATTATCCAGGTGTGAGACCCATCAGGATGAGTCAAGGCTGGAGCACCTTTTAGACTGAGAGGGGTTCTGCCCTGGAGTATGGGGCACGCTGTGGGCTGCAGGGGAGGAACATTTTGGGATTGCACTGGATTTATTATGGCATGCTTTGGAGATGAACCAAAGATTGAGAAAGGGAGTGATTTAAGTGGTTTGAGGAGGAATATGTATGGGAAAATAGGGGTATTTAGGGAATAAAAAAGGCCAGTCACTTGTAAATAATTTGCTGGTCAGTACGCTTGTCTGACCGTGCCTTGCACCTGATCAGTCCAGTCTGTATTATCTTATTAAATTCCTGTTTAACTCATTTCCTGCGTGAGGGACTCCCTATTCTGTGCACATGGATGTGAAGGGGGAGCAGAGGGCCAGCAACTGGAGTTGGACCATGAGTTGGAGGGCCTGTCTGTCTGTTGTGCCAGCAAATGGAGGCCATGGACTGAATGGACTGAAGTGCCAGCAACCAGAGTGGGATTACAGGTCAGAGGGTCTGTGCTGCCAGGGACTGGAGGGACTGGAGTGAGTGAAACCAAGTGCTGGCCACTGGAGTGGGACCAGTGTTCAGAGGCCCCTGTGTCTGGTGCCAGTGCCTGGAGTGAGTGTGGGGTGTGCGGGCTTATGAGTGCTGGCAAAGATTAACCCAGACCCTTAGTTATGGAACTTTCAGTCTCTGTTTTTTAAATATCATTTAACAAAGTATTGCAAGGGTTGCTGAAAATCAGAGTAACATAATGCTGATACAGGTGCGTCCCTAACTGTGGTGGCTGTGTACGATTCAAGTCTGATGTTTTGGAGCTGCAGGAATGGGGACCACTGCAATAGCCAGGGTATCCCCGTGGCTTTCTAAAATCAAGATGTATGTAGACTACACAACTTCAAAGAAAAGCCTTCGGTGTAGACTAAGGTGGGCAAAACATTAAACAGTCTTACTGGATATGTAACATTCAAGTGTGTGTAAAAGGTGACTGAGGTATTCTTTATAAATTCCTACTGAAATAAAGGTATGGAAAACCTTTCCCTCTGAACTTGTATTGCTGAACCTTCCATGTCAGAAAGACTTTTTGTAAGTGTTTTGGATCTGTTGGAATTGGAGGCGGAGGAGATCTTGCACTGATTTTCACTTCGGACAGTTTCTCTACAACAGTAGTTTCCAAAGTGAAAAATATTCGTTACATAAAACCTTGAAAGTGCTATTCCACTCAAACTGTTTACAGATCCTTGACATGGAACCTGAGGATTTCCTGAAAGAACATCCCCTTTCCTTTATGACTACTAAAAATACAAGCAATAGTCGGAAACAAAACCAGACTCTGAGTGCTAAACAGTTTTCCAAAGGAGAGCTAGACTGCCTAATCCAGAGATTCTGGAATGAAAATTCTTGTTTAATTCTCTTCCTTTTAAGACTCTTCCTTTTCCCAGTCTTGCCCATTTCAGATTGTCTTCACAGATGAATGTAAAAGCGGTTGATGGACCCTGGGTACAGGAGGATTAAGTTTATCCAGGTAGAATTGAAGAGTTGTAGAAGAATAAAGTTTTTATGAAAGTTACATGAGCAAATGGTAAAGATGTCAATTCCCAGTTTTTAAAGAAAAGTTAGACTTGATAACAGCTCTGCAGATTTCTGAACAAAATTTACATTTTAAGTAGCAAATTTGTGCTCTTTCTGAAGGGGTGAAAAAACTTTGAGCACTTTGACTGTATACACCTTTATTCCTTCTTACATTTGGTTTAAACCAGCTGAGCAGGAGTGCTTCTCTGTACTCATCTAGAATTGCAGTTTTCCCTTCTTACTGCGGAAGGCTGATTATTGTTGCAGGGTTTTGCAAGGCTTGCTTCTTGCAGAATTGCGACTGAACTTCCAAGGAGATAACCTTGTGGAAAGCATGTACAAGAGAAAGGTTAGTAAGCAAGCAAAACATTTCTGGCAGAAGAGAAAGACATCTCTATAAATTTAAAGGTCAGAGGTGGTAATATGGGCTCACTGTGGTCCACAGATGAGGAACATGGCACAAACCTGCCTGTTTTTCATAACTGATGAAAGAAGTCTCTCACAAAAAGAGAAGTCCTGTGACGGATTGGTTCTGAGAATGATTGTCTCTGCAGTGGTGGTGGAACCTTTCTAAAAATGCCTCAAGCCCCTGGTAGTATCAGCTTTAAAAAGTCCGGAATATCTTTTGCTGCAGTAACTACCTTTCCAGTCCGTTACCCTACCAATAGCTCAGTGTAATTTGTGCATAAAAGATGAAGTTAAGTGAATTTTATCTGGAATAGCAGTGGTAGTGTTTGTCCCAGCAGGAATGTTACTGCTTCCTTTAAGTCCCAAATTAATAGCTAAGAATCAGTAAATATAGATGCCTTTTGTGCATGTTGAGAGTTTGAAGATTATAGTTGTATCTTAGCTGGACTTGAAAGAACTTTTCATTAACCTCAGAACTCAAGTGACCTGTTTGTTATTATTCCTGGTAACAGAAGAGGATAATTTCAGCAGTAATTTTCTTAGAATTATTTATGTAGCAGTAAACAAGCTTGAGGGAACAAAGAGAATTGAGGAAGGCACACGGCTTTTGTGAGAGAAGTAGGAGGAACTTGGGAGGCATAATGTAACCAGATTAATTTAACCAAGGATGGCTTTTAAATAGGGGTAAATACATTATGTTTTCGAAGTGGAGATAAGCAAATGAAACAGATTGGTCCAACTCTTCTGTGTTAGAAGGAACTTAAGAAACTTGCTATCCAGGACTGTGAGGGGGGAATACTGAGTTGTGACTAGCTTTGGAATTGTATAAGTGATTTCTTACATACCTGTATTTATACACATCAGAAGCAGTTTTATCTTATACCATGAGGCACTATTGTTTTTTAAGAAAAGAGCAACATAATTTTCTTTTGTAATTCTGAATATTTTCTTTTCACAGCTCATAAACATTTTTGTTAGTGTGATTAAGTGGTTTGTTGTGGTTTAACCCCAACCAGCAACTAAGCACCACACAGCTGCTCACTCCCCCCACCCCCACTGGGATGGGGGAGAGAACTGGGGAGAAAAAAGTAAAACTCATGGGTTGAGATAAGAACAGTTTAATAGAACGGAAAGGAAGAAACTAATAATGATAATAATAAAAATAATAAAATTACAATAACAATAATAATGAAAGAATTGGAATAAACAAAACAAGTGATGCACAATGCAATTGCTCACCGCCTGCTGACCGATGCCCAGTTTATATACTGGAAATGACATCACATGGTATGGAATACCCCTTTGGCCAGTTTGGGTCAGCTGCCCTGGCTGTGTCCCCTCCCAACCGCTTGTGGCCCTCCAGCCTTCTTGCTGGCTGGGCGTCAGAAGCTGAAAAATCCTTGACTTAGTATAAACACCACTTAGCAACCACTGAAAACGTCAGTGTGTTATCAACATTATTCTCATACTGAACCCAAAATATAACACTATACCAGGTATTAGGAAGACAATTAACTCTTAAATTAAAATCGGACAATAGGTCTCAAGAAGTTTCGGGATTTTTTTCAGATTTTATCTGTTCTAGCTGCCCTTGTATCTGTGCCATATGACCAACACTGGACAAGGAATTCGTAGTGTGCCAGTGCCAGCTACAATGAACAAAGACAGTGAGCTGAATTTAGGCTGTCAATGAAAGACACATACATGTTGGTGTCAAGTTTCACAATCACTTTGGTCTTGTCTCTAGTTAGATAAATATAGATGTAACAACTCAGATCAGAGACAGCCATTTCCCGCTCTGGAGGTTTGTAGTCTAATGATCAGTAGCTATACTGAACTCTTGATGTTTCAGCAACTCACATTTTCCTTTTGTTTGGCAAGCTTCAGACTCCACTGAGGACATTGAAGTTCACTGGAATAGCTTCTAGACATATGGAGTTTAATTTCGTATTTGTCTAAGTCTGATCCATTTATTGGTAAAGTCCACAAATGACGAGAAATATATAATTAGGTAGATTTTCCTTTAAAAAACAAACAAGGAAAAAGCACAAGGATAATCACATCCTCTTTTAAAAAGCTAGACTCTGTTTTTTTAATAGCTCTAGTTGTTCTGTGAAATGTATCATTTTCTTGTATGGAATGAAATGTCAATTTTCTGAAGATATGGCTGTCATGAATCCACCTGACTGACAGTTTTTAACCCGATTTATGTCAGTTACAGTAGCAAGACTGAAAGCTTGTATTACTTGCAATCAAGCAGAATACTACTTGTTTTTGAAAGACGTCTTGAGCTGCACACTAGTAATGAAGATAGCAAGGAACACAAGTCATTTGCTGACACACTGGCATTGCTGTTATTCCTTTGCTTAGCTGTACGTTTCCACCATTAAAAGGTTATGTCCCAAGGAGGCACTTAGATGAAGGTAGTCAGCATTTCCAGAAATGCAGGCAGTTATTGTATAATCACAAGCAAAAACAACAACAAAAAAACCCAAGAGGGCAGGGACATTTTTCAACACATTTTGTTTCCCAGTGTTACATATACTTTGATAAAGAAATCACATTTGATTATATAAAAGTTAGGATGATTTTATTAAAGTTGAAATCTTAAAATTTTAGGAATATAAAGTTATAGTGTAACTATAGCAGCTTAAGAACTTAAAGAATGTGCTGTACTG
>JANXJC010000008.1:30572766-30604903 GCA_027564655.1 Leptodon cayanensis
CCAACTCCTTGTGCCTCTCCAGCCTTCTTGCTGGCTGGGCATGAGAAGCTGAAAAATCCTTGACTTAGTCTAAACACCACTTAGCAGCTGAAAACATCAGTGTGTTATCAACATTCTTCTGATACTGAATCCAAAACATAAAACTATACCAGCTACTAGGAAGAAAATTAACTCTATCCCAGCCAAAACGAGAACAGTGTTACACATTTGGTTTTTTTTCTTGTCATGGAGTCTTGTCCACTCAAATTCTCTGCACATGTGTAAAAGCAATCAATCATTATAAGTCTTACACTGTTTAAATGTGTTTTCAGATCATTAATTTCAGTTTATTTTATCACTTTGGACAAAACTCAGAATATTTGTTAGGATGTTTGTCTGGAGTAATATCGTACAGGATCTTCTCATGGTTAAACAAGATGGTAATCCATTTTAATATTGGCTTGGCTTTCTGTAATCTAAGCATATTAAAATCTCCCTGGCACTTCCTCAGTTAATTTAAGTTTTGAAATGGTTTTAAAAATCCATGCATCTTGTCACCAGGGAATTTGTCATTAATGTTCCATAAATTTAGTAGTGAACTGTGATATTTTTTTTAAATACCTTTAGTTTTCTGGTGGCAAATCTTAGATAAATACGCTCGCTTTCAAAACTGTGTAAGACATTTTATGGCTGGTGATAATAATTGAAGTATATTGAGCAGAGTAGATTCACGTGAAAGGTTTAGTTAGTTTGTTTTACTAGAGGTATTTTATTTATAGTGAACGTGGTGTCATTTGACTGTACAAAGAGAGGAGTGTCTTGGTACCACAGTATCGCTAATGTAACAGCTTTATCTGTCTGCATAATTTTTTTTACTCTTTATGTGAATATGCTAGACTCTCAAAAATGATACTTGATTTAAATACTGGTTTATATTCAAGTTCAGAATTACTCTGTGTTAATTTAGAAGTAGAGTATATTTTTACAATAAGTTTGGAAATATTTCAGATGGACTTTTTATTTGAGAACGAGAAACAAGTTTAAAATCCTTTTCTTGCTTGCTTTTTGTTGATCGTGGCTTATCAGGACTTCTTCTGTGCCTTGACAGTTGAGATGCTTAGTTTGCAAGGTTTTGAACAAAAGTAGGAAAGAAGGTAGGTTCTTAAGGGTTATGCTGAGGTCCCTGACTGTGGCAGTGCTTGTGGTTTGCTTGCGGAATTGTCTGAAACGAATGTGAATGAAGATGGGACTACTTGGGAAAGAGGAAAAAGCAAATAGAGGCATACATTAAAAAAAGACAACAAAACCTTCAAATAATACAGCAAATTAGTATCCTGTGGCTGGGCATAATGAATAGACTAACCACAGTATAGAAACAGTTTCTGGATGATGTTGATAGCCAAGGATAAAATAAATCCATTTTTTTGACATGATTATTCTGTGTGATATCTAAATTCTCAGTAGAACTGAGCCTTTTTTATTATTGAATATAGTTGCTATTTAAGAACACACCAGAAAAGCAGAGAAAAAAGCATTTCGACTAATTAAATGAACGCCTAGCCTTTGCTTATATATAAAGCAATGCAAACCATTTTTTAATTCTGAAAGAAATAGTGAATAAAATATAATTACCTTAAAACTTTTTGGCCTTATTTAAAAATAGGGTGAAAATTCTCTGTTGGAACTAATAGTGAAAGCTAAGCAAGGATGTTGTTGTTTATCGCCTAACTTTGTATATTGTTAGACATAGCAAAAGTATCCATATTGGCACTAGTTTATGGTCTAAACTGTTAACTATTGTAAAGGCACCGTACCAGTACAAACTAGGAATCTGAACTTCGCTGATGGAGGTGTTTTTTCTGAATCTTAATGTTTACATTTAGTAAATGCTGGGCAATGTAACTCTTCAGTCTTCAGCAAAACCAAAAAACCCCTTGAAGTGTCTTGGATTCTTCAGGCAAAAGCTGGCTACCTACCTTGGTGCTTAGAGCAGCATTTGTGTATGGTAAAGACGGGGAGATTCTCTGTCTCTCTTTTTCACCCCTTCTCTGCCACTTTCAGCAGTATTAACTGTGTACTTTTTTCTTCCTCTGAATCCTTTTACAGCCTCTCTGCCTGATAATTTTCTCTTAGGAAAATAAGATGTCATCTTAGAACATGCATCTGGGATAAGACAGACAAATCTGGCTTTCCCCTATTAGTCTGGCTTTGCTGGCTTGTGTTACTTATTAAGTATGGATAATACAACTCCCCCTGCCCTTGAAGCAAATAATGAGTGGTATCTTTGAAAAACTAATTTCAAGTCAGTTGGATAGTCGCTGTGTCTCCAATGCCTGTCTTGTAAGATAGACGTAACAGTAATTTTTACCTGGAAGAAGTATGCTAAGAACAAGTGTGGTAAAGGGGGATACACCGATATCTCAGGACTCATGACAATGTGTCAGCAAGATACAAGAACAAGTGCTGGAATGAATGGGGAAAGATGGAAGAAAGGCTGGAACTAGGAGTAGGGGAAAGATTGGTTGTATTATAGCAGGGAAGAGTAGCGTTGCCCCTCACCACCAGCTGTTTTAACAGTTCAGTATAATTTACCGCTGCATTGAACTATCATTAAGTTTTTCTCTTCACCTCTTATTTTTTATTTTTTAATTACTACAGTATACTGAAAAATGTATTTATTTAATCATGCTTAAGTGCTTTTAAATAAAAAATAGAACTAAATAATACAATAAAAATGCTAAAATGTTGGTGAAATAATAACTAAGCTGTCTCAAAAGCTTGTTGCCTTTTGAGATCATAGGTGTCAGGATATCTGGCTAATGGCTATTCAGATGGGCAGATAATGACCAGAGGAATAGTGACAAGGTGGAGAACTGAGCCAACTTAATCTCTCTGAATCAGCTGCTCCTAAAACCAGCAAAGGTGACCAATGAAGCAGTTGCCCCTGTTGCAAAACCTGCTGGGATGATTCACTGGAAGAAACTCTCTAGAATGCCAGGCAAACTGGGGAGGGGGAGCTGTTGAATAAAGGCACATAGGATGTATCCGAGTGCTGAAGGGGTGGAATTGAGGACTGAACAAAAGAATTTGGAGATTGTACAGATCTGCTATGGGATGTTTAAGGCAAGGCCCAGAGGCAGAGAAGAGAAGGATCCAAGTGAAGTGGGGAGGAACGAGTATGGGGAAAAAGGAGAGAAGGAAGGAATAAAAGGGGTCGGTTGCATTTAACCAGGCAGCTGGTTAGTAGTAGTTAGATGTTGCCTGATCACCCTGGCTTATCCTATCCTACTGAACTGTTTTTTTCTTTTTTTTATTTTCCTCCTGTGAATGTCTGTCTAGGATGTGTGCGTGATCTGCTAGCAGACTTCAAGCTGGACTAGCCAGCAAGCAGGACAAGGGTCTGAGAGAGAGATGGTAGAGGGACTGAAGTTCTGGGAGGTAGCTATTGCAGACACCAGGGAAGGCTTTTTTATCCCTGAGCGTTGATCCTTGGCAACAGGATGGACCTATCTGTGGTGTCTGTGTTTGTGTGGGTGTTCAATGCGGTGCTGTCCCCTTCTATTCATCTTACGTGTTTGCGGTGAGCCATATTATCTACAAGGTATGTCTCTCTTCCTTTGGAATTACTGCTCCGCCTTGCTACTTAAAAAGATGTTAGGGAGCAGCAGCTCTTTTTGACCAGGCCAGGAAAGGAAGGAATCCCTGAGTCCCTCAGTATACCATATTTGGCTACCCCTAAGAAATAAGCTTTGTGCTTCTTCAGTTGTTAGCTATCTCTGAGGGATCCTTTGCAGTGTTTGATGCTGCCCTCAAGGCAAGTTTTCTGTTTCAGGACTGTACCCAACAGTGCAGAACAAAATTTTCGATGTTGGAGTCCTGGTATTCAGAAAATAGTTAACACGCTGAACTCTGTTGGAATTTGATATGCCCTTTGGTTGATTATCACCTCTGAAAGTTAGGATACTTTCACTTTTGGATTTTAATGTGTGCAGTCCTAACAACTTTCTCTCCGTAACAGTAAATAAACACTGTTACTGATTTAAGTGTACGCTGTATCTTTTAGCACAACAGCTAAGTATTCGGAGGATTTTTTTTAGTAGTCCTCTGTTATTGCCGTAAAATTACTTAATAGAAACAAACAGAAAATGATGATGAGGGGCAGAGGGGTTGAGTGATTTTTAGGCAAGAGCATATGCAAAACTATTGCAAAACTGCTTTGACAGAAACACCGGTAAGTGTGTAAACATGAGTAGATAAGATGTGTCTTAGGATTACTCGCATTCCTAGCCCTTACTTCCCAACCGTTTCCAAAAGTGCTGTTAATATAAAACTTGTTTTCTAATGAAAACTGCAGGAAATAAGTTTTCTGTTGGGTACGCGTGTCTTCCTTGCAATCCCAGTTCAGTTATCGCTTTACCCTGAGGCGGCCAACTGATGAACTCAGCCATCCAAAGGGACTAACCTGCTATACAGCTGATTTATGAAGCACCACATATATCAGGGGAAAGAAAATCTGCAAGATGTAAATAGATATGAGGGGGTTTTATGGTTTTCATGGTTTTATAGTTAGATTCTTCAGGGGCATCTCTGAAAATCAGTTTTCTCTGAAGAGGAAATAGCAGTGATCGTTTCATATTTTTACATTTATTTTGTCGTAAACATTTCTGAAAATAGGAGAAATTCTTTGTGTGAGAAAAGCTTGCCTCCACACTATGGGATGTGATTAGAAGTAGTGTAGTATGAATTTCAGAAGGCGTTGCTGCTTATTATGTTTTGGGTTTATTTTAACAAAGCTTACCTGGTAGATTTACGGTCATGATTAGTTTTGTTAATAAACACAGTGGCTTGAAGTAGAGAGCTTCTATAACATGATTTTTATCTCAGAAGCCCAGACAGTTTGTTTTATACCAGCTTTATGCAAACCAGCATTGTTAGAAAGCTGGTTCTGAATTCTTGGAATACTTAGTCATTTGCTCCTTCTCCAGCTTAAAATGTAATGCTCTCCTGCTCCATTTTACTGTTTACTTTCTCTTTGTTGACTCAGTGTTGGGTTATCATGCAGTAATGAGAGATTAACTCATTTGTCATCTCCAGATTCATGAAGTAACATTTTTGTTGTATACGGTGCCTGGATAGTACGCGTGGCACCAGGTTGCTTCCTCTGGTTTTAGACGCTCCTTAATAAACAAAGTGATACAACTTTGCCAAGTACTGTTGCAAGACACACATACCAGTTTTACCAGCTCTAGTTAAGACATAAACTATGGTTTGTTATAGATGTGACAGAGCGAGTAAATGTGATCTACAAACATTGTAGAAGTATCTGACTGCCAAGATACATAGTCTCTTCCTTGCACTTGACTGATTTAAGGCAACTCCTTCTAACAGGGATGGCATCTTTTACAATAATTTGCCGCTTGCAGCTCAAAGCCAAGTTTTTCAAAGAACTTGTTTGGAACCACTCTGAATGGATGGTTGTGTTCTATTTTGTATTTATGGGAGGATCCCTCTGTAGTCTTGAAGCAATTTTTAGGGGTTTGTGAAAAGAAAAAAGAAAAAAAAGCAATAAAAATCTTGGTGTTGGTATCAATTAGGTTGAAATTATCAGTGTTCCTACAGTTCTGTATGAGATGCAACTTCATTGTTTGGGAACATTTTACCAGCAATAAGCATGATCATTTACCTAGGCTTGTATTGCTTACACTCCTGATCCCTGCATGATGAACAAAATGATGTATTACACACTGCTAGTAATGACTTTGAAAGACTGTGTGAATGCAGGTTAAAAAAAAAAAGAGCTGGGGGGAGGGTGTAGTCTACCACTTCTACACTTGTTTAAAATATTTCTGTTGTGTGCCAGCTGGACCATTGGAAGTTGTTTGATCATTTCAGTCACTTTCTTTTAACTTGCTGTATGAAGAGTGTGAAAACTGACTAGTAGTAAAAGATACAAAATTCTTAGGTCTTAAAAAGACTAATATATAAGCCATAGGATTAGCAATAAAGCAGTAGATGCAGCAGTTTTTATAGGCACCCGCAACATAATCCTTATGTTAGGAAATGGATGATGGAAGACAAACTGTGGTGGTTCAGTTACCCTGGAAGTGACTGCTATCCGGCCAGCTGGCTGAATTAACCAGGGCCCAAAAAGGCATTGAGGAAAAAAGAAAATTTCAGTCAAGCTGACGCTTGTTGCCATATTGAGAAAAAACCTCTTAATAAAAACGAACTTGACTTTTCACCAGGTTCTCGCACAACGGTGTTAGTTGTTGGCACTGGCAGCGGTGGACAATTCTGGCCGCTCCTTTTCTCTTCCAAAAGGATGCGCTCGTCAGAGCATGGTTTTACCCGAGACTGCAATTTAGCCTTCCTGTAGTTTTTGTAGCATTTGCTAGGTATAAAGCAGTTCTTGGACTTCATTCCATAACAGTAAGGTGCTGCTGGTTTATTCTAAAGACAGTGTTAAATTTATAGTTCAGCCAGGTGAGGTGAATCCATGTCGGCTGAAGGAATGTATTTCTGGGACTCTTTTTGATAAGTTTAAAATAGAAATTGTTTTTCAGAAAGTTAGAAAAAGATTAGGAGATCCTCTTTTAGTTTTTACTGCACGTATGCATGCTGTTTCGAGAAGTGCATAAATGTTTTATGGATTGATGGATCTTCTGTTTAGCAAAGAACAGTAAAGGTCATGTAGTTATTCAACTCTATAATAGTTACTGACTTCTTTAATAATGTCAAAGGACAAGCTTTTAGAAGTGTTGACATAGTGACTGCGCAGTTCTACTTAAACTATTTTTTGCTAAAAGGAGTGGGAGATTCTAGAAGGGAAATTGTATGGGAACATAAATCCAGCTCTTGGTTTGTGATAATTGCATCTACCTAAACCATCTTGAATATGGTATGCTTTCAATGAAGAGGCTGCTATTAAAGTATTAAAAACCTATTTTATTAATAATCAGATTTATTGTTAATAACAACAGAACTATTATTATTAAGGAACTATAAAAGCAGCAATGTTAAGTACGCTACACAAACTTGTACTTGATCATTTGCTTTAAACCATTATTTACTATAGGGCTGTTACATGTCTAATAATAACATTTCTTATCAAAGAAACCTAAATATAGCTTTTGGGTGGATGCTTTGAGTAGATAGGTTTTGAAGGAGAAAACAGACTAGAGATCACTAAATCTGCAGTGAATGCAGATGAGAAAATGTGTGGTGACTAGCTGTTTTAATTTTTTTTTTTTTTTGACCCTGGACTTTTTAAAGGTCTAAAGTTTTAGTTCCCAGTCTAATCCACAAACTCTGTCTCTTAACTTAATACCGTAATCTCTTGCAAGAGCTCTGGAAGGGTCTTTTCCGGACCCAGGTCAAGGACCACCATTAGTTCCCATTGTGCATATTGTGCTGCACGTGTGTTTTTTCTTAGCTTCTCCCTGTGGCAACCCGGTTTTTGTGAGCTGCAGTTGTGGGGCATTTGTGGAGTAAGGGTAAACAAGGAAATATACAAAATATCGCACCCCCCAGCTTGAAAATGGTTTGAGAATTGAACTAAATGAATTTGCCTAAAGGAAATTAATTATAGTAGTTCATAATGAAATTATTTTTTCATAATACTTTTACATGTTCTGCATGTTCTCTAGTGGTTTCAGAACGGTAGCTGTTTAAGACTAAGGTGTTACATTTGGTCATCCTTTTCCAGATATTAGGTAATGTTGATTTTCGGTTGTTTGTTGGAATTGCAGCCGACAAAAATGAAACAAAGTAGGCACATCAGAAGCACCATGTGTGCTGTTGCTTCAAAGAAAGACGCTGTTTTAATTCGTTATGTTGTGCCACTTGTGACGTAAAGGCCGGAAGTTTTCCAAAACTTAAGTTTTTCCTATTAATGCCCCATTTTGAGATGGAGAAAGGAATGTTACTGTCATATACTACAGGTAAATGGGGAAACTCAAATTATGCTTGTGTGTTCATGAGCAAACATGTTTGAAAATAATACGTTATTTTTTTAATGTGCTACCGGTTTTTATTCGGGTTTTTTTGGAAGTCCACAGCGTTGCAATACCAGCATTGCCTTAAGGCTCTGTCAGATCTTCCAAAGTTTTTCAGGAAAAAAAATAGCTCCTGTTACTAAAGTGTGAAGTGGGATGTTTTATCAGATGGAAGAAAATTTAGGAGTCTATAGAAAGTGAACATGGGATGTAAAATTTGTGTATCTCTTGACTTAAGTATATTGCTTGTGTTATGAGATTACTGAATAGCTTAATGCAACTAAATTATGTAGCGAGTATGAACTACTATAGAGGCAAGCCTGTTAGTGTAACTAGGGGAGTGTGATTGATGGTTTTACTTATCTTAGTGACTTAATAGTATGTTTGCAGAGATAGCTGCAAAATACCAAGAATTAGGCAGTTTGTTTCCCATTGGCGTTTCCTGTGGGTATGTTGCATATATTGCATTTTATTGTCTACCTTATACGTTTAACGTTCTCAACATAATCTTCTTTATTGAATAGTTAGCAAAGACAATCAGTAATAGAACAAGCAACCCTACTGACCTCTTAAAAATACATTTTGTGGGTATATTGTAGCTTGTTCAGTTGTACTTTGAAAATACGTAAAATTCTGATGAATGAGTGCCTCTGGTTTTCCTGCCACGGTGATGATCCTTTGTGTAATATTCCCCATGGTTTTTGGAATAATCATATTGTTATCATGTTATCTTTTTTACTTAATCAACAGACTTCTATTTTGCTCAGTCAGAACTTCAGAGGCAAAATTTACTGGCACAAAAATCTAAATTTTATTTTGCTAGAATATAGTTTGTTTTACTTTTGTAGGCCCCAGAATTTTAAAAGTATATTTTAATTTGATCAGAACAAAGCCATAACCACTTTTTCTGTAGAAATAAAGAAAAAAAAATATACCCAGCCTGCAGGGCACCCTAGAAACTACTGGCTTGATTGTTTTGTGCTATGTAAATTGTACATTTCTATGGCATACCACAGATTCTTTGTGACTTTTCTCTCTAATGGGGAGATTAAACAGGGAATTTCTGAGGAATTGCACAAAATAGTGTTCAGAATAGCTATGGATAATTTCAGATTTTTAAGAAATTAATTTTAAAGAAGTTTGTTCATAACAGTAATAGAATCTCAGTCTGCAGGACTGTTTTGCAATGTATAATGATTGTATGAGCCCCTTGTATGGTAAATCTTAGGGGTTTTGTTTCTGCTTTTCAGTGTTTATTTTTTCCCTATGGAAACTCCAGGATACTGTATCTTCTGCAACTGGCAAGAGCAATTTGTCTCTAACTTCCAGGGCTGAAAATGGAAATCATTACTGAATTTGATTCCTGTTTAATATTTGGCATGCAGCTATTTTTAACATAGTTTCAAAAATGCTTGTAAATCTTTGCAGTACTAGAATTTTTTTTTTTTTTCAAAATCATTTATTCAGTTTTGGTTTTAGTTCTGTTAAGTCATTCTGCTGTGATACAAGAATACCACAACTTAGTTACATTCCTCAGGAAATGAGATTCTTATACTTGCAATGAGGTCAAATACAAAAGAACTAAATCGTGACTTTCATCAACTTCTTTTACCTCGCACAAATCCTAGAATTCCAAAGCCTTAAGTATGTTTGTTGTACAGCTATGTTTGAGCATGAAGGAATGGGTTTTGTTTGGTTGTTTTTTTTTAACTAGCACTGTCACTGAGGCTGCCTGGTTTAAGTTCAGACAAAGCTTGCAGCGAGCTAGTTGCACTAGTTGCAAAGAGTTGAAGGAAGAAGTCAACATTTTTAGGAATGCAAGTCATACCCCAACTGTAAAACATAAAATACTGCATATATATTTTAATGGATTATACACCTAGATTTTATGTGCTTCTTACAGATTTGCAAAGTAGTTATATGTTGTCAGATTAAATACTGCATTTTTTGTGCAGTATAAGCTACTTCCTGTGTTTTCTCTCAACTGACTGCTTACTCCAGTAATTATTTCAAAATCTGAATTTGTAAACTGTTAATAGCGTACAGTGGCTGCTGGCTTTCTTTTTGTTTCTTTAGCTTATCCAATCTAATGGAAAATTTGGGAGCACCTCCATACTTCTGCCTTTAATGATTTCATCCCCCTTGTCCTTCAGTCTTCATGTTAGAAATTCAGGTATAGCCTTTTCTGAAAGGGTTTTGAAACAGCTGAGCTTGTAGGACTGTAATGTTAGAAGTACTAAGAGGGGATTCACAAGGAAGTTGGGCTGTTATTCAAGTCTCATGCATTTAAAATTTTTGCATTAGAGAGCTTCTTGTTAACGGAGTACGGCTTTTGACTCTGAGATTAGAAAAAATTGTATATATCGAAGAAACTGCCTTGATGGAATATGAAGCGAGGTTGAGCACTGTACTTGAATCAGAGATACAAAGCCAATAGTAAACCGGGCTTATTTGTTCTTCTGCTGATTTAGTTTTGTTTGTAGGATGGACCACGCACTACAAAGCGCAGAGAATATTGATGACTCCTGTGATAACATGGTCACCTACTATCTCTTTCTCTAGATGAGGATTTGTTCCTGTATGTGAGTCATGATGGTTTTTGCATATGATTTTGGTATAATTTTGAACACTCTCTATTCCTGCCAGACGCTTCTGAGGTAGGTGACTGCGAGAAAGCCTTGTGTGATCTGGGAGGTGTGGATTGTGCAACAGTCTGCGTTGCTTGCATCGCCAAATTTTCATTTATGAAGGTGGTAATTGAGTAAAGGTGATGTGAAGGATCATATATAATTTTTCTACATAATTGAAATTTTTTCACGCTTATTTCTCTTCTGACGTGTATAATGAAGTAGTTATTCAGGGGAGAGATATTTTGATTCAGGAGACCTGAAGCCATCTGGCCAGACTGAGGCTTCGTTTTCACAATCGAAAGAGAAAAATAGTAGCGGGAGTGGCATGAGTTCGGATTTTTTTAACCATGGTAACTGTGCGTGGGCTGTGCTGGTAGAACAGTGAGGACAAGGTATTTCTGTTTTGCTGAGGTAAACTTGCTGAGGCAAGACCTGTATCTCTGTCTGAGACTGACCTTGTCTTTAGTTTCCCTAGAGGTAAAAATTTTTTTACCTTACTCAGCAGTGCTGAACAAACCTGAAAACTTGTGGCTGTAAAAACAGCTTGGAATTAACTTGTTAAAATGCAAGTGTTTTTAACCTTGCCTGTTTCTTCGTTTGTATCTATGAGCTGTTATTCTGCAGCGTGAAGCAAAGTTACATGGCTGTTGTCATTTTCAGTGTAATTTTCCCTTTCTTTTAGATCTGTTTTTAATCAACGTGCGTATGTGTGGGATTTCTGATTTTGCTGGATATAATGTCATCCTGTGAAAGCAGGCTAGCATGAGATTTTAAAAGACTTAACTGATGGAGAGGCCCACTTCGAATTTGATCAGAGGTGAAGGAATTTGGAGAGTTCATAAAGGTACTGAATGCCTCTTTAGGGTCATATTCCTCAGTCTAAGCCTTGTTAAAAGATGTATGTTTTGAGTTAAATGGATGCAGCTGAATAATGAATCTTCTCCAAGGAAATGTTTTGTTGTTTTGGTTTTTTTTTTTCCCTACTAAAAAGCGTGTTTGTTCTGTATTATCTGTGCACAACTGCTAAGGAACATTAGAAATGAATGTAAAGATTGATATATTCAAAGAGTCATATTGTTGACTGTTGCAGGGCAAAACTGCTCAGATCATGTAGTTTAAACCAATAAATTGCTTTTTGTGGTTTATTAATGTTATGTAATGGGCAGTCAGGGAAACTGTATGCTTAGGATCGATATCGGGAATAGAACAGATAAACCAGAGTGTGGGACCATTAAAAAATTGAAGAAAGATCTACAGATATCTAAACACTTTTCATAACTAGTCACGAACGGTTCTAATTCCCCTCTTCCCCCCCCAGTTACTGGCGCACCAGCTCCGTGGTGGGTGTGGGTTACAAGCAACGCTTGCTCTTCCAGGACCGCGAGTTCACCCGGTGGCACGCAAACCTCTTCCTGGGGATATGGATGTTCCAGCTTTACACCAGGGCCACTCCCTACGATCTGCTGATCCGCGGTAAAGTCCCCAGTCCACCCAGTCACACAGCCCACCCCAGCCGTGGGTCCCCCCCGCCTGCCGCACCCCAAACTGCCACTGTGCCGGTTGGAGCGCGGCTGCCCCCGTCACCCGGCGGGGAGGCTGCTCCCCAAGGCACGGAGGAGGTCGCGGTGCCGCTGGGGTGATTTCTCCCTTGTCCCGTCAGGCTTTGGTGATGGCCCTGTTGCCATTATAAGGTTCCTTTCCTCCATTATAAACGAAGCATGAATGTTTGTCCTTCTTTTCAAGCTGACTCCTCCTTTGTTTCAAAAGTCTCTTTGTAATTCCACAGTTACTGGTTGTTCAGAGCTTTTCAGGGTTGTCTTTTTAGAGTTACCAGTTTTTTCACAAAACATTCTCTCAGATAGTTTTGGGTGTTCCAGTCACACACCGTTTACGCTTTTGTTTCTGGCTTTCCAAGTGGTATCATCCAGGCCATTTGCTAAGGATGGGCCATGGGGGTGCCCTCTCATTGATACCAATCTTAGTATAATGTTGTCCGCATGGAACATGAAACTGTTATATTATCAATTTATCAGATTATTAATATTGTGTCTTTTCTTGTTTAGCCTTCTGTGCTTAAGTGATTTTTTTTTTTTTTTTGAAATATACTAAATTGTAAATTTGTGGTGTGTCCTTAATACATCCTTGTGTATATCTTACAATTTAACTTTGTCTAAAGCATTGTGTACAGGGGAAGAAGGAAAGCATTATGTACAGGGTAAGAAGGTTATTTTGTAATTTTACCTGTCTGAGGCCAGTTATAACTGTGGTAATTGAACCATACTCATAGTTTCCCAGCTGCAGTTAGAAGTAACATCTTCATTTGCAGTTCTGTTGTGAGACCTTGTTTGTTAACATGTTAAGTGTGTTGGTTTCTAAGGTACTATATTCCAAGTTGTTAGTGGATAGTGTAGGTCTCTCTTCCTGTGGTTATTTTATCCCCAAGTTTTTCAATAATGTAAAATCTGGGGCATGAATCTGCCTCTGTTAAAATGGTTTAGTCCATTTTGCTCCTCCAGAAATGCTTTTATAACAAACTGATTTCAGAACCTCTTAGTTAAGCACACAGCTTTTGTGTCCTTCTTTCGATGTTGTAGGTCGGGAATGAATTACTGAAATAATCTACTGGGGTTTCTCTTCCCCCGTGCCTTAACATGCAAAGTGTTTGTACATGCTGAGTTAAATAGAGATCGCCGTGATTTGAAAGCCTTTGGACTGTTATATTTATATTGTAATTGCTTATACATGTAGGTAGACTTTTTCAAAGCACCATATATCCTTTTTCAGTAATCTTAGGCTTTGAAATCATGAAAGTGGAACTTGGTCTTCTAAAATACCTAGGCCCACATCTTCAAAAGTTTTGGCATTGATTAAAATCAGTAAGCTAGGTGCCTATCTGTTTAACAAATTCTCAGGACTTAAAAAATTTTCAGAAACTTTCAAACCTCTTATGTTGTCAAAATAATTGGATAAATAAAACTGCTTTTAAAAAAAAAGTAGTCAATAAACTCTATCTCTTTTAATAGATTTTTCCATCCTTCAGAGGCAACATGTTTGTAGCCTGTACGTTTACTTGGATTTAACCACTGTATATATTGTTTCATGCTGTTATTCCAGTAGTTTAAGGTTTTGTCTCTGTGCCCAGAGATGGGGGTATTTTGAGTTGGTTGAGGGAAGTGTTTTTATTTGGCACTTAGGTTGCTTCTTGACTACTGTATTGATTTTGATCAGCATAAGAGAAATACCAACATGCTGGAGTGAGTCCTGAGGGCTACCAGGATGGCTGGTGAGCTTGAGTCCATGATGTATGAGGAGAAGGTGAGAGAACGGGGTTTCTACAGACTTGGCAAGAGAAGGCTGGGGTGGGGGATCTTGTTGCTCTCTACATCTCCTTAATTGTGGGATACAAAGAGATAGAGCCACCTTTTCCCAGAGGTGTACAGTGAGGGAGGAAGAGGCACAAGAATACGAATTGTAATGAGAAATTCCAGTGGCTCTGAGGGCAGTCAGTCATTGGAGCAGGTAGCCCAGCAATACCGCGATACCTCCATCTGTGGAGATACTCAGAACGCTTTAGCTCAGGGCCCTGTATGATATGATACAGTTGGCCTTGCTTTAAGCTGGAGGTTGGACCAGGTGACTCCAGAGGTCCTTTCCAATCTAAATTAGTCACCGATTTTATGCAACACATGGAGGTGATAGATACGGAATCATGAAATCCTGTATTTGTTTACTATTATGCCATGTTTGTAAGTGGGTTTGAAATGGTTGTATTTCACCTAAACCCATAATTTACTTATTTCCATAAAACATTTTATTCATACTGTCTTTATATGTGATATACTTTATTTTTACATCTCTTAGGCAACACCATGTGTTTTGTGAGTAAAAAGACAATTGACATCTGGTTTGGAGTTATTTTTTCCAGATTGATCAAGTTGCATGCCAGGTTGACTTAGTTTTACACTGTTAAGCATTTTCTTCTGTCAATCTACAATAACGTCATTATGCATAAAAATAAATATTACAGATACATGCTAGGCAACATTTTACTTAAAAATAGATTTGGCAACAATTGAGTTTAAATTATTTCAGACCTTGTCAGTAGGTGACCTTGCTGAAAACTGTTCCTGATTTTAATGCTTTAAGTTTTTACTAACCATTTTCCCTCGAAGCTTTAAAAAATTCATCAGCCTTCATAGGGCTCTTGTAAGGTATAAATTTTTGTCACTTGTTGCTGAAAAAATTGCTGCAGGGGTTTGATCGACTTTGCCCAAAATAACCAAGCAGTCTTCTGTCAAACCAATTTCTTCTATCCAGGTCATGATTCCCCAGACCAAAGAGCATCATGTGACAAAATTTTCGTAACGTTCCAGCCAAAGGAGGAAGCAAATGGCAATAGTTACACTTGAACCCTCTCATGTTTGCAGAATGGTAGATACGTGTTCTAATGTGGTTGCAGTGAAATATAGTCACTGAGAGACAAATCTCAGATGTAATGAAATCAAGGTACCTTCTTTATAGGAGCTCAGATTTCATCTGTTAAATTCAGTCAACATTGTGCTTGAAAACCAGCACGCCCTTAAGTGTTAGATACAGGTTCATCATGTTCGTAGGTGCAGTTGCTGGATTAATTGAATAAAACGTGTTTTGCTTTATCACAAGTAATTTAAGGAGAATTTTGGAGAAAGCACCTCAACCAGAGATTCCAGCAATGTAAGTGCTTTTTTGTCTCAACTGCAGTCCTATGCTGGAATCCCACAAAACTGGGAATTTTAGCATATGACTTCATATATTGTCAGATGTTTTGAACAGAAGTCCTGTCAGAAAGGTGTCTTATTTAGCACTTTTTGTTGCCTGCCCTTCATTATCTGGTGGAAAAAATAATTCTAACAGGTGGGTCACATTTCCTTCTTTTGCTATGGTTGTAGTTGTCTGCCCGTAAATGCAGTATTGTGTAACTTAGTGACATTCTGAATGGAACACTGGATGATGATGATTATTATTTATTATTGGAAAGTATCATTCATGTAGAATTCAGTGAAGTCTACTAGAGAGCTGCGCCTGTGAACTTCTGCATGTTACACATCTGCTACGTGTAGTTGTCTGCCTCTAGATTTAAGAATTTTTCAGAGAAGAGATGATTTCGTTCTTTGCATAACCCATATATTAGTTATTTGTATAAAGTTAACAAATCTTCTATATGTGGATGTACCTTTTTTTTTTTTTAATACTGATGTGCCCCTAAAACAATACTGTTTTTTATCTTACTAAATGAGCATATTGCTGGGATATGAAGCAGCTCTTTTTCCAATCTATTTTTAGGAGACTGCATATATATTCCAAACCAAAAGCTATCATTATGTTGACAGAGTGGCTGCAACCATTTTCCATTAGAAGTCCTATTTCTTTTCATTTATCTGTCATCTTAAAATATCAAGCTGTCATGCATACAAAACTTACTGTGTTAAAAGTCTTGAAGTATATTGAGGCATATTAAATGTCTACTTTAGCCTTAAAAAATTTTTGAAATAGAATTAAAAAGTGCTGTATGCCAGGTTTGCTGTGCAGATGGCACAGTGAAATGGCAAAAATATGATTTGCGGAATGAAATGACAAGTAATAGCTTTACTTTCTATTGTTATGCAACTAAGGGACTATGGTAAATCAGTGAACTTTAGTCACTAATCATAATGTACTGCTGTCAATTGGCAGTTTTAACAAAGCCGTTGCCCTGAACTTTTGCAGGCTTTAACTTCATGTGAGCTTCTTATATCCTGATGAAAAAGAAGAGCTTGTATCAGTAGCAGTTGCCCAGTGGCCTGTCTCAGTAGCCCATAGGCTGTGTGTAGAGAAGAGTCCTGACTAGTCTAATGTGTGTTCTTACCTCCCCAGAACACATGGCCAATTTTCAAAATTCAGCAACTGAGGGACTTAATGAGGCAGAAGTGTCGCCTTTAAGTCCTCAGTGGGTATTTCTTTCAGAAAGTTTGTGTAGTTCCTTTCTGAAACCCAGTAAACTCTTGTAAGGAGTTCCATGTTTTGTTTTGTTTTTTTTCCTTGTATTACAGAGACAGTTGAATTATCATTCCCTACTGACTCTGTTGGTTCCAGTCCTGACTTTGACTCTCATATCCGTTCCAGCAGGTTATCTCCAGCCTGAAGAATCTTAAACAACTCAATCTTGCTTTTTATGGAAATTGTTCCAAAACTTTTAGTGTTTTTTGCTTCTCTTTGGCCTTTTTAGTTCTGGCCATATTCTTTTGGTAAAGGGGCTCCTAGAACCACATGCAGTCTTCAAAATAGAATGATCCATGGATTTACGTGGTGGCATAGTTGTTTGCTATGTAGTCTGTTTGTGCTTCCTTCCTTGCTTGCTTTTCTGAATATTTCAATTAATTTTACAATGGATACTGAGCACTGTGCTGCTCTTTCATAAACCTGTTATAACTCAAAATCTCTATCCTCTGAAGTAACATACAATTCAGAAGAAGGGGGAAAAGTGTCATCCAGCTTTGCTTACTGAATGCCTCTTTTTAGGGTACGGAAAAGCATTAAGCATATTGCAAACAGTGCAAATGTTCTAACAATACTTCCCATTTTTCTGGGAGCTTTATATTCCACTCTCATATCCTGCATGGTTGGATGAAGATTTTATATTCCCATGCTTAAAACCCCATTATTTGATATGTTAAATTAGATTCTCACCCACCATCTGCATTATTTTTATGCTTCATTCGTCCTCCTGTGTAGCACAGGTTCCTCCAGTGTCACAGTCTCATTTGACAACGCTTCACTTGGCCTTTGTCTTTACAGCCATGAGAAGTGTACTACGATCAACTGTGTAGTTGTAACGCTTAACTAGGTCATGATCTAGCAGGACACTATTTGACTTACAGACTGCAAACAGCATTACTGACTTACCAAGAATATAGATAGATATGTACAGTTGAACAGCTGCTCTTAAGTTCTCCCTTTGATCAGGGTAGAATTACTTTACAGCTTGCAAAATGAATGATAAAAGCTGAACTTGTTTAGAAAGATAAAAGCTTCTAAAAGCTCTTCGATCTGACCCTGATAACTTTATCATACCTTCTTCGCATTCAACTAATGCCCTTTTTTCATCTTGTAGTTCTAGAGGAATAAAGCCGAAGGCCTAGTGATCTGCTCTTCTAGCGACTTGCATGCATGCACACACAAAATCCTCTTACCAATTTGAATGATTTCAAATAAGGGGGATGTTGAGGCAGTCCTAGCTTTTCACTGTTTTGTAACTAAAGTCATGGTGGATAAACAAACTCTTTTTAGTATAGTGGTAAAAGACATTGCTGGAAATGATGTAGGTGGGAACTTTTCAATTGTAAGATTAGTCTGAGCTGGAATGATAAGAAAAAGCAGTATTATGTGCAGTTTCTTCTCATAATGCTTTTTAAGTTTGTTTTAATTCTCAATTTAGATACTTAAACCTTTGCAGAACAATTTGTATTACATTTCTGTGATTTTTTTTTTTTTTTCTTTTCATTTCACTACAGTATAAGTAAAGTTTCAGTTTTACATAGACAATACAGTAACTCAAATGTTCTTTTTGGGACTCCCAGTTAAAGCAGTTTAGGTGGTTGGGCACATTTGATGCCAATATAGTTTGAATTCATTCTGCTGGATTCAGTTGTAATAGGTACTATGTCTAAACAAATTCACAACTCCTGCCAGCAAGGGCAGGGACACTAAATTTTATTTTCTACAGGGAATAAATAGTACATTACAGTTTTTATTTATTAAGTTCTTCGTTCAGTATAGAGTAAAAAGCAGTATATTTTGGGTATACACAGTACACTTTACTAAATGAACTTGCATTACTGTGGAAACAGTGGTATAAAAATAAAGCTAAGCTTCTGTTGCATATTATTAAGTTCCAGATGTCTTTGTTTTGTTTTGTTTTTACTTTGCATCTACTGAATTTAAGCAGTGTCAGGAACTTCCGTCTTCTTTATTTCTCTTGAGCTGTTGATTTGCCGTAAGTGTTTGCTGTAGATTGTATGCTTAAGCATTCAAAGCAACAGCTGAGACAGTTCAATTGTCTGTGAATAAATGTATTTATGGTATTACTAATAGCACAGTTAACATTTTTCCCTCATAAACTCACCGCTTTTGAATAGACTTGCACAAGAAGTTCGGAAGTTTTAGAGTTGAAAACTATGTATCATAACAGTCTTATTTTCATTCTTGTAAATCAGCTACTGATTGTGATCTAAAGTGAAGGCATTTAAACTCCTTCTGAACTTTGTACATGGTGTTCACATGGGCAGTCGCTTTCATCTGCATATGATTTAGCTGTTCCTGGAGCCATAAAATAGCACCGTTGTGAAGTTTTATTTTTGCTGATAAAAGGTGGAAGAAAAGAGGCTGCTCTACTGAAAACGTTTGGGTAATTGCTGGTGAGTTAGAAAACTGGCCTGGAGAGGAATCAGTCAGTACAGGGCTGGTATGAAATAGAAAATGGAGGGCTGTAATCTGCAGTCACGTATATATCAAAATGCAGATTTTGCTTAGACCAAGAGTGGAATGAAAGTCCTTTGACCTCTTGCCCTGGCATGTGTGTCCCTGCATGGTAGGGGGATATCAGAGTTCCAGACCAAATTACAAACTAAGTGTGAAAAATAAATCCTGTGAGCCCTACACATTGGGCTTGAAGAGGATACATTAATCTTTACAATACCTTGGCCTTTCCAAATCACTTTAGTAATTTGGGTTTTTTTTAGTCAATGCACACATCTAAAGCTCCCATTAAGAAATTAAAAAATAATTCTTCTAAGTCTTGAATTCAATAAAGCAAAACTTTAAAATACTATCTTCATTACTGGTAAGGTGGATAATTCTCTCTCAGCAGAAAATAGGCCAAAAGTTATATGGGAATTCAAATTGAGTGAATTCATTGTATTAATAACAGTTCGGCGGGCTGGTAGGAAAACCTAGGGAGCAAAAGTCTCTGGCTTGGCTTATTTGGGAAGTTGCTATGACAGGGATAGTAGTAGGGGTCAGATAACCTCTGTCAAGAGGGTGCAGCCAAGGAATCTAGCCAAAGCAAAGTGGAGAGGATTTGTGTAGAAGTTTGGATCAGCAGATGCTGCGGTCAGTATAACTGAATTTGAGAAGAAACCTTTTTTAATTCTGAAAGTCAGTGTGAAGTTACAGCACTTTCTTTCTGACTTGTGAAAAGTGTTCTAGATTCCTAATTAGAATGTTTTTTACCTCATCCGTGTCCTGCAAAGAGGCTAACCACCACCTTATCCATATCACGCAAAAAGGATAATAATTTAGAGCCTGGTCTAAAATCAGGAGTATTTCCTCCTCGTTTCATGAGTTTTTGATTGAACTCTTAATCTGCGTACTGTATGAATTACCTGTCAATCTGTGTGATCCTTTTCATGTTCATATTACCCAGATAGTGATTTGGTTAACTTTTTAGTGAACTTTACAGTTCACTGAGCATTACAGTGGAATTAGGGAACTTCGTAGTTCGCTAAACTTAGGACACTGAAAAATGATCTTTACGATTTGTAATCAGTATACAAGTTACGTGAGCACCATTTTCACAATTCAGTGCAAGTTTAGTCATGTTGCAAAGTCGATGTTGGAAACCCATGTGAAAGCAAAGGGTATAGTTCTTTGTTCAGCTGGATTTTCTTGGAAGTACTTAAGACCGAAAAGCTTCTAGAAACACCTAAAAAATTTATATTAAAGTCTGGAAATAAATTTTGAGGGGATCTGACAAACTTTCACTAGCTGCCTTTGTGGTGCAGAGTCTTATGTGTAGAAACTGTAGGCATTGAAGTTTGTTTATCAGTTACAAGTCTTTGATTAGAATGCTTCTGAAAATCAGTATACGACTTGCTTAAAATATATTAAGGACTCATAGAAATCTCATGTCTGCTTAATTAGTTTTAGGTGAACTTAAAGGCTTAAAAGAGACTTTTAGCCTGTCAGAACTGGGCTGTGAAAGCTGCTGAAGAACAGTGAATGAAAGCTACTGAGTTGTTTGCTTTGGCTGTCAAAGAAAGGCTATATTTCTTATTTCTTATACCTTTTAATGACTGGCGGAGAGGTTTTGCGTGTTTCATTATGGTTTTGGAAGATACTGTTGCTCAGTGGCCAAGTTTCAATAAGCTGTACTGGAAGTTGTTATATGTTGGTGCAAAACAGTAAGGACCAAAGAGCAGCTGGAAATAACATGAGTCCACCACATGCAAATAATTTGACAATCTGTATACAGAGAATGCAGAAACAATTTAAAAAATGTAGACTGCTCCAGCTGGCAGTAAATTCCGTTGTCTACAACTAGAAGCAGCCTGAGGCAACTCAGTGATACGCTTTTTATCAGTTGCTTTATGTTCGTGTGCCAAAAGAAAAGAAATGAAATGCGTATTAACAGAGACTTCAAGTAATTATTTCTGTGCTTAAGGAGATTTTTTTCCTGCGATCACTTAAATACATGTAATATTACATGTGTAATAATAATACTTAGAATATTGTAGTCTAAAGAGTTAGAGTGTTAGTGACGGTGGTGCTTTTGAGAAGGTTTTTTTACCCATGTTTGTTTGTCAGTGTAGCATATGCAAGGATTGAGATTTCCTCTCCTCTATTTTCTTGTTCCAGTCAGTGAAGAACTGTTCTTGTAACAGCCATGTAATATCTGACTTGAAATTTACTTTCTTTTAAAGAAAACCAAAGCCGTTTGGGTGCGTTTAGACTATGGTAATATCTACTGTACAAAAACTATAATAATTAAAATTATTTAAAAAACCCAACTTAAACCAACCTTTTCATAGCTATTTAAAATAGTGCAGCCTTATTTGTAGAAGTAGTTTGTTTTTTCTAAAACATATCTGTATATTGTAATCTTAATTTGTTCAGGTTTCCCCTGAAACAGATGTGGTTTACACTGTGATCCTAGGCCAGCATATTACTAATCCATTAGAAGTAAATACTACTTTAAATTTTAAGACATTGTCTTCCAGCATTCAAAACCTGGAAAATGGATGGTGGTGACTTTGCGTTTTTTTCCCTCCGCTATCAGTAGCACAAAATAATATAGGAGAATAAAATCTTAAAAAACCTACTGAAATGGAAGGAAGCAGCCTGTACGCCTTGCACATCTGAAGCAGAACTGAATTCAGTGGAGAAAATGCTCCTGCTCTGTTATTGTCTCTGAGGCTTTTTTCTATGTTTTTATGCTTTTAAGTTAAACTATGTTTTTATGTCCTTGGAAGAATAAAGACAAAGGAGTTGGTGAGTACACATTGAACATTCTCCTGCTGAAGGAAAAGCAGCAGAACCCCAACTCTGCAACAAGTCCTGCAGTTGCATGATGAAGGGAGTGCTGGTCCAGGTCTGTGTCAGCCTCTTTCTGCTCCTACCAGTGTCCTCTTTGATAGCCGGTATGTTCAGTGAATCACTAGCGTGCCCACATTGCCTAGTTCCTACGTTGCAGTCTCTAAAGAGGCTACACTCATCACGTCTGAAGAAAAGGCGAAGTTCCCTCCTTCCTCTGGGCACGCTAGTATTTGCTCCCCTCTTCAAAAATATTTGCGTATAAATCCAGTCATATAGATACTGTTAATAAATAATGTTGGAACTTGGCTACAGTGTCCAGACTTGTAACTTACCTTGCCTCCTTGCAGCAGTTTTTCTTGTTTCTCAGCAAAAAAAAGAATAGTGGGGTAACAACTGAGTCTTCTCTGATGGAAGTTGTTGAGGTTGTTTGCGTGGATTCTGTTGCGTTGGGAAGGATGTAACACGAAATGGAAATGCTAGTGCGTACCTCTGTGAGTTGTTGACATTGACTGGGAGTTGTTGGCAAATGACTAATGTCATTTCACATCAGAAGACTGTTCCACAAGTGTAGTGCCCGCATACTTTTAATAAAGTAAGTTTAGTCTGTCTTGGTTCAAGAGTTTTTATGGGGTAAAAGAGGTTTGTTTAAATAAACCTCTTTTAAGAGGTTTATTAACCTCTAAAATAAACCTTAAAATAAGCCTCAATAACCTCTTTTTTTTAGAGGTTTATTTAACCTCTTTGCTAGTGGAAAATGTAAAGAACTGTTTTCTATGTTCATGATTAAGATATGTCTGATGTATTAATGGGAAGGAAGGATGCTTTTCAGATGCTTGACAAAAGCAGACCGAGGAAAACTTGGTAACAAATGGCGATAAGCATATGCTTCCAAATAATCCATTGGTAAAGGTGGTCTGGTTATTGGCTTAATTTACTAAAGCGTCATAGCTTTTATCTTTGGAATTACAATTGAGTGTTGTAATGCCAGATACACTTAAGCTTGCGTAACACTTCACTGTTATGAACCTGTAATAGGAACTGCTGTTGCTTACAGTTTCCTTGTGAGCAAAAGCTTGGTTTGTTTGGTTTGGTTTTGGGTTGGGGTTTTTTTTTTTTTTTTTGGTGGGTGTTTCTCTAATTTCTTCTTCAATTTCAACTGAAGTAGTTAACTTATTTCTGAGACAGGAAACTTTGTTATAGAAACAAAGTATTTTCTAGTGCCAATTTTCTTTCACTCAGTGTTGTGTTTCTTAAGCAATCTTATTTTTTTGTGGTGAGAACACAGACTTAAAACAACAGTCAAGGTATATTTAGTGTTGGAAACATTCATTGCTCTATGAAGAATGGTCCAGAAGAAAGGCAGCTGAAAATTTAAAGAGTAAGCGAAGCGTCTGCTTTAAGTTGTGAGTTCATCACTTGTAATTAGTAAAGGAAGAAAACCTGGATATGACACTTGTAAAGATGGTCACAAGCCGCCAGTATGACAAGCATCTGATTTTGTCCTGAGGCTGTATCAGAAGACGGATTTCAATAGGGACTAGAAATTCTTAACGACGTTACGCATGGCAGTGGTGTAATGTAATCCTCCCATGGAGGGTTATGTCCAGTTCGTGTTCAAGGAAGATGACTTGAGACTGGAACAGGTGCAGAAAAGGTCTACTTGGATAGTCAGGAAAACTGTAACAAGAGGGAACTAGAAGAATCTAGCTTGTTAATTAGTCTTGCAGAAGAGTGACTGGGGGAGGATATTGTTCTCATGAATGTATCGCAGGAAAAATGATGGGGGGAGAAACTATTAAAAGGACAATCTTCATCCTTAGCCTTACATATTCATGTGGATGTTCATACAGAAAGTGGGCTGCAGAGTAAGAAAAAAGCCTCTTGCATGTAAGGCATTGGAGAGAGCTATAGGAGAATTCGTTATCTACAAATGTTTCTGGCAAAAGGCTTCAGATGATACAGCAGACCTTGACAGAATATATCTTAAGCTTGCTGGCATTCTGGCATTTTAAATTCTTGAGATGCTTGATTTAAAAGCATAAACTAACCTTTTAAGAAAGTTTTGCCAACATTTTAACCTTTTCTATTTGTTATAAGAGCATTGTATATGATAGATATTTCTGTTCTCAGTCAACAGTTAAAATTAGCTTTCTGTGAAATCAGATACTGTTGTATACAGAAAACAGATCAACTGGTAATTTATAGCACAACAGTTGTGCAGCATCTTGCACAGTATATATATATATCTGCAGGTGTGCTGGCAGAGGGCTCAGCAGGAGCCACATTAGAGGCATTTTGTGTTAGGGTTGATTTTCTGCTATCTGTGTCGGTCTTGAATAAACAAACTTCAGACATGAGACTTTCATTAAGTAAGCATAGGAAACACGTGGGGGTATGTGGTAATGCCGCATCTTCAGAGAACGAATTGCTAGTTGAAATGATTCATAATTTCTGGATAATCAGAGTCTTTTTTTTTTCCCCCCGAAAAAATGTATTTATAGTTTTATATTTGCTAGTGAATATCTTTAGAGTTCTTCCCAAAAGAATGAATTTCCTATCCAAGTTTTTGAAGAAGCAGGGGGAGAGAGAGAGGGGATGAGAGCTGGGAAGTATATGCATCAGTCACAAAGAATACCCAGTTTTGGAAGAAGTCCAAATGAAAATTTTAGAGGTTCTTGTGAACTCTTGGGCTTTTTTTTTTTTTTTGAGTAAAAAGAGGCTGAATTGGGAGTGAGTTAGATAAGAATGCAAGGCTGTTGCTTTTCTTATGCAGAAAAGAAAATGTAATCTGAACAGAATGCCATGCAGTTTTTTGGTTAAAACCACAGTTCTCTCATTAGGTACAGCCTCTTCTTACTGGGCATGACTGAAGTACTTGACACTCAAATACTGAGTCATGAGAGTGCATTTGGTAAGTCGAAGTCCTGACAGGAGTAGTTTTAATATTGTCTGAAAGGTGACAAAACCGGCTAAATCACCAGTGGATCACTTTAACTACTGTATATTAATGAACTTGTAGAGGGTACAGTTAAATAAAAATACCAGTTACTGAGTCAGAATGTTTAGGGGGTACAGTTAAAAGAATCAGTTATTGAATCAGTGAGTTTTGCAGTGCATTAATGACTTCAAAACTGAATTAACTCAAAATTGCTGACTTGAAGTTCACAATATCAAAGTTTAGCCACTTGAGTAGTACCAGCAGTAGTATAAGGTTAGCAGGGTCAGCATGCCGAACAACCAGGCTCAGCACCCCCGCTAGCGGAAAACTATTGAAAATGAACAGTTCGTCTCATAGTAAAGATTTTAAAGTGTATATGCTGGATAATCAAAACAAGCCAAGAAGTTACGTGCTTTATAAAACCTTTTACTCTTTCTACTGCCACAGTTGAAGCTGTACACCCCAAATCTCTCAAGTTCTAGTCCTGAAGCTTTTAGCTTGATTCCTCTTTTCACAAAACCTGACCTGGATTGCAGCAGCATATGTATCAAACTGCTTTTTGTCAGTGATTTGAGCAGGCTCACAGCTTGTACAGCAAAGACTTTTTTTTCTTCCCACAATGGTAATTTAACCCCAACTGTTTCATTAAAGCACTATTGAATTTTATCGGCTGGAAGAAAGCAGAATGAGTAAATTTTTTTTTTTTTTTTTTAAATAATAGTGTGCTCTGCAGTTGCTGGACTACTTAAATCTAAGATCTAATAGATCTGGCTTACACTGTCCTTCAGCCCATCAGGCTACAATAACTAAAGGCAAATAATGCTGTCCATCTGCTCTTCACAGGACTCCTTATTATCTACCTGTAGGGGTCTCATTTGGGCCGGAATAAACTAGCCCTTGTAGCCTCTTCAGGATTAGACCTCAGAGGAGGTAGTTCTTTTACATTTTGTTTTAATTCCTGATGGGGAGGGCATAGTGAATTAACACTTTCCTGTCCCTTTCCTGCTTTATATGCAACCTGTTCTGTGTCTGTGCTCACCCATTGCTGCCACATGAAGAACGCGTTAGCCATCAAGCAAAGAGGAAGATGCAAGGTAAGAGACACAAAAAAGCAGAACAGAATTCCTTCGGAAGGAGAGCTCAGTCCAAAGTGATTCTTATGGAAAAATAGCACTGTAATACTTAGCATGTAAGATGGAAATTAGACCTCCTGAAAGGTAGTTTGAAAAGAAAATGAATAAGAAAGTAGAAACGAATCTGCACCAGAAGCAGCAATTGTAGGCCAGGGTCAGGAAGCTTTAGAGCTGAGCATTAGTCATTTTGTGCATTTCAGAAGACTGTCTGTGAAGTGTCCCCCCCAAAAAAAAAAGATAAAATAAAATGAAGGAAATTAGACCAGAAGGAAACATTCTGTTGTCCCTTTGACACGCACATTGCCATGCGGATGTTGCGTACCAGCAGCGCTGATGTTCACCTGTGGTTGGAGGCTGACCCACAAGTGCCAGCCATGCCTGGTGGCTTCTTCCCACCTGGGTCCCCCAGTAAGTGTTAATGGCAACTGTAAGGTGGTTTCTGCCTGCCCAGTCACAGGCACTGGGTTGTTGAAAAGTAGAGGGCGTGTGTGTGATTTACTTCCCCTCCAGTCTTTTTGCAGTCTTATGTATCTGATGTCTCTCATCTTATAAACATGTTAGATTAAAATCTTGATGTAAACTATGACTTGTTAAAACAAGTAAAAAAAAAAAAAGAAAAAGTTGCATGTATTACCCGTCAAACCCAGCCCCTCCCCTGACCGACAAGCAGCACATTGGAAGAGATACTGTTTTGGTTTTGGTTTTTTTCCCCAAAGAAGGCAAGGTTCTTTGACTCTGAAGGAAGGAAAAATGAGAAGGTTGAGAAACATTGTCTTAAACTTAAGAAGGAGCCATGGGAACAGTTACATAAGCTGGAGATCTTGGTACAAAATTTACAGTCTATAGTTCTAGTGGTTCCAGCTAGGTGGTTTTTTAGTTTGTTGGGGTTTTTTAAGTATAGCGACAGTATGTACTGTGCTTATTTTGCTTTCAGTTCAAGGAAGTCTTTCTATTTCCCCCCCCCCCCCGTATCTAGGAATAGGCAATTGATTTTTGGTTATTTATTACAATTTAATTTGTTTATTCCAGGATTTTCTTTCTTGGTACCTCAGTCTTTGGTAATGTTTTCTCAGATTCCTGTTTTGTTTAGAAGTCTAAAGTATTTCTTAGCCATTTCTTTCAAATGTTGTACCTCCTGCATAATGGCCATATAATTAGTTCGTTGTTTAAGGATGTACTCAATAGTCTAACTCAGCTTTTGTGGTACAAATCAGATTTGTGTTGATAAACTGTTACAACTATGTTGTGCTGACTTCAAGAACCATTGCGGGAGAATTACATGAATAATGTTGATAAGGTAGATTAACCCTGGCATCTGTGGGAGGTAGGCAGACAAAAAGGGAAGTGATTAGGTGAGTAATACTCTGCTTTCCATGTCACTGTAAATTAACATCGGGTAGCTTTTTCGTGTCTTTGCCCACATGCCTTTGATATACCCAAGGGTCAAATAACCTTTGTTTGTTTCCCTGTTCATAGCAAATCTTACAGAACGTGAGACAGTTCCTGTATAAAAATGAATTAAAAATAAACAAATCTAGTATTTTAGTCAGGTGTGAAAAATAATCATTTTCAGAGTGCAGGTAAGTGAGCTACTTCACAGAAACTGGTTTATGTGCTACTTCTACCAGATGGTAAATGTGAGGTAACTCCTCTTTGAGCAGGTCACCGAGGCAGATAATGCATAGCATAAATAGTGTCCTCTTTTCACAGCCTGAGGAAAAAAAAATAATAATAATAGCCATTAAAATAGAGAATGAAGTGAAAAACAAACCTCGACATTGCATTCAGCTTGTTCCTTCTTAGTAGTGTTGTCTGTGGTCTGGGGAAGGTTGTAGACCACTAGATTACATCCTGCTGGTTTTGAGTGCATCATGTGGAATTCCCCCATGGAAGTAGAAGGTGTTGGTTTCCAAAACAGACAGCTTTAAGAAAGGAGATCTCTGTGGCTGAAACGAGAGATTCATAATAGAAGACACTAGAGTACGTCCTTGAAGGGATCCAGCACCATCTTTGGAATAGAATGTAATTCACATTTTTGTTTCACATCTTTCCCTCTTCTCCAATAGGTGGAAGTAAGTTGCTTGACTGAAATAAAGTTGTGCGCTTGTGTGTTTATATACACACCTATGCAGTTTACACCTTTTTGAACTTTTGTTTTGAATTTGGTGAAAGCTGTGATCACTGTTCTTCTTTCATAAAAGAATTTCATAATCTAAGTCTTAGTCCTGTGAGAAATCTCTAATATAGCTGGAAGTCCCCTTACAGTCCACAGTTTATCTTAACCTCACAGCATTCCATGCTAATAATTAACTGGCTGAAGCTCATCTTGAGGACTTTTCAGTATCAAGGTATACTTTTAGTTTTTGTTTCCACAGAGGAGCCTGCGAAGGTCCTGCTTTCATATGGTAGGTGGGTGTTGGCTATCAAATTTTCTTTCATGTGCCAGTATGAACAGTTCAGGCAGATGACTGAAATATAGTTTGATACAGTAAAGGTGTTCAGCTGGATAGTGTATGATGTGAACACTTCCGTTTTTATTCCTCCAGTGCTCTCCATCAACCTAATATAAAGGCTGAAAACGGTGAACAGTTCTTATTCAAGTTCTTAGAGTTGGGCGAACATTTCTTCTTACTGCTACTGTGAGAAAACACCTGAAATATGTAAGTCCTGCTGAGGCCAACTAGTACAAAACTGGAATGATACAATCCATTGGTCCTTCTTAGGGTTGGTTGTTTATTAAGGAGTCAAAATTAATGACTTGTATCCTCCCTCTTGTGCGGAAGGCGTGGGAGAAGGAGGAATGCTTCATGGCCCACGAACTGGGTTTCATACCACATGTTATTAAAGGCCATTCTGTTGATGGAAGGTGTTTGCTGTCTGATTTTTTTTTTTTTTTTTTCCCCCCGTCTCATGATACAAGCATTTGGGTGCCTGTATTTGGTTTACGTGACAAGATTTTGGTAACAGAGGGGCTGCAGGGATGGCTTCTGTGAGAAGACACCAGAAGCTGCCCCGGTGTCCGACAGAGCCAGTTCCAGATGGCTCCGAGACGGACCCGCCGCTGGCCAAAGCTGAGCCCACCAGCGATGCTGGTCATGCCTGTGTGATAACGTCGTTAAGAAAAGGTACCCCCACAGTCCCAGACCCGTTCATACCCACATGGAGATCTGCAGGAAGAGTCCGGTTGTTTTACAGTATGTTTTCAGGGAGTCTCATGCACTTCCACGCCGGGTTCATCTTCAGTATTTAAACAGAACCCCCTCAGGAACCACTTTTTCTGTCTATCTTAACGCCAAACTGTTGTTGTCCTAAAGAGGAAGAAATAGAAGGAAAAGGAGAAATTGGGATGTTTTATGTTACCACATGAAGGGAGGTAAAATAATGAGGCAGACAGCTGTATCAACCTTCTCTTTATTCTTCCAGCCTTGTGATACTGTTTTGTGCATGTTTCTTGCAGAGAAATTTCCTTCGTCTCCTTGGAATTAGAGTGTGCCACGGAACTAATTATGAGAATACGCTCCCGTTTTGCACCTTCCTTCCCCCACCCTTATTTCACACCGAGGAAGTAAAAGACCCTGAATGATGTTCGTTCAAAGTGTTGGTGTCTGGGAGAGGTAGTTTATGCTGTCAGATTGCTTCAGGCTACCTAGTGCACTACCAGAGACGAAATGTAGGATGCACGTTTCTTACGCTTGGCTGTGCTTTATCGGGAGGTTACGGGGCACTGTGGAAAAGTAAGCGATGGATTCCATCACGGAGTGATGGATGAAATAGAGTAGATGAGGGTTGTTGGGGTGGAATGAGTTTGCAAGCAGGGTCTTTGTATCATCTAACTTTTAATTCCGCTTTTGTCTGAAATAGGCCAAATGTTGCTATTACTGTTCTACAGAGATCTCAAGGATACCTCTGATTCTTACATCATCCGAGGGAAGGTTGGGGAAAAATACTTCAATGTGACTATTTCAGAATGGACTTTTTTTTTTTTTGGTAAGGGCTTGACCCCGTTAGAAATCAGTGTATATATTTGCTTCCTGCAGGAATGGTTGCAAGTGAGTAGCCTCATTTGTCAAATTTTGAAAATTGTGGTGGACAATAGGTTCACAGGAGTGCTTGGGGGAGGATGGGGGGTGTTGTAAAGTGTACCTGCCTATTTCTGTCCTTTTCGTACGCTGTGGATGGTCTCCAGAAGAAGACCACGGTGGTAGGGTGTCGGGCAAGTCGGTGGGATGAGGACCCCCTCTAGTGGTGATGTCTCTTAGCCAGTGGGTTTCCTTCAATCCTTGGGGGGGGTTGTTTTTGGTTTTTTTTCCCCTCCTAAACCCCACGTTTAGGTCCCCTCTGGTAACTGTGGTGAATATGTATGATCACTATTACAGTTGTTACTATGACAAGTAATAAATTAGGTTCATTCTGACCATCAGTGCCATGAGAAGACGGCGTTGTGTTGTGTAGCACTAGCGTTGGCTCTTTAACTTGCCCACGTATTATAACGTTATGTCAAGAAATGGAATAGGGAAGAATCGGAGAACTCACATACACAGTGGAGGAGGGGAAACTTGTAATGTGTTAAATCATAGTAATGGTAAGAAAAGTGGATACAAAGGTACATGTATGATCACTTTGTATTTTGCTACACCCATAGAGCAATCTTAATTTGTCTGTGGCTTTGAGGTGGAGATTTTTAATGTTAATTCTTAAATTAACAATGGGAGACAGATGGAAAAGGAAAATATGCTGACAGTGCTCTGAAAAGTACTGCTTAGCAAGTGTGCGAAACAGCAGAGGCACTTTGTAACCTGTTCAAAATATTTTTCTTGCAACATCTGTACATTTTTATGTCCAGCTGCTGGGGATAGATGCACTTTTTACATGTTTAGAGTCAGCAGTTGTACATCTAGACTCTGTGATGTTGATGATCAGTGTCTAAATGTTATTGTTATGTGTTATTGCGTCAGTAATGATGACTTTCTTGGGAATCAGCATCGGAGCTACTTTTTTCTCAATCTGGTACAAGTTGTAGTTTCAGAATGAAAAACCTTGAGTCCATGCACTATTATGTTAGTGCATTTTTTTTTTCTTATACAGAAACAGAATTGTTTTTACTTTATGGGGCATTCTTTGTCTTCTGTTACTTGTCCTTCCGTCTGCTAAATAAATGGAAATGTCTCTTAGCGAAGAAATGCCATGCATTCTTTGTGGCATAATTGTCATGTACAAACCAGAATGCATTTGATGCTGGAGTCAGTGGAGGTCCTTGCTGCCTCTTTTTTGTTCCTGTAGCATCACTGTCGGTAGAAGTTGCTGACTACAGTAAAAGCTTTCTGTACATCCAGGACATTATTCATTGATACTGGCAGATAGTCGAGACAAGGTACGCTGCTATGCGAGATAACGACAAGTTGTGGGGCATATCTTAAAAGTCTATAGCACTTTATAGTTGCATGACTATATGACTGTTTTCATGACTAGTATATAGCATTTGGCATTAGAATGATGCATTTTCCTACCATTTAGGGGGGGAAATTGGGTAAAGGCTAGAATGAAGTAATTGCTTCATTGGAAAGCATTGACTATTTGATTCTGATAGGCACAATTACATTGATAATACATCACTTGCCTTCTTTGCCAAGGCAAGTGTGGGTCGATACAGTGTTGGCAAAGGTCTGAAGTGCCCTTCAGTAGATATTTCAAAAGTTGTCCGAGATACAGTGCCATCAGTTTGTGGCTTCAATTATCAGTGAAGATATACCTAGCTAATATGGAAATACAGGCTTCCTAAAAGCCTGACAAAAATATGGGTAATTTACAATATAAAAGGTAAAGCTCCATACAGTTGTGTCATGTCGTATATAGACTTCTTTATGTATTTCCTGGCATTCTTATTTGCATAATTCTCCTATGAAATTAGGGTTGAACTTATTATTTTTTTAGGCTCCTACAGTGAATTGCTTGAATTCTTTGTCAAATCCAGTTCAGACATCTCATTTGAATACTTTGAATGGTTTCTTAGTACAAATGCAAATAGCTTCTTCAAAACAATTCCTGTCTTTTATTCAGTATATTCTGAAGAGTACAAAAATAGGAACTTGGTGGCTGGAGTTAAGGTTGTTTGGGTGACTTTTTTACCTTGCAATT
>JANXJC010000008.1:30605003-30642986 GCA_027564655.1 Leptodon cayanensis
ACTTTTTTACCTTGCAATTTCTTGATTTCAGAACTCCATATCAAATATAGATTTATTTTTTTATATATATATATATATATACACACACACAAAATTTCCTTTTCAGTGGTGGATAGATGCTTACTTGCATAATTCCAGCTTTTGTATGTTGTAGGTTTGTGTGTTAGAAATATCAATTTATAGTGAATTTTTCTATAATCTGAAAATTGTAAATCACTGCTTTTTAATAAACTGCTTTCATTAAAATTCTTGGGTAAGATTTGTGATGTAGTAGTGCATATGCTTATTTATTTAATGAATTACTGTTCTGACTTAAAGGCTTAAATTGTTTAGCTCTCCTGTGAATAGTCTGCGATTTTTATTTAATAATGTATTAATAACCACCATTTAATAATGTATTAATAACTGGAAGGCAGGAAGAGTGGAACACCTTGGTAACTTCACTGAAACAAATGTAATTATATGACTTCTGGTATTATTCTGGTTATTTTGACAATGCCATTTTGGTTTCTGCAGTGGCGGTGTTTTACCCTATGTATATATGTCTAGTGGCAGTCGGTAATCTGCCTGTAAAGCGTGAAGTCAGAAAGTTCCTAGTCAGCGGTGGTCCTTCCTTGTGGTGGATGTATTCAGAGCTATAGGCATTGAAAAGTTTTGCCCTGAGGATGGGTGCCAGTCACCAGACAAGGCCTGGAGTCTTCCTCCTTAAATGCTTATTTACTAGTCTGAACTTTTTGCTTCTTATTGTTCGCTCCCAGCTAAGGAAGTGCTTAGTTGGTGTAGTTCCTGCCTAGCTTCCAGCATCGTAACATTTCTGGTACAAAAGCCGTGTCATTGGGCCAGAATTGTGCTGACTCTGTTAAAGATTCCATCTAATATTTTGCTAAACTGGCTTGCTTATTTTTTTGTGTTTGGTTACTTTATTTTGGAGTTTTAACAAACTTGTTCTTGGCAGGAAGAGATGAAGTGAAGCCAGATGTAATTTGAAAATGTCCTGGATGTCACAAATAATGAATGAATAGTGTATTGCATTTAAAGCAAAAAGCTCCCTCCAGCGCATTTGTTGATATTTGTGTCACCTTTTTCATACTGGAAGTTATGGGAAATAGTCCCCTCAGGTGAAACCTACTTATACCATCCTGGCAACCATGAAATGGACTTCTGCCATCATAGATTCAGTAATTTATTACATCTCCTTTGTGTTAGATAGTATAAGCAAATTAATCAGAATTCCTGTAAGCACCAGCAAATTCCATCCCTCTGTTCACTTTCATTTCTGTAGCAAAAGCTAGTCTGTACAGTAACTTCATAATTATTAATTAACCTGAAGCATTAGTCTTCAAATTAATGAAGCAAGGGGGATGTGTAGCTTAGTGATTTGGGAAGCGTAGAGTTAAAAAATCACAGTAAGAAAGTAAAGGTCTGCCAACTAATGATTTCTGTAGTTTAAAAATATTTTCAGAAGTTGTGTAAAATTTTAGTTTCTTCATTATTCTTTTTCCCAAATAATGAACCCAAGAAAGCCTTTGCAAAATATTTTTCAGGAAGTTTGAATTGTGATGGAAACAAGATACATGTGTCCTGTTTTTCTCAGTAGGTTCAAAAGGCTCTGCAGTTTCGTTAAGGCTTAACCCTTGTATTTTATTCTAGAACTTAAATATCAGAGGAAACCTGAAGTATATACAGACTCATTGTAAGATGCAGTAATTCGAGGCAAAAGTAGCTTCGTAGAAAGTAATATCAAAATAATTATGTAAACTTCAGAGGTTTCTGTACATGTTTATATATGCTTTTAAGGTGCAGTATAAAACTGTTATGCAGGCTGTTTTCATTTCTGAAGGCGTGCTTTTCTGTATGGGATTTTCAGAGACAGCTGAAAGCTGCTAGGCTTTCTGCGCAGCTGCATCGTGTTCAGAGGCTCACATTTATTCTAGGACTAAATAAAACAATCTCTTTTCTTCTTTTGCTTCCATTTGATCAAGGAAGTCTGTTTTTTGGCAAAAATTATTGCCACTGCTTACAAAATGTGATGAGCATTCTGTATGTCAGATTCCATTCTAGTACTCTGTTTCTCAAAGACATTCAGATTTGGTATTAATGATACCTCTTATCAGTAAATTATAGTAGCAAACCTCTGCTTTTTCTATGAAATTATGTTACAGTGGTATTAAATAAAATGTATAGTTTTTATTCCTTTGCCTTATGCTGTGAATAGAATTTTTTTTTTTTTATTATTTAGGAAGTAACAATAGATACAAGTGTTGAAATAATCTTAAACTGTGATAACTAGACAATAACAAATAACTGGCTTCCTTTGCTTTAAGTTAATTCTTGAATTCCTTTGTTGTGTACGTAGCGTGTTCTATAACCCATGGTCCTGAAGATGACAGGAAGGGATTTATCCGTTACCATCGGTGGGTTTTTTGTTTTGTCCTTCTTCAGATTAACAGAGTTAAAGTCCTCGAGAGCAAAGGATAGTAACAAAATAAAAATTAAAAAGCATTTTACTGTCACAGTAACGTCTGTTATAGGAGCAGGGTCAGTCTAGTTGCTGTTCCTCTTTTCTGAGGGACTAGAATTTTTCAAGGGTAAGTCAAACGTGGTGGCAACAGTCTGATTTATTCGACGTGAAGGTAAATGAGAACAGGCACGAAGATGGAGGTAAGGTGGCTGGCTGCAGTTTTGGTAGCTTGAGAAGAAGTAACGGGTCTGCGTTCCCAGTTTTTGACCTGCGTATCACTTGAGAAGGACGAGATGAAGGATGAGGTGGGACTGGCCGTGTACCACCCAGTGCCACGCAGGCTGTCTTCAGCCCAGGTCTGGCGTTCAACTCACTCTTCGGGATCCAAATCATAGAATCATAGAATCATTCAGGTTGGAAAAGACCTTCAAGATCATCAAGTCCAACGAGCAAGCCATCTGGCTGCTCCTTCCTCCTTAAATGAGGAAACGAGCGGTATGTAGGTGGCAATGGCACCGCAGCAAAGCGTGATTTGAAAAAAGGGAAGGTTTTCTTTGCAAGCGAATTGTGAAGTATGGAGATCCCTTGCACGATTCAAAAAGTCGTAGCGTAGCAGTCCTCTCTTAATATTTGATAGTAAACATAGCTAGGAAGGCAGCAGGAGAGAGAACCAGTGGTAATTTTTTTGGAAAGCCGTGTTAGTAAACAAGTGTTCTCATGATCAATAGGAAACAGTAGAGGATTAAAGCACTAAAACAGAGGAACACTGAGGAGCTTTCTCCCCCTTGGAAACAGTAATAACATTCATTCAAATAGGGAATGCTTTAGTTTGATGGCAGAAGTGAAGGGAAGATGAAGCTGAGGTAATGCAGCATCTAAGTGCCATCAAAGCCCGGTAAGAGAAAGCAGAGCAGTTCAAGCATTGCTGTTGTAGAGTCATTTAGAAGGGAATAATTTTGGTTGAGGTGCTCAGTTCGACCGTACTGCCGTTGGGGTCAGCAGGACTGCATCCGTAGGCCGTTGCTGTTGTCTTGGTAGAGGATGGGATAACGAAACCAACTTCTTGGAAGCCAAGAGGTGAAGCAAAGTGGAAGCTGATAAGGGGAAGAGAGCGCATGGAATTTCAGCTCGCGTTGCAGGAGGCAGGAGCAAAAATAAAAATGATAAAACCTTCCTACTGACGGTAGTTTTGAACTCAAGCCGTGCCTCTGCGCGGCATACTGATGAGTCTGGAACTGTGAAGGAAGTTAAAAAGATCTTCGGGGTTCTGCCTGTTTGTTCACAAAAGCCAAAATACTGCTTTATGGCCCTAAAGAGAGGAGTCGGATCATCAGTGCTCTGGAAATGTATCTGCTATACTTTGGCTGTTTTTCCCTTTGTGCAGCTTAAGAAAGTAAGCTTCAAAATAAGCTTTGAAGGATCAGGGAGGAGGCTTAAAATAGCAGCAGTGAAGAAGCGAGGAGATCATTAAGTTCTGTTTTTCCCTTGTATCCTTCCCATCAGATATATCACTTTTTGCCTAGGTACACTCCTGTTCCTTCAACTTAAAACAGGTCACCGTTCTTCAAGTCAGGTTATCCATCTGATGGTACGGGTAGGTGGCATTTGTGCAGTTTCTGATGATAAGATATGTTTGTTCTGCAACACTGTTTAAATATTTCTTTAAACCCAATTAATCCAGTTGAACGCTGGCATGCATTATTATTTTGTGGCTCGAGCTCACATCAGTATTATGATACCTCATTTTTCATACGCGGGTAGTTAAGAAACAAAGCTCAGTAACATTTTTTCCTACTGATTTTCCTTTGTGTCTCTGTGCTTAAAATTAGAAATAAAGAATGAATAACTGGTCAAAAATCAAAAGCTTTTGTTCTGTGGTTACAAACACTCACTTGGGGGATTGGAATCCATCATTGTTTTCTTGTATGTACTTATATCAAATCCATTCCTGAAGGTCTTCACCATTTTTATAGGTAACATTCTTTCATAATTGATTGAGATCTAGGAAATACAGATTGGTTTGAAGAGTTACCCAAAGAACGTTTTTTTGTACTTGAAGAAATTAAAGATATAATCCTCGTTTGTTTTCTCTAAACACTATCATTGTTTGCAGATGTCTAGCTGTGTATCAGCTAGATCTTTGGGTATATTATATGAGCTTTGGAATCTGTACTTGGTTCTTTTTGCAAGTATTTCCTCAGCATATTGAGTCCTGCAAATAATTACTTTTTATTAGACCAAATAAATTTTAATTGAATGTTTGCTCTCTTATACGCAGTCTGTTCCATTTCAAGATTGTAAAGGTTAGCGCTAGCTTTATTTTGCATAATAAAAACATTGGCTTAATTTGCTGTCTCGCTGTAGGATTACATTTATTCATTCATTTTAATAAAGAAGCGTAGCTTTTTAAAGTATATCTTTCTGATGGTTCAAAAAATGTATTTTCTTTTTTTCTCTTCTCAGATTTATCCAAGAATAGATTAACTGAGGTTCCTACGGAGTTGTGCCATTTTGTGTCACTGGAAACACTAAATCTGTACCACAATTGTATTAAAATTATACCAGATGCCATAGTAAACTTGCAAATGCTAACGTACTTGAATTTGAGGTAAGTTTAACTTTGCCACATTTTTTGTTTATTTGAAAATGTGTAAAGCTTTTTTTGTCTGTACTTTATGTGTTTCTGGAACAACTGGCTACAGTTTTCATTTTATTGGAAGCGGTAATGCAAAACCGCATTGGCTATAGATACAGCTCTGTATGAAGACATTGTAAAGGCCAAAATGTAAAACTAATTATTTAAAGAAAGACCAAGTAATATTAATCCCTTTCTTTCCCTTATTCTTCTAGCAAATTCAGTACGCTAATCACATCAGCAGAGTCGGATTCTTTTAATTCCCTTCTGATGATAAATTGTGTTGAACTTGACATACTTTTTGTAGTTAAAAAGATGGAATGACAGAGACAGAGGATTAATGTCGTTTTTTTGTGGGGAATGGAGAGGAAAAGCGTGATACTTTATCACTGGTATCCTCTGGTTGTGCAAGGAGTATAGTTACTGCCTTTTTTAGGAGGAAAGGGCAAAGAATTAGGCACCTTTGTCTCTTCAATGAAAAGTGTGTGGGAATACTAATCAGTATAGGGAATTGCTACTGGTTAAAGTGCAGGTGAATGCATATTTGCTTTTGAGAGAGGGCATGTCAGCACTTGGTCAGCTGGGACAAGGTGTGGAGGTTTCTTTGCAGTTAAGTATGTAAAAACTGTAGCAGTGAAGATATAATAATCTGGTCTTTGCGAGAATGAGGTTTCAGCAGGGGACAAAGTGGCTGTTGGGCTTTTAAATTCAAGATATGAAGGCTTGTCATCAGTTTTTTAAACACTGAGGATGTTTCTCAAGCCTTCCTGTATTGTTACTGTACTGCAGTTTTGGCCACTGTGGAACACTAATTTTGGCTCTAAAAATTGAAACAGAATAGTGTGTCCTGAGTATCTGCACACATGTAAGGAATAGGACCTGAAATGTTGAAATAGCGTTTGTTAGATATACATAAAGAAATTAAGACTGGATTAAATTATTAAATTTACATAAAACAGTAAATTTAGGAATTAGAATGAACTCAATTAAAACTTAATGTAGTGATGGAATTTGTGTGAATCACCACAAAACCAGAATAGTTACAGAGTTAGTATCACGTATCACAGTAAATTAGACAAAATAAAAGGAAATTTTTCAGGTTTTGCTAAGTAGGGTCATTTCCCTCAGTTTAAAATCTCCTCTTCACTTGGGTGTCCCCTTCCCCCATGTTAGTTGAACACAGTAAGCAGTCTGCAGACAGAGGAAATACATCCTTGACTTTCTAACCATGTTGCTTCTTGGCAAGAAAAATATTATAGATTTAAAATCCATATTTTTCTGCCTGTTACCAGCAACGCCCATATGTTAAATAGAAATAAAAAGTGCTGCCAGGAGATATATGTAGTCTTTGGGCCTTGGTAGCTACTGTTCATGTTTCATTTAAAGAAATTTCTTTTAAACTAATGATGATTTATTACTTACTTGCCCTGGTTATGTGTTGTTCCTTATCTCTTAGCAGGTTGCTTCAGAGTTCTGTAGAACGTAAAAATTATTTTTACTTAATTTTTTTTTTTTTTTTTTTTGGTGTCTGATCTGCTGCATAGTGTAACTTTTTTAGATTCCAGGCTTCCTCAATTTGAGTTCTTTAGAACTTAAAAAATTATTTCTACTTATTTTTTAGAATAAGTTGTGTCTTGGTCTTCTGTAAAGACACTAGAATTGAGAATCCTGACTCCACAATAAGCATTGATTCTTTTTTTTTCAACTACTGCTGGTTAGCAGTTGGATTTCTCATTTTTAATATCCTCGGGTTTGTTATTTAATACCTGTCTGTCTTCTGGCCTGTTTAACAGAGATACGATGATGGTTTGCTTTGTAAAACGTTTTGAGACTGTTGTGTTGAGCATTGAATATACATCTTTATATGCAGCTTTGTAGCAGACCATGGGATGGGCAGTTGAAAAAGAAATATTTTGACACTTGTGGAATTTTGATTTTTTGTCTCCTTTTGTTTCAATTCAATGTTGCAACTCTTACTGAAATCACACAGGACAATTTTTGCCATCTGTTTTCAGAGTTCAGTCATGCATGTTTGTTCTCCAGAGCCTTAACAGTCATGCAGAAGCTAACTAAATTGGTTCTTACTGGGGGGCCGCTTTAAGTTACTGTTCATCATTCTCCTACAGGTTAATACCCATAAAAAAGAAAAAGTTATATTTTAAGAAAACCTTCAAACATTCTAGGAAAGACAGTAGTTAACATGTTATTCGGTTGATCTTAAAGTTTCTTCTGGGAATTGATCCACAGATCACAAGAAATTAATGTTTTTAATCAGCTGGAGATTACAAAGGGTCATGGTGTTTGTCATCTTTAAGTTCTAGCTTCTTGAGTAATTGTTACTAGAATGAGAACCTAAATCTCTTGAAAGTTTTCTACCAAGTTTTGCCTTTCTTTGCAACTCCTCTAAATGAAAATCATCTCTCTCTCTTCCCCGCTGCCCCCCCTGCCCCCCCCCCCCAATGTGGTATGAAGATGTTTTACCAATGAGTCTTGGAAAGATATGAACCATTGAAGGTCCCAGAATCTTTCGCTGTATTTACCTGGGTTAATATCATAGAATCATAGAACAACAAGTATCAAGTAATCTTCAACTATAAGTGTGCTTTAAAGGAATTGAGAAAATAACCATTTTATCTGTAATTTACTTATTTGTCTTTCAGTTGGAACAAAAGACATCCACTATACTGCCACATGAACCATAGGAATGTTTAAATACTCGCAAAATACTGTCTCGGTTGACTTTCCTATATTCATTAGAAAGGGAAACAGCTGTTCTAGGTGACAACTCGTCTTGTTACAATACTGTTAAACTGATATAATGCATTTTTTTCCGGAGTGGTAAATTCCACAATACTAAGCATTCCACAATATTTAGTCAGTAATACAGATATTTTTGATGGGCAAGTGTTTTCTTAATGATTACCATTCAAAAATTTAGATTTTATCTGCATAAAATCTGACTCATGAAAATGAAGGAATTTTACAACACTCAGACTTTATGCGAGTATACAGTAGAACATCACTGGTGTTTTTAATGGTTGTTGTTTTTTTGTTTTGTTGCAGTCGAAATCAGCTTTCTTCTTTGCCAGCTTGCCTGTGTGGTCTTCCTCTAAAAGTCTTAATTGCAAGTAACAATAAGCTAGGTTCCCTTCCAGAAGAGATAGGTCAACTAAAACAGTTAATGGAACTGGTATGTTAATGAACTTTTTATTTATTCTTTTTATTTTGATTTCATTTGTATTTAACTGGAAGCAGTAAAATTCACTTTGCAAATATATTTGAACAAATGCATAATACTATAATACAGGTTAAAAAATTAACTTTTGAACTTCTCAAGTGTGTTGAGTAGTAACACAATAATAGTTTCTTTTATGCTCTTCAGGACCCTGCTAAACAACATCGCTGCCCTTGGTTCGTTCAAAACTCAGCTTCTAAGTTCATCATCTTTACCAGTTTCAGTCACCACCTGCACTGGCTCCCTGTTTTGCTGTACCAAGTTCATAGTTCTGGCATCAGGCTCTGCAAGCTGTATTCCCCCCCTGCAGCACCCTCCCCTTCTGCTCCCTTTCCCTCTGTTGGTACGATCTGCTTGCCACGCTGCATTCCATTAGTGAGACTTATCAGTCTATTTTCATGTTATTTCACTATTTTTGTCATGCGGCCTTCCTTTCCTGGAACACCCATCTAAACAGATTTACAAAATGATTATATTCCTTTTGTTTTCAAAGCTGTCCACGCGACTACTATTTCTGCGAGCAGTAGATCATCTATAACATATTGTCTAGGAAATGAGAATGTGAAAAGGCAAAAATTATTTGGTACCTTAATTTAATCGGACATGTTTTATTTAAACTTTGCATGTGGAAAATGCATATAAAAGAATGCTTCCCTTTCTCTCCCTTTATCTTCCTCTTTTGTATATTGTAGGCTGAGACTCTGAATTCTCTATGGCATATGCATTATGTCTTCTGGTTATTTCTGTTCACCTTGACCTCTTAAGACAAAAATTGACAAATAAACTACATTTTGACACTGCTAATTTATGCATTGTAAAACAATGATACTTGAACTTTCTTCCAACTGCTGATATCTCCATTGACAGCATTTATCTTGCACATCTTTTCGGTATCTGAAAGTGCCTGCTTATCATATTACTATTTTTTATAACCGTAGTTTCTCTACTAAATTATGTTACAGAAATTGAGCTGACCTTGCTTTAGGCCCCAGTCCTACTACTCGTTCTTCATATGTGGAGTGAAGTGGCAATTTGGGGGCTTTTTTCCTTCTAGTATTCTTTTTGTACAGCATCCTGTGGTATCAGGCCTCTATTATTTATTACCACTGATGTGGCTGTTGGTGAGGATGGGGGGGGGGGCAGTTACTTTTTCCTTTCTGGGTTATACCTGAGCTAAAGACTACGAAGTTTGTTTGGTTTGGTGAGCATTATTAATTTATCTTATCAAATATTATAATTTGTGTGTGTGTGATGGGTTTAATTAGATTACTGAAATGGTTTTGATTTAATTAACCTTCAAAAAAAATGTGTTAGCCTATATCATTGTTTCTTTTGTGCTGAAAATAGATTCAATAAAAGATTATGGTTCCAGTTTTATATATAGTTAAAGCTGAACTGTATTAAACACATCCTAATTTAGGGGATAGGATGACTGAAGAGATAATAAAAAATGATTGGAACCTGTTAGCTCTTGATTGCTTCTAGGTTAAATGTGGCCCAGCTTAGTGGCAGGGGGCTTGTGAAATAATTGAAAGACTTGGCCTTATTCTGTCTGGTCAAAATCACCTGTTTTCTTTGTATTAACTGAGGTCTGTGATAATATTTTCAGTAAAGAACTGCTGAAGTGCTTTCGTATCTAATTTCCTCTCCAATTTCAAGTTTGTAGCCTCCCCGTAAGGTGAACTAGCATTGCTGTTGCTGGAAGTGTTTCATTTATTAGTAAGAGATTGTACACAGCTTAATAGTAGCCCTTATCCTTATTTTAGAATTTTGAAAAGTAAAAAACTAAAAGCTTGAAAATCAGTGTAGATTATACTCAAAGGAGAGAGGGTTGGTTTGGGATTTTTTCAAACCAATCGTATGTTTAAATTAACACCTGGAATACCGGATTTTCATGTTGCTTTCCAGTTACAGTATAATTTCAGTGTTACTCTTTGTCATGAAGAACACAACAGTTCCTGCTCTAAAAATATTTCATGAGAGGCTATAGCAACATATCACTGTGGTAGGCTAGAAGAATTAAGAAAGCTGAAGGTCTGATGCTAGTTCTTTGTGACTAGAAGGGGGTGGGGGTTAGCGAATAACAAGTTTTTGTTAAATTGGACGTGGTACTGTTCAGATGACCTGATTACTTTTTTCAGTGCCACCTTGAGTGTTTGGTACATTTCCAGTGAAAGGAGTTGCATTATTTAGCTGGAAATGACTCAACTGTGTGTGTATTGGGAGAAGCAAATAGTGGTAGAATTGAGAGCCAGGGTCTGTATTGGCATATATAAGAAAACGCAGTTTAGATAATAAGGTGATCATTGTTCTAAAATGAGTAAAAAGGGAAAAAAAAAAAAAGATTAAGTCATACTGCAGTTGTTGCACAAAACACTCAGCTGCATGAGAGCAGTGCCAGCCCGAAGAGCGTGGGGCTTCCAAGGGACACCCTTCCCCAGCCCTGGGGCAGGACTGGCTCTTGGTTTGGTACGTACGCGGCGCTGGCGCTGAGCTGGCCCGGGGGATCCATCCTGCCAGGTGATGGATGCCACCTGGCTGCAGGCAGGTCTTGTATCGCTAGGACTTTGCCAAGCACCCTCAGGTTCCCAAAGTGTTTCACAAGCTGTGTGCAGCAAAATCTGTGTATACACAGTAAATGGATTTTTTTTTTTTTTTTAATCTAACTTGTTGAAACAAATTTTACCTCTATAGTCACCCTGGAATGATATAAGCATAGTTTGCTGTAAATTAGGTCAGATCTTTCCAACTAACTCTGCTTTTTTTCCCCCTGCTCTCCTCCAAAATGGGGTAGGCAGTTCTTTTTCTGTTACGTGTATATATTTATATAAATTTCATACTTGTAGCATAGAATGACTTAGATATTACACGCAGTAAATTTTCAGGTATTCTTTTAAATTTTAGGGTTCTGTGTTGTATTGATCTGACAGCTATCTTACAGGCATCAACATACAATTTATTCTCCCTGCAGGATATCTTACAATTATTTGCAAAATTTGGTTGGGAAACCTGCTTTTATTTGCAGCTGTGTAACTCAGTCATACCTCTACTGTCAGCCAGGAGGACGAGTGCAAAACTGGTGTGAAGATAATCCGAAACGTATTTTCCATCAAAGAAAATTGGGCAGAGGTGGCTCAGTAGTTATACCCAAAACTATCAGATGTACGGTAAAATTCTGTTCTCCATCCTATCAGGCAGTATTGCACTTCTGCCTTCTTCAGGTAACAGCCCTCTCCATCTCCGGGAGACTTCTGTCTCGGGTTGGAAGCCTTTAAATCTCTCGACCGAGATTTAGGTCTTTCACCTCAGTCACCACATCTGGGCCAGCAGCCTGACCAAGTGGGACCTGTTGCCAAAAAGGATCGAGCCAAAAAGTGCTCGTGCACTGTGTAACTTCTTTTTACCATTCCGTATGGCTTGTACGTCACAAGCCCTGACAGAATCCACGTGCTTTTTAGGAATAACAGCTCAGTCAGGAGTCCCGAGTTTTAAAATGGATGTAAGGAGGAAGTTTACCTCAATTTGGATGGTTTAGATAAACTCCTGTGTGTGTGTCAATAAATACGTTAATATGGAGCCAGAGCACCATATTTATTTTTCTGTTTATATTATGCTGAATTTTATTGGTTTAAGATCATTTAAACTTTACTATAAAAAAAAAGAAAAATGGTGATGACTTCAATTTGTTTTCACGCCACCGAGCTTCATGCCGCAGAAATTAATGTTAACTTCAAATACGTTTCTCTGATCTTGAGAAGTTGTGTTGTCGTGGCAGGACATGGCATAACTGATGAGAACAAAATAAAACTAATGCAAGAAGTCTGAAATTCAGCAAACGCTAGCCCCTTGGAACTTGAGTAGGTGTTTGCACTTCAGTTGGCTGCAGACGTCCATGAAGTGAAGTTCCAAACTGCTGGTTGCGTAGTTCCTTTAAAAAATATTAGCTTGGATACCATAGGCATTTGACTTTGATAGTATTGCTTCCATTACTGCCAGAGTAATGGGAAAGATAAACACTGTCTCTGTCACATACACACTCGTGAGGTCTAATAATAGTCGAGAGCATAAGTGTAACTAGAAATAATGTTATAGGTCTTTGTTTTCCGCGGCTATTCAAGCAAAGTAATAAAAAAAACCTTGGACTGCAGTGTTTGGTAGGATAAAGGATACCACTGTCTCCAGAGATCTTGTGAATGCTGACATGCTGTCATAACAGATCAGTCTTAATAAGGATGTTTTGAGAGGTTGTAAGAGGACTTGTTTTTGAGGCTACACATTGCCAGGCTTTTTTTTTTGCTTTTTTTTTTTTCCCCCTACTTCCTTCCTTCTCTGTCTCTTTCCCTGACTTGTTCTGATGTGTGTGCCTAAGTGTACTTGGTCTAGAGTTTCTCTGCCACAAGGTGACTTTAAATTTAAAGTTCCGTGCTCTAAAAATTGAGTATCTAATTATGAAGTTGTTTAAAGTCTGTAAATTAAAAATAGGACAGTAAAGCTTTAAAAATAAATTATCTGGGAACAGTGCAATTAACCATACTTTGTGGCAACTTGGGCAAAAGATGCACTCATTAACTGGGATTTTTAATTTCCTTGTCTAAAAGCTAAAATAATTTCCTGACTGTGTTTTGACAAGGGAAGGAAGCTTTGGCAGCAGTGAGATTTTGTTACAAGGAGAAACATGTTTGATACAGGGACCAGCATTGCCAGATCACATTTTGCTTTTACTGTCGTTTTCTGTTAACTAGCTTTTAGGCTTGAAGATAGAGAGTTAATGCTTTTGACTAGCATTAAAGCAACTATCTTCAAAGAGACGACTTGGAAACCTGACTGAGTTGTAGAGTTTTTGTAGTCTAAGAGCTCCCAGATACTGTATAAATCCATTTGAAACAATCAAGAAAGTAGGAGTGAACTTCCTAAAAGTATTCCGTTGGCTGTTCAGGAAAATTTGGCATTACCACACTTAGCTCTCATACTATGAAATACTGTTTCCTTTTTTTTAATGCAGAAATGGAAGCGTAATCGGGATATTACTCAAATTTGCAGGTTGCCTGGGATGTAAGCAGAGGTTTCAACATCCTTTTGATTTGACACTGAGTGTAGACTGTTTGGCAGCAAAAATGATAGCTAGTATCTTAAAAACCATCGCGTTTTAGACTGACTTAACCTAAGAAGTTGATCTTCAGTACACATTTGTAGCAGTTTCTTATTAGCAATAGTGTTAAGGTATGCTATTTATCACAGTTACACTACTGTATCTAAACATGTTGCTTGAAATTGTGCTCAGTATAGCCAGACCCCATACTTTCAACTCATCTTTACAGCAGTTAGTCCTTTAGGAATGCTGAAATGAAGATGGGTTCCAGTTTCATCCAGATTATTAAACCAGTTGTATTTAGTCATCAAAATCAGACCTATTTAGAACCTGTCTAGGCAGTTAAGAAGTACCTTTTACAATACTATATTGAATATCTGTATAATACTAAACAAGACCTGTCCTATTTTATTATGGCCTACTATGTGATGTGATAATCAAATATATGCCTTTCCTGAGCATCATTACAGAATGCTATTGCTGTTTCCTCTCTTTTTTCCTTTTTTTTTTTTTTAAATTTTGTTTAAATGTTCCCTGTAGAAGAACAAGAACCTTTTTAAAAGGTCAGAGCCACACACTAGCAGTTTTACATTTTATCCAAGCGTATTTGGTTATATAATCATGGTACTGAGTTCTTCATGTGAATAAAAATTGAAGAATAAAAAGGTAGAACGTCTTAAGCAAATGGTTTTGAATGTTTCAATAGAAATTAAATTCACTTTCAAAATTAACTTACTCTCCAAATAAGAATTCGCTCTGGGTTTTAAATAATGTATAAACATTTTCTCATGTATCTATTTTTTCATTGTGAAGAAAGGACATAGATGGTTGCATGTTTTCAGGTTAATAAGATGTTACAATGGTAACAGCAAATTAGCTACAGTTTCACATCTGTATTGTTTAACACTTAGGAGCCAAAAGTTCATTATTTCTATTATTACTATTTTGCTGTAGGATGTCAGCTGTAATGAAATCACAGCTTTGCCACAGCAGATAGGCCAGCTGAAATCTTTAAAAGAACTGAATGTCAGAAGAAATTACCTCGAAGTTTTACCCCAAGGTAAAAACAAACAAACAAAAAATCCTAGTACCTTTATGGTAGCTCTTTTTATTAACATTTTGAAAGTATTTTTTAATCATGTAAGTAAATAAGATTAAAAAGTAACAATTGCTTTGTGTTCAAATTTATTCCATTTGAGTTTGTAGAATATAACATTCAGTGGTAGTCACTAAATAACAGTGTGTAAGGGTTTTTTAATGAATTATCTTTATGATTCTAGGTATCTTTTAAGTTGCACAAGTACTTACATGTGAATGCAGTATGGGAACTGTCAGCTGAGTTTCAGGAAAAAAAAAAACCCAACCTTCAAAGTATTTATTTTAAAATTTATTGTCACTTGTATAACAATAACATTCTTTTAATTTCCCAGTATATAATGGAGTAAATGTTGATCATATTCCTGCCTGAGTTTGTATTTTTTCCTGAATGCAAAAGAAGGTTTATTCAGAAATATTTTATTATTTTATAGCAAAAATAAATACAGATATAACACCTTCTCTCTTTTTTGTTACTTTTAGAACTAGTACAGCTTCCCTTGGTAAAGTTCGACTTTTCCTGCAATAAAGTGCTTGTGATTCCAATTTGTTTTAGAAAGATGGTGCAGTTACAAGTATTACTGCTTGAGAATAATCCTTTGCAGTCTCCACCAGCACAAGTAAGTAACATCTATAATTTAAATTGTGCCTTAATATTGGGTGGATGATAACAAATTATAGCTTATAAAATGTCACCTTCTGCAATTAGGGGCTTCTGAACTTAGCCATTACAGACATTATTTCTCGATATATAAATAAGACATCAAAAACTTCCTCTGTTCTGTGTATGAGTCTGTGCACCACTTGAACCAACATGAGCCTAGAAGATTTCCACTGTTAGCTGCCTGTTTATTTTTTGTCATTCCTATCTGCATATGAAACTTAATGTTGGAATATGTATACAATTTTGAAAAAGAGAAGTGAGAAACTTCCTGGATAAATTTTCTCTCTATTAATAAGAACCCATTTCTAGAAGGTTCTACAAATGTAATCCATGTGAAATTTATTTTACTTTATAGTGTAAGTTTATAGATTGTGATACACAAAGAAATCAAACTCCTGAACTGTAGGCCATGCTGAGAAATGATAATAATAAATGAATGCATCCTGTGCTTGCTGCTTAAGGCCAACTTTGTTGTTGTTGACTTACCGGACAGGGGATTCAAACTACATCTCTGAAAGCTACAATTGTTCCAGATCGACAGCTGTTGAAATACTTGAGAGTTTTTATTACATTGGAGAAATGCTTTTCATTACCAATGGTGATGCTGCTCCTAAACTCAAAAAATACAGAACAAGTTTCAGCAAGCACTTGAGCTAGAAGTGCGCAGTTAAAGAAAAAAAATTCTAAAATGCAGGTGAAATGCATCATAAAGATGCTTGGACGCTAGTGAAAACAATGTAACTAAGAGTATAAAAGACATGCTGATCAATTAAATGTCATTATTGACTAATTTTGGACAGTAATTATTCAATGTATGGTTAGTAATAGGCCATATGATATGTTTATTTGTAATTCTTTTTGCGTGAAAAGCTCATTTGGATTTTTTAAAGTAGAATACATTGTTGTTTTCTGTCTTACTCTCTGATGGTATTCATACTAGTACACACAAATAATTGATGTGATAATTGAAGTAGTTCTTAGTAATTAAAAAAAAAGAGTAAAATCCATTTCCGTTTACGTGGTATCTATTGTGATGTTATGAGTTGGTTTTCAGGGAGTTTTACGCTATGTGACATTTGGAATAAATTATTTCTTTCATTCTAGTTATAAACCTAACTTGTTTTTCTTGTCTAACAGATTTGTACAAAGGGTAAGGTGCATATATTCAAATACCTAACTGTACAGGCCTGTCAGATTAAAACAGCAGACTCACTGTATCTTAATGCCATAGAACAACAGCATTTGCCACAACCTGTGGAAGAGAGGTATGTATGAAAATCACACTTAGTTTTTTCATGTAACACTTATAAACAAAGTGAAATAAATATATTTATATCTTTAGCTTCCGGAGTTTCATTTGTTTGGATGCTATTTAGAGTGTACTTTTTTGAATAGAGATTTGTTTTGCTTTAATCTATTTTATTCTAGTGAAATCCATATAAGAGTTTTAGAATAAAATATTTTTAACAGTTCTGATTAAAGTTAGCAGCACGTTAGGAAAGATCTTGGAAGTGAACCTTAGTTTAAATCTATCCTCTTACTACTAGGCTACTGGAATATATTGAAAATAATTCATATGGTAGTATCATTAGGTGTTGGAACTTTCGTGTAAATCCATTAACACACTAAATAAGTTTTAATTTCTTACGTTGTTTTGTGATTTAGATATTGTCATGCATCCGTCACATAGTTGTTTTAAGCTTTTTTTATTCGTCCAGAGGCTTTTATCCATCCAGCAAAGAGAACTGCATGAATGTTGAGACCCTTTTAAAGTGAAATGTGCTAATTTGTTAGCAAAATGAAAGACAAAATCTTTAATGTCTTGCATCAAACATCTAGGAAATGTCATCTTGTATTGTGGCTTAAGGAAAGGAACTAGATACAAAGCAGCTCCTTTCTGTGAGAATCTCCGTAGCTAATTGGAAACCAGCGTTTAGCCACCTCTTTCTTTGCTAACATGGGAGGTATAATATAATAATATAGTATAATAATATAATACAATCAGAGAAAGTACAATAATGTCTTATTTTTGGAGAGAAGGACTCAATAAAAACAAAGTGTTGATGTAAATAAAAATAGAGGTGTTACTGATAACACCTGGGGGGGGCTGGGTGGAAATCACTGTTACGGAATCTCCCTTTCAGTCATCTAGGCAAGGTTTCAGGCAAATTTTTTTCCTCCATGTATGTTTGGAAACACCTTTGTGAATTTCTATCAGATAAATGCCAAAGGTGGGAAGAATCCAGGATGAAGAGTAAGTTTTCCATTTGGGAAACACCTGCTTGTTTTCCGTTTGGTCTTTTACTATATAAGAAAATTGACAGGAATATCAGGTCCTGGATGACATTTGGTTATATAGGAGCGTACAGGTTAGGGTCGGGGGATAGTACAGTGTAGGTACCAGTTGGTAACTAACAGCCTAATGTCCATCACACAGTAATAACCAGAATTTTATTTTAGAGAATAACTTCACACTTCTAAAGAAAAAAACAACCCAGTTAGGATTTCCATAGGCAGTTTCTACACAAATTCCTTAGTGTTTACTAATAAGAAATAATTTAAGATTAGGGTTAATCAGACACCTTATTCATGCAAAGACTGATAAAGTTCTTTTTTAAATTGCTGTGTCAGTCTGAATTCAAGATTACAGCTTTCGGGATTGCAAATAAGGGGATAATAAAACATATTTTAAAAAAAGTTAGATGATGAGAGTTTTGCATCTACTAGTGTACTTTAAAATGAGTAGAGGTCATATTAGGTAATGAAACCAGAAGAGAGAGCAGTTGTCATTATTATAGTCATTTTCTTAAAAACCTAAATTTCAAAGTCTATTTTAAAGCACCAGAAGGAGGTTTCTGTGTTAATTACTTCAAGCCTCAGGGAGATATCAGTTCATTTTTAATGCATCAATGGTTACAATTAAATCAGTTGAGTTCAACTAGTTTAGTTGCTTATCCCATGGCTAAATGACTTCGGTCAGACTCCTGTGCTACTTAGCTAGTAACTAAGCATTTTTACCTAGTGTATAGACAAAAGCAAGCTTTACAGCAGATCATTTCTGTTGTTTTTGTTAATCCTTAGGCTAACCAGCTATTCCATCTGATCTATTTTACTATCACCAGACTGCAAATATGTAGTTTTTAACCATATTAGGCTACTTCACCCTCTACCATTAAGCCTGGTTGGAATTTTGCTTTCATTTAAGTAAAACTGGGACAGAATTCTAATGGTAAATGTTATGATAGCTTTTTATTGATTTTTTTTATTTTTATTTTTATTCACATATAGCATTGATGACATCTACCCAAGTAAAAAGGACTCCGATTCAGGTGTTGGTAGTGATAATGGCGATAAACGTTTGTCAGCAACAGAGGTAAGTTGCCTGAACTCTGTGTCCAGCTCCCCTTCCAGCACCCATATTTTTTACTATATTTTAAGTTGGGTAACAATGTGAATACGTTTTTAGCCATCAAAACTGTGCAACCACATCCTTGGCATGAATTTCTCGCTAAGAAATGGATAAAACAAAGATAAAAGGAGACTGGGGGGGGGGGTGTTTGGTTTTGGGTTGGGTTTTTTTGTGTTTGTTTTTTGTTTTTTTCTCTGTATGCTTTCTGGAGAGGGCAGGGAGATACTTGCTTACAAATGGTCAACCTACCAATACTGAAAATTCACTACAGTTTTCAGGCAGTTTAGATAATCTAGAGAATGAGGGTCACACCAGTATCCATGTCTGCTGTTTCCAACCAAGTAAATGTCCTAACAGTTACGCGCCTGGCTGCTTCTCACGTGTTTTCTCTTTGACTGATGACTCTTTCCTGTTGGGAATTAAGAGGAGTTCGGTGTGCCAAGTCCCGGTATGTTCTGTGGTGTCGTGGTTATGGCACTTTGCTGTAGTGCAGGAACTTCAGAAACTTTGCAGATCTTAATGCCTTTCCATGCTCTGGCAGTTAGGCAGTGCTGGAAATAAGCCTTCAGAATTTTTTCTGAACTATGTTATCTGACTGAGCAAAGAAAAAGGATGGCTTTCTAAGACTAGTGTTGTCCTAAGCAGTTAGAGCTGACTTTCCTAGACCTTTTTTCCGAGGCACTGCTCAGCTGAACAGGGCACTAAGTCTAGTTGGAGTTGAACTGAGTAAATACTGATAAATAAGTAAATAATTTCCAGTATAATTCAGTGATGATCTTTCTGAAATGAACAAATAATGGGATTTGTGGTCTGACCTAATGAGAAATATTCACGTCACAATAAAAGAATGACCTTCTTGCTACTTAAAATAATTTTACACTGATTCTTCAGTGGTTTTTGCCTCCTTTGAGAAAAAGGGATTCTGTTGCTTTTGAAACAAATGTATAAAGAACCAAGCTTAGATACTGAATCTGTAGTTACTAAAAAGCAAATTGAAAATGAATCCACTTACACACTGATTGGTCTTTTAAATACAAAACCACTTAAAACCCCACAGGGATTTCCAAGTATTTGGGCAAGTTTCTTGCTAGATAGAAATGAAGCAGAATTACCGTGATTTCTAGCCAGACTTCCAATGGTTTCCTTCTAGTTGTAAGAGCATGCAGTCCATTCAGAGATGCTTACAAACTGTTTTGCCATTCTTACACTTCCTGAAGCTGAGTTAGCTTGTTAATGAAACTGTTATTCCAGAATTTCCTCTTTAGCTATAAATAACACCTTTAGAAAATAGATCATCTTTCCTGTAATCAAAATGTAGCAACCTGAATGCTGCAAAAAATGTTTTAAAGACAACCAACAGTGAACCGATCCATTTTTATTAGCACAGAGGCTTTTTCTATGAGAACTATTTACTCATTCCATCCCCGCCTGATTATTGCTCTATTATTAAGGAGAAAATAGGTGCTGAGATCAGTAATCCCAAATTTATTGGGTAGTAAATTCACCACTCGCTTTTCCTTCTGATGCGACCTTTAGTACGTGTTACACATGAGAATTGTGCAATATTAGCATGTTACGAATACAGATTCACGTATGTTGTTAATTACAATCAGAAATCTACGTACCAAACATTAGATAAACATTAAATGATCAGTCGTAAAGTGGTCATGAAAACACATTTTTGGAGGGTTTTTATAAATACATCAGACATATAGAAACAAACTACGGTTTAGTCTGAAGGCTAGCGGCAGTTGAGTTTCAGCTCTTTTACAGAAAAATACTACAATGTCATTTTGCATTTGTGTAACTGAAAACCAGGAACTTAAATGAATCACTTGTTTGAAAACGAATGTATTTTTTAGGAAGCTTGCTAATTAGCTTTGGGCCCATACGCGTAGGAGGGGAGTACTTAATGAACAATTTACCTGTTTCTGTCTGGCTTGTTGGTAGGGTAATTTCAGGGTCAATTCTTTGGAGCTATAGTCATTTGGGGCATTTCAAGTGAAAGGTACCTTGTAGTGTTGCTGTAAAATTGATCACAGCAACTTGAAGGCAAATTCTGCTTTAAGGTAGTGCACTCACGTACCTCATCTTTTAGGAACAGTGTAGCATTTTGATTCATTTTCCACCTCCCTTTGACCTATTTTTTCCTTAGTTAAAATTCATTAGAACAAGAGGGTACTTGTTAAGATCCAGATGGTGTCCCAGCTTTATTACCCATAAGAGTGATGCATTAGTACCAGCAAGAATGTATATGAAGATTCTTTCAAAATGCATCATCTGAATTCAGTGTTGGAATAATGTGGGGTATTTTTGATTCTTATATGTCTACTGTCTTCTATTGCTAGCTGAATAAAAATAAAACTGTGGACGAAGGAAGTGAGACACAGTATTTCACCTGTGAAGGAGCAATACTTTTGTACTATCGCAGGCTGCTTTGGGTAGTTTCTATTTCATGGTACACTGGCAGGAAACACCTGGAAAATCAATTGCAGAATTCTGTAGGCCCTGAAAGCGAGACGTAGCCTCTTAAAGGAATGATTTTCTGTTTCAAAATTGAATGGCCCATGGCTTTTTTTTTACACCAACATGCCAAAATATTTTCCTAAAAGCTGTATGTGTTACTCTGCTGAGAAAAAAATCTTGCCTGTTTTAGTATTCAGAACTTGTAAGAAAGTATATAAGAACATCTTACTGTAGTATTTTCAAATCATAGTTGTGAAATTAACAAAACAGGAATCTTTGATCTAGAGTAACTAAATTTAGTGCTTAAATGTCACATGAGATACAGTCTGAAAGAGAGAGAAGGAACTTCACAGTAACCGTGGTTGTCTGAATGAATTTATACTGTGTATGTCTATTTTTTTTTTATTTTTTTTTGTAAAAGCTGTTGGATTGTCATTGTTTCAGGTCTAAAAACGAATGACTTGTGCTTAGAATACTTGAAGCGTGGTTCGTTTATTTTCTGTTTGAGATACTAATTTGTTTCATTTTAAAATAAAATTTATTTTAAAATTTAAAAATTATTTTAAAAGTTGACAGATAGGAACAGTACTGTAATGTTAGTTCACTTCATTATAAAGCTTCATTATTTTGATAAAGCTTTATCAAGTCCTTGAACATCCTTTTGAATTTTTTCTCTTTAAGCAGAAGAATACAGCCAGTGAATTCGTAGAGTTAATAGCATGCAGTTTATTCGTAAAGAAGAACATTTATGGTGGTCCACATTTAAAAAATGCGTTAAGTCCATGGTATTCTTGGCAAACAGGAATAACCACGTGTATTTTCGATACAGTTTTTTAAGTGCAAAGCAGATTTGCTCCATCCTTTATCACAAACCTTAGCTTCAGGATTTAAAAAAATATTTTTTTATATGGAATATGAACATATAAAAGTAGTAATAACGGCATAATTCTACTAGAAGCTAGCAACTGTGGGAAAGAGTTACTGATTGTGTGTAACAATCTCCCATTCCATTGCAGATCTTGTGTTAACAGTGAGCTGAACTGATAAACAGGCATATACCATTTCCTTAAAAATATATATTCTTAAAGGCTATGGAACAAACTGCTATATATGTATTATAGCACTTACAATTACAGAATACATGTACGGAATATGTATGCGCAGAGTAGCGAGTTCCAGAAACACGCAGCATCTAAAGAATGACCAACGCCGTTGGGTTTGCTGGGAAATGCTTTTGCGGAGCTCTGGAGGGCTGTCGTAACGGTAAAGCTCTCTATCTCAGGAGAGCAAGACTAAAAATTTGACCTCTTCTGCAAACGGCGGTTTTGCTGTAGCTCACCTCAGGAGAGAACGTGAGCAGGTCACCGCCGGTCCTGCAGGACGGCAGTGCCCCAGTGCCCCGGGACAGAAGCCAAGGCAGTGAAGCGTGTCAGCGCTTCGTTGTGGAGCCACCGCCCGTAAAGTCATGGACGAGATAAGCTGGTAGATAAAAGTAACGAGTTTTAGTGTACCAACTAATATGGCTGAAAAAAAATGAATGCGCTTTTAAGGCAATGAAGAAAAGCTAGCGTACTGGAGAGTTTCTGCTTTTTTTTCAGCTCCGCCAGTTAATCTAATAACAGGTGTTGCCTCAGCCTACAAAGTTCATTTTACTTATTTTAGGCATTAAATTAACAAGCCGCAGGGTAAAGCAGGGGAGAAGAGTCTTGGAGGGAAAGAGAAAAGGACTGTGATACGAGGCTCAGTTTTTCTACAGACTTTGGTGGCTACAAGGAGCCTCTATTTTCAGCTGTCCCGGGAAAGCGCAGGTGGAGCCGCGCGGTGGAGCGGTGTCACGGCAGGGAGAGGACCAGTGCAGCGAGGAAAATAGGGAAAGAGGACGGATGAATTGTTCTGCTGGGCAAGCCTCCTGTCAGGATGTATTCAGCATGACTACGGCTTCCTGCAACAGCATTTGGTCATGTTAGGTGCTCTGGTATCCTCTCCCATGTTAGTCTGCCACTCTTTAGTGAGTACTCTTCTTGATATGTCCGTTTTTATCACTCTTGGTTTGAGCTGAAAGCAGTGTTTCTCTTGTTTCTTCTTAGCCTTCTGATGAAGATACTATCAGCTTTAATGTTCCAATGTCGGACATCGTGGAAGAAGATCAGGTTGTGAAGGAAGATTCGGGTCACCATGCTAACTCAAGAAAAGGTTGGAATGTAAAAAAAAGTGGAAGTTAAATACAGGGAAATTCTGGCGATAATTCCATGTATAAGACTGTAAATTCAGTTTGCAAAAAATCACAGCCCAACAAACATCAGCCTTTCAGGAGTCTACAAACGTCATCTTTACATGAGATCCATTTTATTTACTGCTATTTTTCCTTTGAATTTTCAGGGGTTTTTTTGCACTGGATAAATACCTTATTAAATTGATTTTTCTTGCTGATGTTCTAGTTGATCAACAGGTATTTTTGCCACCCCATGCTTTTTAATTTTTTTGTAATAAATGCCTACCTACCCAAAAGGCTTTAAGCATGCATATGCAGTCATGTAAAAAAGAAGAAAAAGTGTGCTACTTAGAACATTTTTTAACTATACAGAATTGAGGTCCTTATAGTTGTTTTCCATAGCAATTCCAATGAACTTGTTACGCCTTGTCTCAAGAGTTAGTAAGTTCTGGTTCTGACTTGGGGAAGAAAAGTTGAGAGTTGGTTTAAACCATGCTTCCCAACCGGTAATATTAATGTATAATAACTTATCAAATGCTAATTCAGATTTTGAGTTAGCTATGTACAAAAGCAGAGTCTCTTTCTCTAGTTGGACATAATGTGTATATAAAGCTTTATTAATCAAAGTCAGCATTACCTCTGGAAGCAAGTAAATCTCTTCAGACTTTGTGAGAAGGTGTAATTTTATACAAATTTTATTAAAGTAACTTATATTTTTCTAAATTATATCTGCGTACTGATAAACAATGTTTCTACAAGGTCTGGATGTACTAATGATAAACGGCAGGATGAAGTCAGTGAGTAACATATGCACACACATAAATAGGAGATCAGCCGTTGCCCGGTGTTACATACCAGGTTAAATGAACTTCAGTTGAGATACTCATCAGAATTCGGTAGAATACGAAGTGAGATAGTAAGAGCATGACATCCTACAGTGTTTATTAGCAAACTGGAGAGGGTAAGTTATAGGATCAGACCACTTCAAACAGAGGAGAAAATTATTACTGCCGCATGCCCCTGGAAACAGTATATGTTGGCATAGGCTCTGAAGGCTCTGAATCATTCTGTTGACTTCTGCTAAGAGTTTGAGTGTTTGTTCAGCATAACAACTCTGAAGTTGCATTAAACTGCAAGTCACTGGCTGAGACATCTGAATGTCTTAAAATACTCTGCAGCTGTCCAGCTGTGCTCCTGTACCAGTACTGGCAAGACATACTTGGTGTAGTTCAAAACTCACTCCGTCAACGCCGGTTGTGGTGCTTCTGATCTACAACTCTGTGAGCCCAGGGTATTGATTTATTACAACTTTGGAATGAATTGGCATCACTTATTAAAATGCAAAGGTCTTAACCTGTTTGAAGTTTTTAATACACTTTGAAATTAAGCTTTGGTTTTGAGCTCTATAATTTAATACACTTAAATTATGTTGAGTAACAAATGTTGAGCTGAACCAGAAATCATTCTTCTATCTTTTTTTTATTGTTGTTATTAGTGGAATTCCATCAAGGATCTTCTCACCTGATTGTCAATGATAAGTCAAGAGAAACAGGAAACCAGTTTAATGAATCGGATACTCTTACTACTGAATTTATGAGTTACATTCAGGTAAGTTTGTGACAAATTTAAGTGGGGGGAAATATCTTCACTACTTTCATAAGTATAGAGCAAACAGGAGTGACAAACTGCAGACATTTGAATGAATAAGAGACCGCAATTGATACTCATTGTCATAAAAGATACAGAAGGCAAAAATAAGCAGGTAGGCTTAAAGTGATTATAATTAATCTAGGAGGTCAATTTACCCATAACTCTTTCTAGTATATGTGAGAGTTATCCTTTAACTATATTTAAGGCTTTAAGAAAAAGTGGCAGGTATGATCTGTACTATTTGTTTTATATTTTGAATTGAGCAATTTGTGCATTTGTTACATTAGTAAAATGCAAGACGTCTTTCAGTGTCAGCTGTGGTGGCTAAAGTTATGAAATAAAGTTACGCTATTAAAAACAGATTTTCTTAAATGTTTTAAAATTATAGTAGAAATTGAGAGATCTATAAAGACAAATGATACCAAATCTAAAATAAAATCTATTATTCTAGGAACCTACCTCTTACAAGATTTGGCAACTTCCTTTCTTGATGGATTTAGGGAGTATACACTAACTCTGTTATGAACTTCGTAGATGTTATAGGTGATAGAAAAGTGCATTTGAATAATTGTGTGTATAACAAAATGTGTGTGTGTGTGTGTGTGTAATAAAGTATGTGAGAAAACACAGGTTATCCACAATAAGAAAGTTTGAGATGATACCCATAAGTCTTTTTTTGTACGTAAAGGTCTGGGTGCCGCTTTAATTTCCTTAAGATGTTATTACTGAACACTGGTGCTCTGGATTGCTGGTTACATGTCACAGGTAGTGGCTTAATCCATTTGAAAGTATTACTCTTGTCTTTCTGTCGTGGTTAATGAGTACTTGCTCATCAGTCATGTGGCATCTTCCTGGCATATGGCTTCTTGTCAGGGAACTGTGAAATGTGTTTTCTTTTCGAACTGTTTTTCACAATGAATGACCTTTTAGAAATCGTTCTGTTGTGTCCTTTTTCTGTTTTAAGTTGTATTTCCCCATTCATATTGTCATTTACTCATTTTTTTTCTATTTGTGTCATTAGGTTTAGCGGAATATTTCTAGACATGTGTCTGAGGAAGCTGCAGTAGAATCCATAGAAATGTACTACAAAACATTAGTGATTGCTGTTGTGTGGTGGCTCATGAAATTCACTTGCTTTATTATATAGTAAGAACTGCCTGATGATTTTATAAATTAAATGTAGCTAGGTAGACTGAGGAGCTTTTGAAAGATTCTAGAGAAATTTTGAGCAAGTGTTTTTTTTTCTGTGAAAATTTATTTGCTGGATACTTTTGCTAGATGCTTTGTAATGCAAAGATATTTGAGAAATAGTAGCATTTTGTAGCATTCCTGTGGACATGATGTCTCCTCTTGATTTATAGACCAGAAGGGATTTATCTAGTATGGATATTTTTAGACTAATTTTCTCCTTCTGTGGAGATTCTTAAGGGGTGCATTGTATCACTTCCATCTTCCATCTCTTATAGGAAGAAATGTGCTAGGAAGTAATAGTGGAAAGAGAAAGGATGTGGCCTTTCAGCTTCTTGGAAACAGACTTTTGGTTCTGCAAAAGATCTCTTTATTTGAGCAACGTTTTTGGTTTTTCTAGCAAGAAAACCCTTGCAGATCTTCAGCTAGTTGCAGGGTCTCTGAAGTGGCAGCCACAGAGGACTTGCACTTAAAAACAAAGTAAAAAAAAAAAAAAAAACAAAAAAAAACCAAACAAAAAAAACCAAGCCAACAAACTTTTCCCTTTCATAGTTACTGAAGACATGTGGTTCTCAGAAAACTTTATTTACATAGTAAATACATGTTGCTTTTTCGGTTGCTATTTTTTGTTATTTACAAACACAAATGTGAATTCAGTAGTGTTGATTAACAGGAAGAGTTATTTATAGTTGCTGGATGTTTAGGACGCTACAGGTTATCTTATATTAGCTTGTTCTTTTGCGACTTTTATACTTAAAAAAGATTGAGGGATTTTTTTATAGGTAAAATGTGATTACTAGTAGTATTTTTAGATAGGTAAAATGTTAATAAATGATTGTAGGTTTCCTGTATAGAAATTTTCAGCAAGTGCACACATTTAAGGTGAACAAAGTAGGTAAAAGGGGATAGAATACTTTCATCCTCCCCTGGGAAAGGGGTACACACATCTGAAGCTGACTGCACGTAGTATTATGTATATATTTTGTATTTCCTTCCCTCGTTCTTATCACTTCATCATCTTGATTTTCACTAGTGTACCATTTGAAGACTATTCCCTTGGGAATGTCCTCTATCATAATAAGATAATATTATCTAAAATAGTGTGTTGCAAACACTGGTTCAGTAAAACATAGGTTACTGTACTGAATTTCAGTATGGGAAAATTGCCAGAGTGAGCAGTTTTATTTCTTTTAATTTGTTATCTTATGGCAGTTGTGGTCAGCGGTTGGTGACTTGAACAGGTCGTACATCCATTTTATTCTGAGGACTTTGAACTCGGGGCGTTTTCCTTCTTGTGCGAATTTCTGACTCTGTTGTGTTCTGTGGTTTATATTTAGTCATAAACTAGAATGCCTTTTGGGACAGTGAGGGTCTTCTAAAATTGAAAATCTGGTTAACCAAACCATGCATAAAATCAGTACAACTTGCAGGGCAAAAGAGGAGCTTAGGCTTGGAGGATTTTGTAATTTGTCAAGTGCTAGCCCTAATTTGTATGGCCTTATTTATAATATCTATATAGTTATGCCCAGAGACTGAGGATCATCTTCTAGAATAAGTGCTGCATTTTGGTCATCTTATGATACGTGCCCTTATGGGAAGAATCACGTACTTCATTCCTGTAAGGAGAAGAAATAGAAGAAAGAAGGGCTTTATTCCTTCTACTGGGGATTGGAACTGGGAAATGGGCCATCTTTGGGGTACGTTAGAGAAGCTGGTACACTCCTCAGTGACGCATCTTGCAGAGTTGGATAGCATTTATTGGTACAGGGTGATGCGACTGATGTGCCAAACACATGACACAAAAGAAGATAAGTCTTTCTGTTTTCTGCTGTTCATTCTCTGCTAGTAGAAATGCGCATCCGTTCAGAGAGCTTCTGTCTTTACTGGCAGCTGAACTAATTCAGTGTTCCTCCCTATCTGAGATGAAAGAGAAAAGAAAATTGCAAAGCACAAAATGGAAGCATGAAGCAGTCAAGTTTTCTGATAAGTAGCACTTCATGGTTGTACGTAGGACAGTGGGAGCTCTAATTTATGCCTACATTCAACCCAAAATAACTGGCTGACTGATATGAATTCTTCCATGCAGTTTTTGTTCTGATTTGTTTTAAAAAAAATATTCATAGCTTTTAACATTCTCAAGTAGGAATCCTGTTAATAATTATGGATGAAGTATATAATTGCTACGGCTTGCATATTTGGAATTTGCTTGTTCTGTAAACAAATCTGGCTGCGGTAGGAGAGCAAGTAAGAGGAGAGTTAGTTAGGGTTGTGCTTAATTGAAGCACTGTTTGCATACACCAGAAAGGCACAAATGAAGTCTGGGACGTAGAATAAAGAATTCACATGCTGCTTGACTTTCTTTTTTACTGTTAAAGGAGGGTAAGGGCTGTTGACCTCAATAAAATCTGAACAGTGAATAGAAGGATCTTGTAATCAGTATCTTAAAAGGGGGTAGGGTGAGGAGTGGAGCAGAAGTGTTGGATTGCTTCAGCTAGCCACCCTAAACTGTTACGTAAATTAGGTCAGTGCTGAGTCTGAAAGCAAAATTTATCTGCCTACTTAATTGCAAAGTTCAGTTCTCAATATCACTTTGTCTGCTTACAGAGCAGAGCAGCAGAGTGTGATGAATTACTGAGAATAGAAGAGGACACACAATGGCAAACAGATGAAATGTAAGTATTTTTTATGTATCTATAAGTAATTAGCTGCATCATTTAATTAGATTGACGAGAATTGGCAATTCCTTATCAGTTAATAATTTTGTAGACTTGGAGGCATGACAGAAGCACAGCCTTACACTTCGTGTGCGCTCAGTGTTTTATACATTATTGCCAAATAGAGCAGATGTTATATTACAACTAATTAATTTGTATGCACCAATAATGCTGTAATATTTTTTACCTGTGTAGAATGCAAGCTTTTCAATTAGGTATTTTGATATTTAGTATGTTAATGGCATTGGTAAAAAAGGATTTTATTAAAACTTGTGAGATCTGAATTTCATGTACATTTAACAAATTGTAATTTAATTGGAAAAAATCCCTCAGTCTTTTTTCTTCTTTTGCCGTAATTGTAACCCTGAAGCAATCATGAATTCATAGATATTAATTCAAGAGCAGAGCAAGTGAACATCAGTTGCTGAGGCGAGCGCCTAAGAAAAGGGGATTTAACATGACAGTGTACTGTGAAGTTGTCACTCATCAGAGCAGTGGAGTCCTATATGATTTAAAAACAAAAACTGAAGGAAGGGAGGAACGTGTACTTTCTGAAAGAGCCTTACTGGCAGAACTAACAGGAGATTGTGTTTCTAAACCCAAAAAAGCATTACAAATATTGAAAAGCAAAAGAAAGCCTGCTGGTCCATTAAAAGAATCATTGTATTTAGTACTTATATTAAAACAGTACATGTGATGAGTGCAGTTAATGAGAGTCAAATACTGGTAAATAAATTTCCAATTTTAGAAGTCAGTCTGTTTAATTGAATGCTAAAAGTTTTGGTTCCTCACATTTGTTTATGTATGTATGTATTAGGTTGGGCGGCTTTGTTAAGGACAAAGTGCTGAAGAATTTTTTCAGAAGAAACTCTTTTCATAAGTTCAGCACATGCTAGTGTGCACAGAGGCTGGTTTTTCCCCTCTGTAGTGTTTGCATGCCAGTTGGAAGATAAATCTCACAAATTGAAATTCAGACTACCCTTGATAATTGCTGTTGTACCTCTTTTTTGAATGCTTTTGTTTTCTGTTATAGAATAAATTTATCAGAAGAACAAACTATTGATATAGCAATGATAGAACAACTGAGAGAAGCAGTAGATTTATTACAAGATCCCAACAGGTATGCTTACAATAGCTAACGTATTAATGTATGTATTTAAAATTTTTGTGAATTACTTTTAGAGTTCTTTTTTAACTGATAATTGAAAGTTCTCTGGAGTTGCGAAGTGCTTTGTTAGCATACTGATGTTTTTCAGGAGGCGCTTAGATAGTTAAGAAGGAAACTTGCATTCTCTCTCCGAGTATCTAGACAAGGATCCCAGTGCATTAAGAAGGATTTCAGGTATAAAAGAAACCGAAATTTAGAAGTGGAGACACCCCTTAACCATTCATCTCGTGTACGCTACTGTGCTTTTCTGAAGTTTTGTCTAGGATTGCCACATTTTTTTCTAGGGACTATAAACTCTCCTCTGCTTCTTCATGCTTGGTTTATTTTGTGGGAGTGGAGAAGGTCTTCTGGCCCAGCTCCATCCCAACTTAAGGGAGCACAAAAAGGAGGTGCCTGAATTAGTGGTGGAGTTTCTGTAGTCTCCCTCTGAAATCAAAAGGAGAAAGAGGAAGAAGCAGCTAGAGGAGGTTACTTAGATTTCCCCTGACTACAGAAGGCAAGGTTTTACAATTTAGGTGCCTGTTGTAAGTGGCTAAAGTCAGGTAGAATGACTCTGGATCTGGGAATAAGCAAAAGAATAAGTATTTAAAAGGAAATAAATGCTTGTCCTGCTGAAAAGGACTGACAAGCGTGGTGTAAGTAGTTCTGTCCAGATGCTTGCTATTGCTTTTCTTTGCATAATCACCTTCAGAAATCAATTAAGTTAATTTCAAAACTAGGTAACTCGTATTTCTTCATGACTTCTGTGAGGTAGTTGGTTTACAGCTTCATTTCGCTGAAGACTAGAAACCTCCTTGTCACTTCCATCCTTAAGTATCCTTGTTTCTCCTTCCTCCCTTGGCCAGTTTGCTGTAGCTCTTTGTTCTTGCAACTACGCTGTGCTTTAGTTTAAATGCCTATTTTACTGCTGCTTTTTCACCTAGCAGACCTTTGTACTTTTTAGGACAGAAATTCACTCCTGATAGTATTTCTAGAGAGACAATTATCTGGCTTTATTTTGAATCATATAAAGAATTACTTGAATTCTTGAATCATATACTAAATACTTGAATCACAAGTATTTTTGCTTAATAAAAAGTCGTGCAAATTAGGAAAGCTTTTTGGTTCCTGTGGCTTCTGTGAGATAATATACTATTGCTTCTGCAGCTCATATGAGGCTTATTACTTTGTGGGAGAACTGTTGCAATTAAAAAAGGAAAAAGTCTCATTTGGAGAAAAGTGACATTTAAAAAATTTCAGTTAGCCTTATAAATTTTGTCATTTTGGGTTTTGTCAAATATTACCCCATTATTTCCTAAATATTTAGGTTTTCTTATTAAATTATTAAAAGGGCAATAAAATACAGAAAATTAATCTGTTTCTCCATGAATATTCAGATGTGCTTTCATTAGTAACACTCTAGTAAATTTAAAATGCGGCTTTTAAAAATGGCTTATCATGTCATGCACGTCTGTATTTGTCTACTGCTTTGTTACAAAGTGGCGTTTTTTTTTCTTTTGTGGCTTCACTTTCTTTTTCTAACCTTAAGATATGAGTATTTAATTTACTGAGCACTATACAGGCTTTTCAACGTACGTCTCCCATATGTTAACATCCAGACTTACCCAGCAAGATATACCTGGGTGCGTAATACTTGCCAAATGATGCTGTAGGCTTTCAGTCCTCTGAGCCATGGGCTCCTCATCATTTCTTTTATAATTACTGCATTACATGGCAGTTTGCTATATGCTTGCATTATATAAGGCAGCGTGAGAAAAACTTGTTTTTCATACTGAGTAGTTTTTGTGTCTTTATTCAGATCCACAAAGGAATTTACATGCTTCCATTGCTCCTTGGTTTGAGATGCATGAAAGCTTTCATGTGCTTTTAACTTAAACTTAGAGCATGGAAAAAATTACAACTTTCCCCATAGAGGTTTCCTTTGTGCATCACTAGAATTCTAATCCCCTGGTCAGGATAACCTAGCTGAAATAACTAACTCGAACCAGAATTATCCTTATCTCACACTGAAGGCCATTTAGGAGTTAGAAAGAGAAACCGCTGTAGGGGCTGAAACAGCAGGTGATGCTGACGCACCTAACGTGCTGACTCGAGTTGAGGGTGCAACATATCAATGTTTTCGCTAACGGAGATGACAAACTTGTCCAGTTACTGTTGTCCTAGCGTTCTGCAGAGTTTCGAATCTGCATACCCTATGTGCACATAAGCAGCGTTGCGGTTCTGGAAAGGAAAAAGATTTCAGACTCAACCTTTTTCAGTATTTTCGGATCTTTGCTTCAGATTCCTATAGTCCCTTTCCTACATTCCCTGCTTTCTTTCAGATCATTGCCTGTTGTAAATTTATTGTTGCACTGCTTTATTTTCATCCGCTGTAAATTAAATTTGAATGTCTAACCGGGGCTGTGGCTTCTGTTTGAATATATAGAGGTTGAATATAGAAATGTACAGTCTTCTAGATAATGGCATGGTTGTTGGTAGTAAAGAGGTCCTTTTGTTTTGATACAAACCATTGCTCAGAGTGACATTTTGCAGATGAAAGCTTTAATGTTGCTTTGACTGAACTGGTGACAGTGAAGCATGAGGAGGCATTTCAAAAAGTTCTTAAGAGATAACACTGAGCATGTTAAAACCATGACTATAAAAGTATTTCATGTATCCATTTGTTTAAATACTGAACAGAATGGTTACCGAAGCTATACCCCAGTGCAATGTTTTTATTTCAAACCTTGCAGATTAAGCATGGATATTTCAGAGAGCAGTGGTGTGAATCTGTATCCCATGGAACCAGCAACAGCTTTAGAATTTCAGGAGTCTACAGTAAAGTGTGTTTATCTACCTTTTTTAGAAAAAAATAATGCATTTGTTAGATTCATCGTATTCAAGTTTCTACACAATGAATTACATCTTTGCATTTTATCTTTATACATAGCTGTCAAATGCAGATGGAGATGTCTTCCCTTGGTCAGGTACGTTAATGAGTATATTATTACAAAATATTTGTGGGGGAATGACAGGAAATGAGCCAACAATTTCATCAATTATTAATCTACCAAGTAGGGAAGGGAAAAATTTAGTAGGCTGGAGGACAAAACTAATTCCTCTTTAACATTTTTATGGATTTTTTTTTTTATTTTTTTATATGTGTATAACTAAATTTTTTCTGGGTTTATCAGTTACTTTTTCATCTTAGGTTTTTTTTTCGCCGTGACTCATGTATGCCAGTTCATAGCCCAGCTATGCATACTCGTCTACCATCCCAACCCCCCTTATCTCCCTGTTCTGGTGTAGGAAAACAGTACATTCATTAAAGATAAACCCAAAGTATTTTGTAAACTAAAAATCATTGTTTTCCCAGAGCACTGTCCCTACAGTTACAGAGAGTATATGAAATATGATTTGGAGTTTTACAGTGTGATATATGCTGCTTATTATTTGATCTGTACCCTGACTGGTGAACTGGTATTCTTTATGAAGTACTTTGTTTAGATTTACATTATCTACCTATTACTACTGGAACTGCAAGTATATAGTATCTGCTTACTCGTTTGTTCACTATTCATCACAGTATTTGTAAGAAATACTTCTGAGGTAATGTTATGCAAAAAAAGATAGAGTTCTATTTCCAGTGATACACAGTCTAAAGAGTTGTTTATCGTACAGAGAGAAAATGCTGAAGAGGAACTAGAATTTCAGAGGAGGAGGGAGCTGATTATGGAGAAAGCAAAGTCTGAAGTGAGAACTTGTGAACAGGGTGAAAAATGGTCATTGAGTCAGGTACGGAGGTGTCTGGTTGCAATAAATGTGAAAACATTTGGAACGGATCATTGCAAAATGATCAATTTGTGTGCGGAGATAATAGTGGGTTTAGGCTCATGAGGTTGGTTTTTTTGCCTTAGCATGAACCTCAAGGTTTGGCTGTAAATGGGAAGTTGATTAAGACCTATCTCTCAGGAAAAAACTTGATATAATGAAATTAATAAAAGTCTTTTCTTCCAGTAAAAACTATAGTAGTTGCAGTGGTTGCATTCCCCCGGAAAAAATAAGTCACCTCAAAGTTAGATCTTCAATAAAATAAAACATCTGATTCCTCTTCCCCCTCACCCCAAATACTCTTGTAGTTACATAAGCTGCTAAGTTTTTCTTAACAGCGGTATTTTTAATGTGTTTGATATTACAAACAGACATATATAGGTTAAGATAATAGTTTTAAAGTTTCAAAAATATTTTAAGTTTTGTGTACATTGCAACTATCCAGAAATAAAGGACTATGAAAAAAATCATAATTTAAATATTTGATGCCTATGTTTTTACTTCAGAACTTGTTTGTATAGGGATTTTTGTGACTGCTCTTGCAAGAAGATTCTGAGAACAAAATTACATAACATTCTGTCTATATTGGTAGTACCTTTATATGGTATCTTAATCTTTTCCAGACATAGATTGAATCTGGTTTATCTTGATGCTTTTCAAGTATTCTGATGTGTAATCATTACCGTCAAATATTCCTACGATATCCTTGTGACTTTGTTAGGCTTAATTTTGTCTTTGTTTTTTCTTTAAAATAGCAAATTCAAAAAATTGAGTTGTTCATCTCTCTTGTTACATTGTTGTACGTTGGGGTTACCATGCTTCATTTGGAATAGTTCTTGCTACGTCGCTGAGATTAACCGATAAGGCTAATTCAGTATCACAACGCGGGTGGTCTCTGTATTTTAACGAACTGTTTAACAAGGACGGTGCTGATTCACTTCTAAGAACCTTTTAAAAAGAAATAAATCTTACTGAACACTTGTAGAGGGCCTGATCTGGACTGTGGGATGCAGGTGAAGGCGCCAGGCACGCTCCACGCAATGGAAACACGTCTTGCAAGAGCAAGTTTTTAATCATGCTACATTCTCTGTAGTACAGTAAGCACTTCCGTAGCTACTTATATTACTAAATTAATTCCGTTTAGCACAAATTCAAAATTCTGACTAGTGACTTGCATGCTGTGAGTGAGATTAGACCTGCCACGCGGGCATAACTAGCAGGTCTGCCCCAAGAACGGAGTCCCTGAGCACAGGGGTGCTCGACCCTGGGAGTCCCCAGGTAGAACTGGCTGGGACCAGATGAATTAAATTTCTTTCTGTTTATTCTAGGTAATCCAGTGGTTGAGGTGATATCATGAAAGGTGTCTAAAGCTGAAGAATTTTTTTTTCAGCTTGAAAAGTAGCCAAGAAAGGTCATGAAGCAAAATGGGTGTCTAATCTTCCTTCCCATCTTGCTAACTTTTGGAAAGCTCTGTGACTGTTGGGGCCAAGTGTTCCAAGTGCTGTCTTTTGGTTTTGTTTCCATTTTTAATCAATTGAAAAAAAAAAAAATCGGCCCTAAGGAAATGATTTTGAATTGAATTATAATTTGTTTTTACTTATGCCAGCTGTGTTTCTGCTGACTGAGTTATGATTGATGCAGGATTAAGGATTGTATTTCATATTTATTAACGTGATTGACATGTTTCTAATTTAACTGTAGCAGAAGTGGTAACAAAAGGCATGTTACATTGCAATTATAAAATTAATTGCTTGCGGAATACTTCTCTCCTCAAATCTGTATTTAAAAAAATTATATTTGCATATTAAACTCTTGGTGATAGTTTACAAAATCTGTGAAACAAAATTGGATACTGCATTTGAACCAACAAACATTAAAATCTTATAAATGCAGTTATGATCACTTAGCATTGAAACTCAAAACTGAATGACAAATCTGTGTGAATAATTTCCACAAAGTTTTTTAAATGTTGTTCAACTGGCGATAAAAGTATTTATGATTCATGAAAATTAATTGTTTCAGTGAAAAAAAGAATTAAGTATTAATGCATATCTGTTATCATGAGTAAAATATCCTGTTGTGGTGTATCACTAATACAGTTGCTGAAATGGTCTTTTTTTTTTTTTTTTCCTCCCCCTCCTTCCTTTCCAAACACGCAGAATGATCTAATTGTTTGGAATACAAGTGGGCAAACCTCTCACAATGAGGTAAGATGCTAGTGCCATTTGTTTGTCTCTTGCATGTTTTATATGAATGGTTTATATACTAAATGAAACATGTAATTGAATATCACAGAAAATATGACTGAGCTCATCAGTAATGGCTATGTGGTTTATTTGGCTTGTAGTTTATTCCTTAAGGATTTACTAGGGTATAAAAATGTGCTTTCTGATAAGCTTGTTTCTGAGTTCTGTACTTTAATATAAAACATCTAATTGTTTTACATTTTGTTTGTTCTGCCACATTTTCTTTTTTTTGACTCTTCCTTGTTCCACAAGAGTTTCTACTGATGTCAGTGCAATTTCTTTTTGCACAGTTGTGTCACGTCCTTGGTTAGTTTTCAGAGAGGAGTCTGATTTTGTTGATCCTATTGCTTTCACAGTGCAAATCTCAGCAGAAGGTCAAAAAGGGAAACTGCAGGGAGCTGCTTACGGAGATTTTTTTTTTTCCCTTCATATTTTCTGTGCGGAAATAGGGCTTCTCCCTCTATTTTGCACTGCGTGTGAGCATCTTGCAAATCCGTGAGCACCCAGCCACCTTCCATCAGTCTTGGCGGTGGGACTCCGATAGTTCCTGGCTCCCCGAGGAATCGCTTTTTAAACAAAATTCCCATTATGGAGTTTGGTTATAGGACTCTTTCGATGTTACCGGTGGTGGTATGATGATTATACCTCGCCTTCTGTGTGCTGCTGTTCCATTTTTCGTGCCGCAGCTGTTAGCCTAGTTCAGGCTCAAGGACAATCCTGCTCCGAGGTGTATGCTTAACTTCCTCTTTTCTGCCTTTTAGGCAGAAATTCGGTGTTGCCTGGAAAGTACCATGCAGAATGGTAATTTATTCTGTGAAAGAAAGCAACGTATCTAAGGAAAAAAATGTCTTTGCTTTGTTTTTCTAAATGTACTATGCCACAAAAATGTATGTTTGATGGAACCTAACGATTACATGGGAGAAAACAAATAATTGTGCTTATTTATAGCTTGGGGGAATATCTTGCAGTCTTTGGACAGAAACTCATTTTTTCCAGCAAAGGAATAGGATGCAATAACAAAGAGAGACTATCGTAGGTTTGAGGGTATATTGTGATCAGATTATGGTGGAGTCGTTGTAGCACACAGTATTGTTAACATTTGCATTTTATATGGTCAGTTGTGCTAAGATACTCTGGATGTTACTCTTAACTTTAGATTTATGTTCTTGAATTACACAGAACAAGGACAAAAGTCCGACAACATCTCCTACTACAAACACCACGATCCCTTTTGGCCTGAAGCCACGATCAGGTAATGTGGGAAAGAAAATAAACTGATTTTTGTGCACTTTTTTCTTTCTTTTTTTTTTTTTTTTTTTACATCTGTGTTATTAATAGATGTCTGTATTTTTTCCCTTAAGAAGGCGGTGATGAAACATTTTCTGTACAACAGTTAGAAGAAGATTAAAACATTTTAAGGTTGTAGGTTTGCATCAAGATTGAATTTGTAACAAGTATGTATTTGGCATGTTATGTATGGATCAGTTTTCATCCCTTAGTAATAAATGAGGTGTTTTATAAAATAATGTATATGTATGCTTAAAAAATATGTCTATATGTATATAAATACATGTATTTTATACATATACACACACATATATATCATCTGGGCTGACATACTAATTGAAATATGATTTTTGCTTAATTGGTATGCAGTCTAGATTTTGTTGAATAATGTATGTGAATAATTAGGCTTGTTTGGAAAACACTTATGCATTGCTCTGAAAATTGCTCATTGCAGTGAGTCTTTCAGTAGTTATGCTTGTGTAAGGATCAAGCATTGTAGAAAGATTAGATGTTTACTTCAGCCAGCAGCTGAGTTTAATGCATTTGCAATGCACTAAATCTGCATAACCATCAATCTTTTAACAAGCAGCAGTTTATTTGAAAAAAAAAAAAAAGAAAAAAAAACCAAACAAACCACAAAAACAACCAACTTCT
>JANXJC010000008.1:30643086-30683817 GCA_027564655.1 Leptodon cayanensis
ACAAAAAAAAACCAAACAAACAAAACAAAACAAAAAACTACAGATGTATTTGAGAGCTTGGATAACAGCTTCCTTTAAAAACAGGACTAGCTACAGGATTAAACTCAGTTTTTATTTTCTCTGTGCTGAGGTAGTCAATATTAAGTGATCGCACATCACCTCTAAAGACTAACTATAGGTTTTCCAGTATTTTTCAGCATCCTAAGGCCGTAATTCTGGTTTCTCGCATTCACCACAAATGCTTTTAATCAAATGCTGGTAAACCACTGCAAGCTTGTAGTTTCCATAACAAAATATCTTGGCAATAATGGCAGCAGTTTCACATTTGAGTGTTTAAGAAATTGTACCCATAGATTTGTTTTTCAAAAAAAAAAAAGTTATAACAAGCACAGGAAATGGTATTGAACCAACCTTGTTTCATGAAGAGGATATTTTAAATTTCTCACGTAGTTGTGACATACAGTTTGACAGATCTGTTCAGCTGCATTTCTTAGTTTGTTGGACTCTTAAGCTCTGGCTCTATTCTTGTATATTCCTGATGCTTTAGAGATGTTGTTATTTCTCTCTATATTTAAAGTATGGGTTAAATGATGAGCAAATGGGTCCTTTCAGGATTTGGAATAAATAAAACATGGAGTAATATTGCACAGTCCAGTGGCAACATTGCGATAACGCTGTTGGGAGAAAGACGTATGAAGGCAAATGGGCCCATGCCGTGTTGCTGCTTTCACGGGACGTATCCTGTGTTCTGCTGAGCTGCCGGGAAAATCTGCTGCCAGGGACTGGAAGCAGCGTTGTGGGAGAGAATGCAAAACCGTGACTTCTTGTTCAAGCGTTAGTTTAACGTGCGCTTCCAAGTCTTGGTATATCAGTGCGCCAAGATGTCCTAGACTTAATGATTGTAATAGGTCAGGGCAAAATAGCCTATTGAATCTTTTTAGAGGATTTTTAGGAAGACTGGATTGCTATGGATTGCAACAAATCCTCCAAGTTACATAATGGAAGACCAGATGGGCACAACTCCTACAGTTCTTCCCCTGACTATATTGCAGCTATGTGTAGCCTCATTGAATACCAAAGTCAGCTGGTTCTAATCTGTTGATTTTTCTACACTGTACAAATTCAAATTCATATATTTGAATCGCTTTGAGTATGCCAGTACTATAGTGTCTTCTGGTCACAGCTATGTGTTGCAGAAAACTTGATAATCTGAATTTATTTTCCTTTCCATATCGTACACTAGAGAGTCACCAAACTAGAGCCATTACTGCACAGTCTTTCACCTCATCGCATCCAGTTTCCGTCATGTTACCTTGAATTCGTACCATGGTAAGGCAGGGGAATTTTGGCAATAGTAAAACTTTAGGTTCAACTTCAGATAAAAAGACAGTATATTAGCTGTGTGGCACAATGTAACAAAGTGAAACCTTGCAAAGGAATAGTGAAGCTGGGTATTGTTTTCTCTCATGTTCCCACCCTAGAATTACTCTAAAAGTAGTATTAAAATTTGTTTTGCTAACACATAAGAATAATTTACACATAGAAGTAGTACATGACTGAAAATAGTGGCAGGTTTGTGAATTCTGCATTTTTTCCCCTTAAAGCTGGCTAGCTTGCCATGTCTCTAGTTTCTTCATTGTATTTCCTTTAAAACTTTGTGCAAGTTTTGTGTGAGTTTGAACCATCCTATCACTGTCTGAATTTGTACTTGTTAATTATATACTGCTTTATTGCCCTAGAGCTGAGCTAGTCTAGGGGTCCAGAAATTCTGTGATCCAGGAAAGTTTTTCAGCTCAGTTTGTAGTTTATTTTAATAGCTTTTTTCATTTAAGTTCTTCATGGCCTTAGAGGAAACCTTAAAACTAACTATTTAACTTCATTAGAGCTTACATTTGAATATAAATCTCTTAAATCTGAATGCAAGATTAAAAGAACATTGAAGTGTTCTATCTAAAATGTGTACATCATGCTCTGTGGAAAAAATAGTGGCAAATTTTCAATGAAAATACCCTTCTGAAATTTGAGAGTTTATTTTCACTGTGTTTATTTTCATCTATTTTAAATGAATGTTGCTTTCTATTTGACTTCCCCCCCATTGTTTCATAATGATTTATGTCTATTGGAAAGGTGAAAGTAAACTGTTCTAGGCTTCTCGTAAGAATTCCAGTTTTTTGAACTACACACACAAATGGAAGTGCTTCCAGAGGATAAACCACAGTGGCTTAAATTTCTGTGTTAGTACATACTGTGTTAGTACATACTTATATGTGTTCAGGACTGAAGGTCCTTTATTCTTTCTTTTTAAAGCTAGGGAAAATATTGGGAAAATTCATATCTGATGGCTGATATGATACCCAAAGAAAATGTTTCGAAAGGTAATGAATGTGTTTTGACTTCTTGACAGATTCTTTTCAAGGGTCAGATGTTTACATAAAAGGTAAAAAGAGAGAGGATTTTTTTAATTTTTCAGACTATTTCCTCCTGTATTTTAAATACTTTCATAGAGTATGGGCTTCTCAAATTCACATTAATTTTGAAAACCTTAAAAAATTACTATTGAAAAGAACCCAAAATTACAAGTTTTCTTAGAACCATAGTTTTGCTCTTGGGAAGTACTTTTGCTCTCTGAAAAGGAATCCCTCAAAATAGCTAATAAATTTAAACTCTTTGTGCTTGATTCATGAATTGGTTAGAATGTTCAGAGTGGTGCTAATTGTCAAAACTGAGTGTTGAAAAGTTCTTGCCACGATACCTTTAATATGCCAGACCTTGAAGCCTGAGCACCTACTGGTAGATCTTGCAGTACTCAAGAATATTTTTTGCTTTTGTTCTGGTCACTGTGTTTCATAATTTCTGCTGAACAAGGTAACAGCAACACAGACAAACAAACCAACCAACCAAATTGTGCTTTCAGAGGCTAAAAGAAGCACTGCCAAAACTCAAAATCACAAAGCAGTTTGTATTGTGAAGTGAAAAGTTGTTCCCTTGCAACTGTTTACTTAGCATAATCTTACTTGTGAATCCAGTGTCTTCATTTTTCATAGCCTGTAGAGAATTTGAAGCACAATGTTGGTAGACATGCTTGCCTCGGTGTCTTTTAAGTTTGTTGGAACACATAACGATCATTAGAACTTGACAGTATTTTTCCCTCTTTTGAATGCTAGTTACTGGTTTTCTAATCTCTGGATATTTTTCCCTTCCATTTGTTTTCTTCCCTAACTGCATTATCTGTGCACTTTGGAAAATAGCGAGAATCCTAATTGCCAGCATAATTAAAGTCTGTTTACTGTTTGCCATAAATCTGTTACCAGCCTTGCCTCTGCTCAGAGTTTTTAGGTTGTGCCGACTCAGGTTCAGCTGATCTGGTGTCCCAATAGCCAGAAGCAGTAAACTGGCTTTGGAAAAAGGCACGGCTAAAGAGAGCAAGCTCTTCAAGAGTTGAGTGTAAAGAGAAGTTTAAGGTGAAGTTTTACACGACGCTGTCTGAATGATTATCATGTTAATACAGATTCCAGAATTGTGGGAAGGAGAATGTCTATGTGATTAAGTCCCTTATGATTATTAATTTTGAGTGGTATAAAATAGGGACTTTCTGTGCTTACTGAAACTTTACCTTGGTCTTTCTTCTAATATTAAATGGGTTTAGCTGCTTTTTGATCTACACAGTAATTTTAAATGGATTTAGGGTTATGGTTTAGCATTTAGAATAGAGGTAGTTTATAATCTCCAGTTTAGTTTGAGGAGCATGAATGTCGCTTGTGTGGGGGATTCAGTAGATAAAACATGGAAATACATGTAGGAAAAAACAAGAAATGAGTGAGTTCATAATTTTTGTGGCAGAAGTGGTAAGGAACATTGTGATCAGATACAGGACAAGCTCATTAAGGAGTGGCATCACTGTGAAAGGCAGAGAAGGAGAGATTTAAATTCTGTGTCAGAAAATAGGAAACCAGTGGGAAGCTTTGAAAGGATGGATGATGTGCTGAGGATAAGCAGGGAGGAGATACTTTAAGGATGTCAGTGTCCAGTTCTGAAACACTGGAGAATGGCGGTTTGAGGAAAGCTTGGGCAGAAATCCTTGCCACAGTCAAGACGGGAGACAGAAGTGCAGAGTAGATGTGGTGAGGAAGGAATAAAAATGTCCGCTGAAGGATTTGGGGAACACATAAGAGGTGTTGTCATGACTAGTTGAAGGAGAGAAGGCAGAATGGATGGAAAATAGGGACTTTATTGCTGTACAAGTTTAGCTCTGTATTGAGTTGACGGGTGCTCGTGAACTGTAGGCATGACCCGCTTTTACAGTCATCTGGTGAATAGTGTCCAGACTCTGCTGCAGCTTCTGTGGAAATGCCCAATTTTGCATGTTTTAGGGAGCCCAGCAGGATCATTGCCGAGTTTGTGTTTGTTAGAAGACCGTCTACAGTGCAGGTTTGCCAAGGTTTGTGGTGCAAACTCAGGATCACCCTTTGGAGGTATCGCGTGTCTGTTCTCATCCCTGGAAAGTCTGTAAAAGTTGTGGAGGACCAGAACTTTCCTGGCGTGGTGGGCCCGTTGTAGGTTTGGACTTATTGCTGGGGGAGTCTGCAATAAATAAAAGTAGTGCTGCCTGTACTGTTAAGTGAATTAAAACAAAAGGAAAACATCTGTACTACGTGTCCGTACAGAACATATTTCAACAGAATGAGAATCCAAGGGATAATATAGTTGCTACTTAGCAAAATAAGCTAGGAAGTTGTAAAGTAATAGTATTTTCGTATGGATGTGTAGATTGTCTTTGGGGGAGGAAGTGTTCTTGTTACACAGTTACAAAAAGTACCAAAATTCTTATTCTCTGAACTTTTCGTTGCTGAAACTTCACAGCTGATATATTTACTTTCTGATTCAGAGAGTCAAGTTTTTTGTCAGGCTCTAATGTAAAATCTATGGGTACTTTTTCTTAAAACTCGGTTAGAAACAAGTTGTGTGAAGTGCTATGGTTACAATGATCTCGCTAAGCTTAACGGCCTTAACTGCGCATAAAATGTATGATTTGCAAGTACTAACATATAACTTTTCGTTCTTTTTATTCTGCACCATCTTTCATTCTTTTCTCAAAAATTATACATTTTGTATGAATCACCTTTGAATTACATCTTCGTCATTACCATACAATCCTAACGCCATATATGAAATGCTGCTGCCCCCTTTTATCCCCACTCCGGTCCTTCCACCCCCGTGGCTGGACTGGCTGTCACTCCCCTCCAGCAGACCCATCCCTCAGCCTTCCTCCTATCTCCTTCAACACACTTACACAGGCACAAACATGGGACAACTTTAGCTACAGTATCCCATCTGAAGGAGACAGTGACAATGGTAGGTGTTCCATATATAACTTACTTAATTTTGTGTTTTCAGAAACCTGAATATACAGCAAATGCCTCATGTGGCTGAGGGTGAAGGACGGTACTCTTGAGGGGCGGTTTATAAGACTAAATACCTCAGAGGATGCATGTTAATTTGCTATAGAATATGTAGTAGTATCAAAAGGAAATGAGTGAAGAGTGTCGTTGTTTTCAGGTCTGGCAAAACAACTTTTCCCATGATATCCACTCTAAGAACTCTTTCCAATGTAGGTTTATTTACTTGATTTACTTTCAAGGGTTTATAAAACTTGTACTCAAACAGCAATTAATTTTGCTACTGTTTTTTCTGCATTTTTTTATTTATTATCTTTTCGATAGATACTGACTGTTAATAAAAATATCCTGTTCCCATCTGCAGTTATTGATGCAGGTGCATAACTAACTTAATTAGAAGAGGAATCCATGAAGAAACAAAGCTGAAACAACCAGCTAAGCAAAAATAGTGGTTTCTGTCCAAAAGAAACTGTTAGTAAGCTGTCAAACTTCTCTGCGCGTAGTGAAGGCCGGGCACATTAGTGGTCGTTGTTACTGCTTTTTTTTGCTTTGTTTTTCTCCAGGGTGTTATTGTCACAGTACATTGAGTCTTGGCACTAATACACAAAGCTAGCTGTGTCTGGGCTATCAGTCATCTACTGCATTGGTAGTTAAATGTCAGACGGGAGAAACAGAACCTAAACAATTGAACCATTTATAAATATTTGATAGGCAGATGTATGTTTTTAAAGTAGGTCTGTTGTTCTTCCAGTTGCCCTAAATTAGAAGGGTGTTTAGGTGTTGGAAGGCAATGAAGCTGTCAAAAGTATCAGATTGAAACTAAGACCACAAATCTTGAATGATAAATGCCAACATGTAGTTTAGAATGCCTGCATTCAGTTCATTACTTGATAATACTCGCTATTCTTGATTGTAAAACCGTAGAAGACAGCATATGTAAGGAATCGGTTCTATAAAGGAAATGAGTATGGAGTATAAGAATTGTGGTAATGGTAAGTTGAAAAACTGAATTTAGTTCATGATTGTATGAAACTAACTTGATGTTTCGCTGAAGAATATTCTAACAGAGAAAAGGGAAAGCTAGAGGTACTTCTAGCAGTGCAGAATTCGATCTTTGTTAATCTAGACTTGTTACTGTTTTACTCTTCTAAATGAAATAAGCAGTATAGACTAGTGTGTGCTTGTGCATTTGGAACAGATAGCTGTCTCGTGTCATTCAAATCTCAAGCCAAATGCAAATAGCAGTGTTTATTACCTTGGGCTGTTACGACAGAAAGCTGCTTTTACAACTGTTGTGGTTTTTTTTTTAACCAGGACTGTTGCCTTTCTGTTTAGAGTTTGTTGTCTGGGTCAAAGTCTGTTATCTAAGGTGTATCCTCCTCTGGTAGGAAGTAAAACGGACCAGAGACCATTCTCTGGCACTGAGGTTAGTCAGCACCCCATGATTCAAATCCACACCGAAGCACTCTTACTTTCCAAAACAGGATGGCTGCATTTAAGCTGCCTTTGGGCAATGTCCTTTGCCTGTGCTACTCCTCGAGCTGTACCAAGACATTGCGTAGAAGAGAGGTGGGTTTGCCCAGACCAGAACTGGGCCGGGAAGCAGCAACGTTAACAGGGTCGACGTGTGCAGGCCAGCGCTGAGGATCCGTGCACCAGTCCCGTGTGCTTGCTAGTGTAGGGGTAGCCTTTGATATAGAAATGCCACGCATCAGTGGAGTCTCTTAATACTTCATGTCATCTATAATGGAACTGTCTGGCAATAGTAGTAGAGGAGGTGAAGTCCAGAATTTCTGGGAGGTTATAAGGCTTGGAACAGACAGGTCTCCCAAGCCCGGTGCCCATACCATTGTGGAGGCTTGGGTTTAGCAAATGACCCTGTAATAACTTCACTGTTACTTAAATTGGGACTGAATAAATCAATCGAAGAGAAATCTGACTATAAACATTTAGCCTGACTTCATGTCTGCCTGTGATTAGTCCAGCCTTCTTTTTGTCTATTATTTTTAGAGTCAGGTTAAATCATTTTGTGGTTTACCTGAAGGATAATGTTGTCAAATGAAGTACTCGGGACACTAAATTCCTTGATGTGCTATAAATAGTGCACTTATGTGCATTGTAACTCAGCGACTGTGTACAAAAATGAAAATTTTCACAAAGAAGTTTGTCCTTGACTATGGTATGTCGAATACGTATCGTGTTATTAACTATTACCCATTTAACTTGTTGTAACTTGTACAAAATACTTTTAAAAAAAAACTCTTGGAACAAGCATTAGATAATAACCTTGGTTGACCATGGGTTCAAAAAGCAGAAACTCGCTCTTGGAAGGACTAAAAATTAGACCTTCATCTGTGTGAGGTGTGGGCTCCCCTTGCTGGAAAAACTCTGTAATGCAGAGAAGCAAGCAATACTCAGGACTGCCCAAACTTCCTCTATTAGAACATTTTTCTTTAAATTCGGTATATAACTGAAGCTTTTATAACTAATGCTTTTGAATGTGTGGAGGTTGTTTTGTTTTTTAATCAATTAAACTTACTTTCTTTTATTTGGAAACTTTGAATTGTAGTTTCCTAGTGTCTTGAGATTAGTTTGCTTTTCTCCTCCTGGTGGAATGTTATGTCTCATTCATGAATGGAATTGAATAAGTAATGTTGATATTTACTTCTCATTAACAACTGTTTGTAGTCAGAAATTGGAAGGAAGTAGATCTTGGGACATTCGTATTGACTTGGCAAAGGCCTAAGCAAAGAGAGCTGTGGCCAAACCGAACGAAGTCCATAATAATACTCTGGCACTTACAAGATTGAACATAAATATGAACTAATGCTTTCGTAGAGAATAGTTTGAAATGTTGCTGCTGCCAGTAAAGCTACAGTGGCACTTCAATACCATTTCAGTATGGTATTACTCGTCAAGCATGGTTTTATGTAGGTATTTCATCTGTGAGAAGCAGCAAAAATCATTCGTTAGAGTTGTACAATGAACTATTTTTAAAATGAAAATCTTAGAAATTGCCACTACAGTTTTTAATAAATGGGATAGGAGATTTTTATTTTACCCCTTAAAAATTTAGGAGCAGTCCCCAATAAATTGTACAGAGTTGCTAATGCAGAAATTTTAATTCAGTACAATTCTGGAGTTTAATAGAAGTCCTGGGTAAGATTTCTGCACTTTGAAAACTTGGGAGTTGATTTTTTTTTTCTTGTTGTTGTTGTAGCTGTCCTAAATTATATTATTTACTATATGAATTATTAAATTACATTTTAGATATTTCTAATTGCTTAATTTTCACCATATATAATTGATTTCATCAGAAATTTACCAATGTATTAATGAGTTTAAAATGATCTAAATCAGTAGGTAATGCTTTTGAAACGGCGTAGTTAAATCAGGTATATGGATTGTTACACTTTGTAACGGCAGCAGTTACAGCTCTTAATAGCCTTTGTACGTTTGGCTATGTGCGGTCATGGTTATACGCATGCCTCTCTACAAAATGTTAAGAAGTAGGTATCCGTTGGTACATTGTGCTTTGGAAATCGAGTTCTATTCCGAGCTTGCAGTTTGCCTTCTACAAAGGCAAAGTTTGGACGTCGGTACAGCGGTGGACCTATTGCCTCTGAAGGCACGGCTCCGCTACTCTCAAGTTACGTGCGGGAGGTCAGCATCACGAGTGGTTTTACTTCTGCTGTGTGCACCTGCGTGTAGATCCTTCTGCGTGGGGACGCGGGCGAACCTACGTAGCCCACCTGGAGAAGGGAACGGAGCTACAGCCGCTAGCTGCAGTTCTCTCGGTCCTGCACGTTCTCTGCAGGACGCTCGGCCGCTCTGCCTGGGGATTTCTGATGGCGTTAAAAAGGATGGAGTTTGCTAACATAAAGCTGTGATATTTGGGTGTTCTATTTAAAAGCAGTTTTGTTTAACTAGTAGCCTTTAATATGGAATTTCCTGATATTACTGGTTTAACAGCAGTGTAGCAAATTTCAGTTGCCCATGAAAAGTTAAAACTATGACTGTGTGAGTCAAGTAGTGGAAGGAAGCAAGTCTGGTAACTGGCCGTAGTTTGTTCTACCTTGAGGCCTCAGATAAGTAGCCTGAGGATACGCAAGGAGTTTTTTGCCTTAAGCTCCTTTTTCAGTAAATAAGGAAAAGAACTACTGCTTGTCGGCTGAACTGCCATAGGTGGTGTCTGTCTGTCCCTTTGGCTGGAGAGGTAGCTTAGATTATTAATTTGGTACTTAACCAACCTGCGTACAGCTAGGTGAGATTCCTGGTGACTAGACTTGTCTGAGATTTCAAAGTATTTCTTGTGCAGAAACTTTGTCTTGTTTATCTGAGCCCTAGATGTCAGAGGGTGCAATTTTGTATGTTGACCCTGAACTGATTTGGGGGCTTCATGAACAGTTTACTTTCGGTCACAACGTAGATGAAATTTCCTTTTACCAAGGGTTCAATGTTTTATTTTCTTAGATATTTTGAGGACTGATTTTTAAAATTCAGCCTACTAGCCAAATCACAACCTAAATAAAATGACTGATGTGCCACTATTTTTAATGGAACATCAGAATTACTGCGATTACACCTACGTGTACCTTTCCTACAGTCAAGAGTAATTCATCTTTTTTTACTCCTCAAGTAGGTGCTATTGGCAATTCATACACTTCTAATTTTCTGATGTGCCTTTTAGGGAATAAAAGGCTCCTCTCTTCTATCCTGTTACTTATTGACCCAGAAATTATCCTCTCTTTCTTTAATGGCCTTAAATTAACAAAACTTGAGACGGAGCAGTAGCTTTGTACTTTCCACCCCATTCATTGGTACTTAGGGCCTCATGTTGCATTCAGAAGAGAGGCGGGAAAGTAATAATACAAAACATTTCTTTCTTTTAAGCAGTATCGTTTTCCCTAATAATCAAGTTGTCCTATAATTTGAGTGGCGAACAGGTGACAGTTGCATTTTGAGCCTACATCTTCTTGTTCTTCTGAATCATTCAAAACGGTCATTGATCACAAAAAAAGGAAGCGTAGAGGTGCATATATGCAGAGATTTCATGGAATTATTTCAAGGAACTCTATGTGGGCAAAGTGATACAGTCGGCAGGATTGGTGGGAAGGGGTACTGCAAAGAGTTTGTGCAGCGCTACATTTGCAATATGACTTTTTAATGTAGGCGGACTTACTGCATGGCTAAGTCTGCCTACATCAGTCTTTGTTTGGTGGGTGGTTTTTCTGTTTTTAGTCTAACCTTATCTAGTAAGCAGTTTGTCGTGTGTAGGAAGGTGCTTGTTACACAATTCAGCATCTTGTAGGAGACGGTTCTACTTAAAAAGAGTAAGAGGTGTTTCCGTCCATGTTAGATGCAAAGTTTTGTACAGATCACAATCTCTAAGGGACAGTGCCGGTGCTTAATCGTCTGACAAAACTTGCCTGTTGAGATTAGGATTTGGTTGAAAAATCATCCACTCCATTGATGGCGCAGGATGCCGTTCAGAGCAATATCCAAAAACCAGCCATTTATGATTGTAATCCAAGATCAGATTTTTCTGTCCTCCTGAGGACAGAGAAATTTTCTAACAGTTTTTGCTGGTTTTTGGATTGAAATGCAGCAAGGATTTTGCTTCATTTAGAAATTAATAAATCAAGGTTAATTTTTTTAAACTAAAATCTGTCTTTTTTAAAATCATAGTGTTCTTAAGACCACAAAGAAATTTGGAATCAATAGACCCACAATTTACAATTCGAAGGAAAATGGAGCAGATGAGAGAAGAGAGAGAGCTTGTGGAACAGCTGCGTGAGGTATGTGAGTGTTGGTAGAATTAATTTATGCTAATGGAATGCATTTTTAAATTTTTCTTTGGGAAAGTTGTCTAAGTAGGAGAATACTAAAAAAGGTTAAATGAGGCAATATTACTTCTGCAAATCACATTGATGACATTATTCCTGAAGTGCTTTATCACGGTCAGATGTGTGTACTTCAGGAAAGGTTTTGTAAAAATGGGAAATAATAGTGGGAGTTATTTGAATGACATACAATTAAACAGCATGCCTTGCACTGGTGGAAATAACAATTTCTCAATTTAATTAATTTCCTCAGAAAGGATGAAGTGATCACTTAAGAGATAGAGAGGTTTAGAAACTATTTTCGAACAGCTGGAGAAGTCTTCAACCTAGCAAGTAAAAGGCATAATGAAATCTATTAGTTAAAGCTAAAGTTAGAAACTTTTTTTTTAAAGTAGATAACTAATGCTTGAAACAGCTTTCTTAGAAAGGTAATGAATATTTCATCACTTGAAAATCTGAATATACAAGATGGTTTCCTGATATATTGTCTTGAATAGAGAAGCCAGAGCCTGATGCAAAAATTGCTGCATGTGGTTGCACAGGGTCTGCGTTACACAGCTAATACCTAGGTAGCACTGTTTGTGTGACACCTATTTGTGTCAAAAAAAAAAAAAAAAAAAAAAAAATTTACAACCTTTGCCACAAGGAGTGTTGTGAGCCTGAACCTGTCAAGGTTTCCAGTTATGTTGTGTTACCCACAGAAGAGATGGTATCGTTGCACTCCTAAACGCAGTGCAAATCCTGAAAGTGTGGTAGGTGACTTTGATATCGTAACGGAATTACAAGATTATTTATTCTGATGTCATTAGCTTCATGGAATGACAAATTCCAAAATTATTCATTTATTTTGAATAACATGTCTTGTATTATTTAATTTTAAAGCAACAGGCTTCACTTTTTTTCTCCTTACCAAATAGTCTTTAAAAGGTGGGTTGTTTAATGTAGGACTTTTAGATCTTCATTCTCTTACCTGAGGCCCTCACCCGTTTTAAGTCTGGATTAATCTTACTTTGTCTTGCTGAATTTTTGAAGAGAACAGATCTTGGTGAAGGTTCAGCGTAGTTGATTGAATGTAGTATATTACCAGTTCCAAACTTGGATGATGCCAAAAGGGCGAGATGCAGGAATTGGATGAGACAGACCTATTGGTAACGGAGAAGAATATGGAAGTAGCAGGAATAAATTGCACTAGGATGTAGTTCTTCTGAGCATAGTCTAGTCAGCAGCATCAATGCATCAATTTTTACGTTTCTTCTAAGAGTTCCTACGACTATGGAGCAAGTCCCCAAGTAATTGTTCCTAAAAATAATGTCCTCAATATTCCTGCCTTGTGCATTAGTTCAGTTAATCCTCACAGTGAAAGGCAGAACAAGGTTGTTCACCATGTCAGGCAGGATCATGGACACTTAATAAGGATCTCTTCACACTATATTAGTATTAGGTATTACCAGTAATACTGGTTTAATGTGTTATCGACCTTCAGCTCCATGCACTATCCTTTGCCCTCACCCTGAAGCATTGTGTCCTGAAATGAAAGTTCTGTTGTCTCTCGTGAGAAGTTTGATTGAGTTAAGGAGTGGTGACAGAAGCTAGAAGATTGGCCCTCTTTGGAAGGGAGATTTTTCAAATTAATAAAGTTAACGCTGGTATGTTTTGCTTTTGAATTGTTTCATGGCATGTTAGAATTTAGTGGGACTCCACCGAACCTGCAGCCTTAAACAAGTTGGGCACTAAACAAGAAGGAACAACTATTACAGTACTCGGGTTCCTTATTTAGAAATCTAAACTCAACTGCTCAACTAAGTTGAGTTGAGCTTTAGCTCAACTGAGTTTTAGCTCAACTGCTTCACCTGAGCTGCGTGTTGTGAGAACATTGGTGTTTCTTCCACACATTCCCCCCCTTGTCTTTAGAATGGGGTGTTTTTACAGAAATTTTTCCATTTCATAAAAGTTTTGGCTTCAGGCACATAAATATTTTTCCTCCATTTGATTTTGTGGACATCCACAGTCACTTCAGACAGTTGCCATCTCCAGAGTGATTTGCCACTTACACTTTAGCAGTAGAGCCTAGCAAGAAATACTGGTTGATTTTTGTCACTCAAAGGGTAAACATTCAATAGTTTTGTCATGCTAAGTGGAACAAATTGTCCGCTACTATAGCACGGATTATTTTTGAAAAAAGAGAGCAGTTCTTCCATGGTAACAAAATTGAAGGAGAATTGATCCACTTCTTGAAGTCTTCATTTTTAATTAAATCTAGTCTCAAACCATGAACTCCAAAAGGAAATGGCATTGAAGTAGTGTTGTAGGTGTGCTGTGCTTATAAAAAAAAAAAAAAATGCACCCCGATCTATACTGAATAGTCTCCCTACAGGCAAATCAATGTTCTGAAGGAATTTTTAATTTCTTAATTTATACAAACCTGTTTGTAACAGATTTGGAAAGAAAGTCTCAAAATGTATTCTTTCTGTACATGTATGATAACAAAAATGTTATCTAATTTATGAACTAATCCAAGGTGAAAACAAAACTGTCCTCAGCTGCCTGAAGGGCAGTAATAGAGAAGATAAAGTCAGGCTTTTCAAAGATGCACTGTGAAAGAATTAGATGTAGTGGCAAAAATTGCAGAGATGGAAATTTCAAGTAGCTATAAGGAGAAAATTCTTTGTAATAAGGATGGTGAAACACTGTGCAAGGTTGCCTGGAGGTGTTGTGGGATCTCCTTCCTCGCAGATATCCAGAACTTAACTAACCAAGGCTCTGATCTCACTTCAAATTTGTTAGACCAGGTGACCTTCAGAAATCCCTTCCAATCTACGCTCTCCTTTAATTCTAAAGAGAATAATCTATTTTCATCTAAAATGCCCGGCTTAGATTGAGGTCATGTATTAATAGAGAGTAATGACATTAAGGAGGTTCAACTAGGAGTAAGAAATACCTATTTTAAGTTAATGGAAGTAATTGTCTCTGAGAGTTAATCTAAGCATTATCTCTAAATGTACTGTTGGAGTGTTTTCAAGATTGGAGCACAATTTAAGAAACTCATTATATGTGACAAACTTATTGTAGGTTGTTTTTTTCTGGAAAATTCTCAAATATATTCAAAGTATTTTATTTTGCAATATCAAATTCTTTTCGGTGAGACTTCAGTTTTACTTAACAAATACAAAAAATTTCTCTTTTAAATCTGAATGTTTTCCCTTGCCCTACCTGTCTTTCTGATTGCTCTAATGCTTCGTAAGTAATTTTTAGGCTACAAGGGAAAGATTGCCTTTACTCTCTGCTTGTACAGTGATTAACACAACGTAGTTCCGATTCAAAGTGCAGATGATAAAGAAAATTTGAGATGGATAAATAGAAGGCTTGGGGGAATGGCGAAAGGAGGGAGCTGCATGTAGAGCAATCACATGGCTAACTGCATGCATATGTGGTTTTATATGTATATATAAAAATAAATGCATATTATGACAGCAGCATTTGAAGTGTCGACTTCTTTCAAAGGGGTTTACGTAATTCAGTGACCAACATAGGGTAGAGGGGAGGTTGGGTTTCAGTTTTTAAAGAATTAGTTACATAAAGGAAATGAGTTTCTTAGTAAACCAAAACTCCAAAACTGGCTATATGTCTTACAGCATAGGAGAAGATGAGCATATACATTCCCTTTCCCCCCCACCTTCATCCATTTGTATATTAAAGTGTGCGTGTGTTCTTCATTTGCAGAATATTGAAACAAGACTAAAGATTTGTTTGCCTGAAGACTTGGGGTCTGCTCTGATGGATGGTGTAGTTCTCTGCCATTTAGTAAATCATGTTCGTCCTCGGTCTGTAGGAAGTATTCATGTACCTTCACCAGCAGTAGTAAGTTGGATGTTTCTTGTTGCGTTGGGGTGAGGGGGAGGAACGTTTGAAAAATTACTGGTTTATTGCCAAGTGATATTTGGTTACATAGAACAGGTTGCTGTTCAATGAATGTTCTTTGCTGTTAGGGGCAACATTTACATTATTACAAATTCAAATGTTCATTATTTTTAAAATATTTTTATATATATATAGCTTTTGTATATTTATATACACACACGTCTATAACTGAGTAAAATTATCCTGCCTTTCTGATCTAGCAACAGATCAGATTTTTTTTATAATGGCCTTTTTGTTCAGTACAGTATGAAATTCTATGATTTCAAGATTTTGTTCTAGGAGAACCTTTTTAAAGGAAAATTAGCCCCTTGTTTGTTGACTGAAAAAAATCTGAGGTTAACTTTAGCAATGTCTGGCTTAGCAGATGTCATGTTACTAAAGCACTTACAGCACTTATTAGCATATTCTTCCTATTGGGTTAAATGTAGAAATTATTCCTTCTGCCTGCAGACAGAATGGAATAGGATTTAATATTGGCTTGCCAAACCTAAGGACCTGAAGATTTCAGGACATAAAATCAATGTAATCTCTGTGCGTGCATTTCTTGAAATGTAATTTTTTTAGTGTTTTCTCTGTTTATTTGATGTCTTCTCCTCGGACAGATCATTGTTCCAGATTTCTGATACCAGTTCTGATACCAGTCTGGTTCTGAAGAGGTTTTGTATGTTTTTAGACTATCTGCCCCCCACTTTTTTTTTCTTTTTTTTTTGAATGTACATGTTGGTAAAAATTTGCCATGTACAGCGTGATACTCAGTTCTGAGAATAGCGTGTGGATTTCAGAAGCAATCTGTAAGAACGTCCAAGAAGACAGTTGTTAAGACATTTTCTCAGATGGTCTAGTGGAATTTCTTTTGCTTTTGCTTGATTTTAAATTACTTCTGTCTTTGGTAAAAATATGACATTATCAAAGTATGCAAACTTGAATTTCTGGGGCAAAAGCTTAAGTTTTGTTGCTGTTTTTTTGTGGCGGGGTGCTGGTGGTGGTTTTGGGCGTCTTTGGGGTTTTTTTAAGATAAAAATCTTCTGGTGTTTTCTGTAACAAAAAGAAAATATTTTAAATCCATTTTCATTTTGTTTCAACTTCACGTTGATGACGTTCTCTTGCTTGAAACAGCCTTCAAATTATTTTAGCCTAGAAAATTAGTTCTTTGAAGTCCCTGCTGCTATAGTGAATTCTTGGTTTAAGTGGATATTCAGAAATTAGCATTGTTTCACATCTTGCATTGAGAAAGTAAAATACTGAGTTGATTTTGTTTTTTTTTTAGTAACGTGATATTTCTGTAAGTATTTGGTGAATAGTCCTGAGTAAGACAAATTGTGGAAGTATTTGAAATTCTACAGTTATAGGAAACTTCTTCAGAGACAATTAAAATTGTGTATAGTTACTATACATTTGTGAGTACATAAAAAATTTAAAAAGTAAGAGCCTGTTAATTACAGTTAAGTCTGTTCTCAGTGATGTATGTTGAAATCCTTCGTCAGTTTACTTGCTGTCCAGAAAATCAATGTTATGTATCACAACTTGTCGTAAGAGGCAGGTTTTGGAACCTCACAAGCTGGATGTGAATAAGTAGAGATCTAAATGTGCTGGTGACTTACGTAACTAAGTAAAAGCACATGGCATCCACAACTTATGTACTCAGATTGTATTTGTAGGCATGATGTTTTTAGAGTAGTAGAAAAAAAGGTTGAGCAGAGTTTTATGCATTGTTTTCAGAAGAAATATGGAAATGGTGCATCAGTACAAAAATAATGCAATAGGTGAATTGACTGAATTGATGTTTTTGACTTCTTTTGCCACAAACTATTTTTTCTTGGTTTTACAGCCTAAACTTAGTATGGCCAAATGCAGGAGAAATGTGGAAAACTTTCTGGATGCATGTAGAAAACTTGGGATACCAGAGGTAATTTAATTAAGTCTGTCATTTCTGGATGATCAAAAATGCAAAACACATGAATTAGTTTAAAGCTGAGGGATAGCTTTATGAACTACAGTTTTTCAGCAATTAAGACATATAATTTAAAAAATTGATCTAAATAATGTGATTTAATACTACTTTAGTGCATTGAAGTGGCTCGTGTCATAGTGCTTAAAAATTGCAACTTTTGTCTTAAATTAGTAATTCAGTATTGTCCCCAATATCTCCTTATCTTTGCCATGGAAAATAAATAATGAACGTGATAATTAGGTAATATGTAATTAGACAAAAGTTCACTAATTTTTTTCATTATACAGCATAACTGCATTTTTACTTAGTGCTTTTAGAATATGGACTTCATTCTTTTTAATTATTGATTTCCTTTTTTTCCAATATTAAGCATTATTGTATGCATTGTAAAAGTGACTAATAACACACTCATCTCTTGTACTGAAACACTTCTGCAGTGATGTGAAGAAAACCATTGTCTGTGTTAAGTATGGAAAGTACGTATGAGTCAGGTTCTGTAATGTAGATATAAGTGTTTCAGAAGCTGGAAATAGCGAAATTGCAGTGTTTGATGTTTTCTGCTTTTAAGAATGGCAGCATTCATCATGTAATTTATTCTCATATTAATAAGGAAAAATATCTTTAATGTAATGAATTATGGAGTTAGATTGGGAGTATTTCAAAGATTCCCTTATGGTCTAGAAGTACCTATTAAGAAAAACTTAATTTCAAATGCATGACTTTCAAAAGAAGGTAAAAGTGTTGTACAAGGTCTTTTTAATCTGAAAACATGAAAATTGCATGATGTATTTTCCCTGTTGCCTACATATTACGGTATAATGAAGACTGAGTTCTTTTTAGTCTGTGTTTCAAGAATGCTGAAATAAAAGGATATTTGGTCTGTATCTCCCCCACCACCCCCTTGGGGAGCAGATGGTAATGCAAAGCTTTCACATTGGGAAAGAATTCCAGTTTGAATTCTTTATATTTTCTCTACATTTTAGCACTTGATTTGGAGGACAGCAAAAGTAACAGATCATTTCTGCTATTTGTAGGAATTTTGAGGGGGAGACTTTATTTTACAGCTCCAATGAATAGTTCATCATAAATTTAACTTGATAATTCAGTGTAATGGGCTGGGTCTCTAAGTTGTAATGGATGATTTAGTTCTTGTAATTATTTAATTTATTATGTTAGAATGATTTCATATTAAAGGTAAAATTTCAAAGAAGATCAAAATCTCAGTGCTGTGGGCTTGTAGACATGAAGTGTTTGTTAAGCTGCCCCAAAATTCATTGTCTTCTGATGCATCATAAATTATTCAGTGAATCAGAATACAAGTCAGTTTTTTCTGAATATAGCCTGTTGGGAAAGAAAAGGCCAAGAACTGTTTTCAGTGTTGTCAAGAGATCTTTCAGAAATGGAAAAAGAACGGAAATATTTACAAAGATCCTTGTAGTGCCATATTATAGATGGGTAAGCTAAGCCTTTACTCTGAGTTTTTTTATTTTGGATTTCTATGAGTACACTTTCTGGAAAAATGCATTTTTGTTTTCTGTGAATAGATATTTTTATATATTTATTACCCCTCCTCCTTAATGCTTCCATTGAAATTAGCGTAGTATTTTTTAGGATTTTTTTTTTTTTAAGTATATTTGTTGTAGAGTTGCACAGAGCCTTAAGCACAAGGCCAGATCTTACCAATCTGGTTTATAAACTAACCATCCCTATGAATTAAAATAAGCATTAACTTCTCTTGAGGGGAAAACTCATTCACTTAAGCATTAAATGAACGGCTTGCAATTGTAAATTTACGATACGTTTTCAGTACTCTGAGGATACTCATTTTGAATAGCTGTTGGTAATTTCCAAATGTGTATGTTTGCTATATATTGTGAAAATCCATCGTGTTGTGGAACTAGCTGGTAGATGATAGAACTTTGCTGTGCATTGGAGGGACATATATTAGGAATACAATGTTGTATGATAGCAAGTATGACAGTCAGCTGCATACTTGTCAACTACAAATGGTGTGTTTAATGCTGCTTCGGGTTGATGAGTTGTACGTTGGCTAACTATCTCTGGACAAACCAGTAAAACGAATGCAGTGAATTATTTCCTTTTTTTAAAACAAGCATTTGATTGGAAAGTGATAGGTTCCACTTATGGATCCTAATACCCATAGGTATTAGGCTTTTCTGTGATACTTAAGTCCATGTTTAGTTCCTGAGAATTAACTTGAAATTCTGCTTCATGGGGTTTTTTTAAGGATTTAAAATTGTCGTAGTTCCTGTTGGTTTGTTTTCAGTTATTTATGGAATGGAATAGAGTACATGCTATTTCCTGAACTCCACAGGTTTAGAATAATATGCTGCCAAATCATGTAAAATGAAAACAAGAAAATAGCTAAGTAATTACTGTGTTGTGCTGATGTGCGTGGTCTCTTACTTCTGTGGCTTTCAGCATTCAATTCTTGGGTCAAAACTGCTTTCCCCAGAAGGATCCTGGAAAACTTCATCCAAGTGTAGAAAAATGCAATTGGCATCTGTATCCACGTATGTCACAATAAGTATCAGGAGTTGGCATCTTTACCAAAGAATCACAAATACAGAATTGGGGAACATGAGCATCTCTCTATAAAGACCGGTATGTAGGTGATTGTGAAAGCCATTACCTGCCAGATGAGAATTTCAGTACAATGGGTGACATCTTGAAATCACTTTCTGCTAATGGCTTTATGACGCTTCGGATCATACGCAGAGGAGATGTTTTAAGCTTATGGTTCTGACCCTTTAATAAGAAACTAAATAGCAAGGCTCTTACTGCACTGGTAGGCTCTCAGAAGTGTGAGAGTTGTAGGACCATCAAATTGTTTTGTCACTAACTTTTCCTGTAGAGCCTTATCGGAGATCTTTGTAAATGATCATTTTTTGAGACAAAACAAAATTTTTGTTTGATGTGAGAAAGGGATGGTGGCAGGTAAGCATCTGAAAGCCTGAAGATTCAGACAATGTCTGCCGTGCCCCTCAGGAGGTATGTGACAGAAAAGGTACAATCTTTGTCACTTAGAAAAGTACAAAAGACGACTTTTATTTTACACCGTCCGCTAAAAACTGTCAAATGGCCTAACCTCCTCTGTAATAGCAACAGAGTGACAAACACTCCTCCTTTTTGGCTGATACAGATTGAAGAAGCAAGTGGTGGTAGGTGTGTGATGAGGAGGGGGTGCCTGTCCTGCTGCATTTTTGAGAACGAGGTGCAGGACGTGGATGGTGCCATTCCCTGGGGTAGATTGTCAATGTCACACGAACCCGCTACCAACACCACCTGCAACGCTTGCCCGGTACACCTATATTGTACCCACCCTCTTACACTTTTGGGGTTTAAAAAATAAAGCTATTTTTTTTGATTTATTTCTCTTTCTGTTTAAGTGTGGCCTCCAAAGCATCAAATGTACCAGTTCAAATGCCGTTTTACTCTTCTTAGTGACATCTCATCCCAGAGGTATTGAAAATATCAGGAGAGTCTGAATTACTATCACATGACTATGTATGTAAAGTTACGGAAGTATTTTGGTTTCAGCTGCTCTTTCATAAAACCAGTAACAATATATATAAATAAAGACAAAAATATTCATATACATTTATTCAACTTGTCATTTGCCATATTAGAATCACTATTCATACTAGTACAAAGAAGTAGACTTTCCCATTTTTTAACCTGCAAATCGATAACTTAAAGCTTTAGCTTTTATTCTTGGTAGCTGTTATTCTTGGTGATCCATATTACACAGCATTTTTTCTTATGCATTTTCAGTAACATTAACAAATATTCCTGTCAAAAGGAAAAAATAACTGGTTTGTGGTGGGCTGAATGATACTTTATTACAAGTGAGATTTAGACCAAAACACAGCTGTAAATGCAATATGTTGCTTGAAAGGCAAAAGTTACAAGTTTTGGTCTGCATTTCTTCTACTTCTCAATTATGAACAAATACAGCATATTAGAAGTAGGACCTTCTAAGCATTTTGTTAAAAAAGAAATTGAACAAAGTATTTTCAATGTTTGTGAACTAAAATGCAGAAGTTAGCTTTTTACAAAGACAAATTAATTTTTATGATGTGCAACTTACACTAATGTAGTGTTGTAGCAGTTTAGGCACTTGAGCATCTTTTGGCCCTTTATGGGGCCTCTTCAAGTCGGAGAAATTAGGTAGAGTTATTTTTAAAAAAAGGAAAAGACTTTCCCCACATACACAGACACACGTTGTAAGTCTTCATATAGCTTGAAAAAAAGATAGACTGAAGTTATCATGGTTGATACTAGAACGGTAATTTGTGTTGATAAAGGTAGTGATAAAATGATATCTTTCACAGCCAGTTGTTACAGCGGGTTTATTGAGCTTCTGTGTTCCAGCCTGTCAGTAGCGGTGCAGCACGATTTAGTGGGACAAGTTAATTCTCAGGTGGGAACGAGAGACTTCTGCCGTGTCTCTCAAATTTTCAGTCAGCTCCTTGGCGTACACGTACTGAACAGAAAGGAGTGGGATGGTAAGAAATGGCTTTTTGGATCTCAAGTCGTCATATGAAGATTCAGATTACGAAAGGCTTCCCTGTGCCCCTTCCTCTGAATTTCGAGTCCTGCGAACAGGAGCTGTTACTGCGGCTCACCTCCTTCTCTGAAAACTAGGTCCGCTATGTTGCAACGTAAGCCAGAATTATTCTAAAAATCAATATGATTTGTGTTACTGCAGGAATTGCTATTAAGTAAAACAAACAGGAAAAAAACCAGGAGGCTTTTGTATGTTAAAGCTGGCAGAACAAAGTAAAAGAAGCAACCAAGCAGAGAGCGTCAAGTGTTTTATCTTCTATCCACCTATTTGTTGTTCAACTGGTAATCATGTTTCTCAGTTTAATGCAAGGTATATTTTCATGACCACTTATGCTTGTTTTCTGATCAGTTCACGTAATCAGTTACTTCCCCGTAGTTCCATCATGAGACATCCATGAAGTTGCCGTAAGTTTTCTCAGGTCCGACTCCTTTCTCCGCCCTTTTGCTCTGGGCTCGGTAACGTTCACTATTTGGCCTACGGGATGGAGTTCAGGGGTTCAGTACACTCTCAGGGTACTGAAAGCGTAATTCTGAGGTTCCTTTCCTTTGCGCTTTGAGTATAGTGCATATGCGCTACGGACTTCGTTCCTTAATGCACTTCTGCAAGCTCACTCCGGCCTTTTTTTTTTTTACCAGAGTCAAAACCTGAGGAGGTTGGTTTTGAAATTCTCTCTGTTTTCACGGTCACTGCAGGAGCACGTAGAATGAGGGTGGTTTGTGCACACAAACAGCTTTTGGTGTTCCACTTCTGTCTTACCGTGTTCATTCTGCACGCATGATTTTGGCAGCTGTATGATTTAATGGTGTAGCTTCATAGCCGTAAGAAGTCAGTCCATAAATGTGATGATTAAGTATATGTATCTTTTTAGTATCATTTCAGTCTCCTAAATGAGGAGGGCAGTGCTCGCGATGGATGGGTGGTTGGTTGTCTTTGAGACTTTCGGTGGGGGTCATGTACTTTTTCACTATTTCATGATGTCACGTTATAGTTTGGTATTTCCATTTCACAGCATCTGTAAAATTCTGGTAACTTAAGTGGAAATACGCTCTCCATTACTGAAAAGCTACATATATATATATTTTTTAATCTACAGTTACATGACAGAAGTTTAAAATACATACAATATAAACATTTTACTTAATAAGGTGACTGTAACACCAAATTATCCATTGTCACAGAACACACAAAAATAAGCAAGAATGATCTTGCATTTCTCAGGCTTCCCCAAGTTTCGCTGTTTCACTAATGCACAGCATGGCAGTTCCCATAGGAAGTGTCTTCTGCATGTGTGGGCTGGTTTTGTATGCGTTGGCTTCTCCTGTGTACTGCTAAATATGTTAATCTCTGGTTAGCAAGTTCTTCAGTCTCTGCAAAAATTCAACCTAGTACCAGCTCTCAGTCGCTAACTCTGAAATTACTTCCTTTTCCATTTGACTGCAGTAGGGACTGTTGGGGGGTTTTTTTGGACAAAAACAAAAGAAAAAGTCCTTTTTTAAAGTACTGTCAGAGTTGTTATATAAATTTAAGTTCGATGTATCTTAGATATTTGGTCTGGGGATATATTTGCAACAAGTAGGAACTGAGTCTTGTATGCCATTTTAAAATTAATGCAGCGTTTGCTAGGTTTATTGGTGTCTGGCAAAAGTGCAATATATGACACAGTTGATAGTCATGAGTAGTTTGTTTGCCCTAAAACTAGTTTCTCTGGTAAGCAGCTTGTGAATGCAGATGTTCTCGAATACAGTACTAGTCCCATCCCATTTTAAAACAAGATGGGCATGTGTTTTTCAGTCCATGAGTTTTCATCCTTTAGAAAAAGCCAAATACAATTGCATTGAAGTTTGTGATTGCACTAGAATTTTGAGTTGAAAACATTCTGAAAAATGAGTGTAAAAATAGCAGTGTTGGTGCTAGGCGGGGTGGTTCTCCCCCTCTGTGTATCTGCTGGCCTAAGTAACAAAATGAAAATTTTGCAGCTTTTAACTCCTGTTAAAGCTAGAACCAGTCATGGTAAGCAAAAATGAAAAAAGAAAAGTGTCACTTTTTTCTTTGTATATGAATGACAGTTCTGACTTCGAGTTTCACTGGTCACTTTTCAGAATAGAATGTTCTTTTAAATATTTTAAAGTTTAATTTATTGCCAAGTAGACCTTGAAACGTTGCACTAACGGAAAGCAGACATCTGAACTTCCACGTCTTCGTTTATTGGGTGTACTGTCAGTTCATTAAGCAAGTGAGACTGAAAAGCTACTAAAGAAACATAGTGTTCCTCTGAAACAGGGGATCTCTTTCTTACTTTGTATAATTTTATTCAGTAAGTATTCACCGTCTTTGTTGATAGTAAGGCCTCATTTGCAATGTAAAATGGTATATCGTAGCTTGCGTTTTGAAAGTACTAGTTGTTGCTTGGTTTGATTTTATTGTTAAATATTGTGTGTGCGTATTGATATTATTGTTATTACATACTACGCTTAACTTTGTATAGCTCGTCTAGAGTAAATTACTACATGAAGTCGTTGATACTTTCCAAAAAAAGTATGGGAGTCTAACCTGCTAATAACTTAAAATGCTACCTAAGGAATTTAGTGTCAAATTCTTCAGTTTAGAAACATTATTAAAATTAAGTACAGTTAGTGCTACATTGACTTTTTCAGTTTCCATCCCAGGGTATCATTTAAGACGATATTTGAATACCGAATTTTAGATTATTATGTTAGCGAATTCTGCATACTTCTAACAGTTTCTTTAAGTACTTTTTCTTGAGCCTTCATATTGCTGCTGCTTGTGCGTTTAACAGCTTTCTAACCCACTGTTTGCTATTATGGAAGTTAGCTTTTACGACTGGTTCCATTTAAGCATTTGAATAAGGCCCAGATGGACAAAGGTGTGCAGATCTCATTGGAATAAGTGGATCCCGTGCACCTCCTCACCTTTGTGAATCTGGGCATAATTTTGGAAGTATTTGAAGGCCTGAGCTCGTCTATCTTAACGTTCTGATGTTATAGGATAGCTTCAGTATTTAGAGGAAATAAAAGAAAGCTGGGATGTCTAGTGACTAAGGCAATACTAGGAAGAAACTATTCCTACATGTTTATGCTAGAATATTGTGATAATTTATTTATCAAATCTTTCTATTTTTGTCTTTTTAATTTTATGCACTGTTTTTTTCTGTTCTAATGGCTGCCCTTCGGGATAGGCTGACCTCTGCTCTCCGTATGACATCCTGCAGTCGGATATTCGTCACATTCGAAAGACTGTTGACACTCTGCTCGCCCTCGGGGAGAAAACCCCACAATCAACTTCTACCTTTCGCTCCTGGGATCTAATAGGCTTTTGTCTTTTCCACATACTTTTTATAGTCTTGATGTATATAACTTATCACTGGAATGTGCTAACAGCATAACCTGTTCGCATGTGCACACAAACTTTCTGCTTTGTCTCTGACAAATTACAGGTACTTAATTTCCTTCCTTTGTCTTACAAACTTCTCCCTTTCCCTCGCTTCCCTTCCTTGTAATATCTTTATTAATCTCTTGAAATAGGGGAGAGAGGGAGTAGCATCTTGAAGGCAAGTCCCATCACTTCTCTCCCCTCCAGCTCTAGTTTAAGAACTTATGTACCTCTTTATTTATAGTTTTGTTTTCTTTTATGTTGCCTAGACTACACACTAAACGTGTTAAAAGCAGTGAAGCTACTCTTAGCCCACTTTTGGGTGCAGGCTAGATGTGTATCACAAGCCAAACAGAACTGAGCCTCTTACTTTTTGTGAAAATCCCAGAATGCTGCAGTTACTGAAGCAACTGAGGTGGCACCTCGACAGATGATAGTATTTTCTGAGTTGGTGCCAATTATCTCAACATGCGTTGTGTTAAGAGCACTTAGAGAACTATCTTTCAAATTACTGTTATTTTTTAATCCTTTAGATTAACAAGAGTACTGTAACTTTAAAGATTGTTGGTCATCGCTACTGTTCCGATTAAATTCCATACTGGAGTAGTTATGTTTTCCTACGTATATTTTGTTTTCCTCCAGATTCCATAGAATAATCTTTTTCTTCTGTCTCACAAAGCAGCGTTGAACTGCTTTTAAACACTTTGCTGTGTTAAACCCCAAAGATGACTGTAAATTAGTAGTGGGTATGAGCAACCCATAATACGCAAGGAACTTTAGAATGTTTCAGGATGAAGATCGTGGGGTACAGTGTGATACAATAAGACAGTTTGAGAATAAGCTGTTAGATTCCTGTATCTGCCATTCTTACGTGTGACGTCAAGCAAGTCGCGTCACTATCTTGTCTCTGTTTCATCACCTGTGAAAATGCAGGTAATGTTTGTTTGTTTGTGTGAGCAATGTAACAAGGACAACGTAGCTAGGAAAAGGGATCATCTGGGAAGACGTGAGATTTTTCCATCCTCAGAGGTTGTAAAGAACAGGTTAGGCAAACGTTAGCCAGGAGGCATTTTGGGATGTTTGAGCTTGGCCTATGGTTGGAGTGCTGGACTCATGACCTCCATTTCCCTTCCAGTTCTGTGTTCTGTTCATCTGCTGTAAAACTTGGATAAGACCATTTTTTTTGTTGTTTTACTCCTTATCAACATGAAATATAGAAATGAAAATTGACTGAAAAATATAAAACCTTGAATACAAACCTATGCTGACGTTGCAGTATTGGCCTAGACGCTGCTGACTAAATTTGTAATTCAGTCTCAGGCTAGCTAGCCAAAGGACCTCAGCTTCGTGTCTATGAAATAAATACATTCATTTCTCACTGCCTAGTATATAAAAAAATCACCTATAGGCTTTTAGAGGATAACTAGCATAAGACCTTCTATGTTACTGGGTATTCTGGCCATATGGTTATGATTTAGTGCTACACTATAAATATCCCCATTCCGTAGATACTTGTAAAATTGTATTAAAAAAACTTCTAAATGCAGTTCTATCCCTGGTTTCCATGGCTCAAATATATACATACATATATAAAAAGGATGAAATGTGTAATCAGCTACATATTTTAAGAAGGGAAAATTAATTTCAGATGGTGGATAAATGAAGTTTTTTTTAAAGGGTTTAGTGTCTGGCAGCTTCCAGTGCATACATATAACTCCTCTATAGTAATGAGCGTCTTCTGTGACCAGGCATGAGTTTAGTGAGTGCTTCTAGGTTCTTCCTACTTGAGGAAAAGGTACTAGTTATGTGGGTGTGTAGCTCCAGAGTTGTGCCCTCATCCTGCACAGGCCCGTCTTTTAACCGTGTGCCTAGTTTCAGTGATTCCAGCACAGGACACTTGCTTACTCAGAGTCAGAGCTTGACATTTAAGCTTCCACTCTCAGCAGATCTTTGTCTTGATTTTGGTTGTCTTGTTTTAACGATATTGCTTTTCTAGTGAAACCGAGGAAGTGACATAAAGCTTGAATCAGTTCAGAATCTATTAATTGTATGATTCTTTATAGTCCAGTGTTGGTATTTGAGACAAAAGTGATGTCTTCTCTAGGGCTGGGATTTACTCCTGCTCCCGTAAGCAGTAAACAGGTCTCTTGTCAATGCTTTGTGTTGTGCACTTCTCATATAGGACCGATCTACATGTATGAGTATATTTTAACATTTTTTGAAATTAGAAAATCAGGTGGTGAAAGTCGATGCTACCATCTTATAGTACGCATCTGTCTCGTTGTCTAATATTACGTCTGATTCTCCACGGTATCCAGTAGCTTTGGGAGGGAGGTAAGAGAAGTGGTAGATCAGTGTGTTCTGCATTTCCAGCGTGCAGAAATGGAAGTTCATGTCTTCAGTGGTTCTGAGAGTTTTATCAGACTAGACACTGGGTAAGAAAGTGATCTACTGTTGTGCCAATGTTGGCCAACTGGACATACCCCAGTCATAATGACACGTAATTCTCAAACTTGTCCAAAGTTTTAACTTTACATAGTCTTACCATGCAGAGTTGTCTTTTAGTTACTTAGAGTACATTTTCTCACTGTCCTCAACTATGACAATATACAGTAATTACAGTGTAACATTACAAGCACTTTCTTATAGTTCTGGAGTTGAAGCCATCTTGAACCAGACTGTGAAAAATGAACATACTTGCTTCATGACAACGACAGCCTTACTACCATACATGAAGCTTATCTGGTTTGGTATTTTTTTGGGTTGTTATTGATAACACTTCCAAATATACGTAAATATTACAGGGAGAAGAATAGTAAAATATACCCTTGCATTTCTCTAAGTGTGAATGTAGTAATGTTTCTCAAAATATATTTCAAACGTAATACAAATGTGAAAAATACCTGTCTGCCCATCCTTGAAGCCCATAATTCTGCCTCTAAATGGGGAGGTGGAAACTAAAGCATGTATGTAGCTCATTAATCTACTTTAATGGGTTCTTTGCTAAATTCAAAGTCCTGTTTCTGCGTTGCTGTTCCTGTGGCTTTAGTACTTGGGAAACCAACAGTTCAGCTGACTGCTGGCTCTTCCCCTTTGAGGAGATCCCGATATCGAGACATTCCGTTATATACAACTGGTGCTTACTGCTCACAGCCAGTCACAGGATTCAGTTGATGACCTTGGGTTTAAAAACAATTTACATTGTAGTTCACCCACATATTCACTGGTAACATGAATTATATTTGCTCCCCCATTTCTTTCTCCATTCAGTTTTTTCCATTGCAGTGGTCATCAGAGATTTTCAAACTGTTTTTTCAAACTTCATAAATTGGTCTACTCCAATCTGTGCTGTGCCCATCATACTGATTTCTCTTTTATCCTGTGGAGGTCATCTCATCTGTACTGCAAGAAAGTAATAAATACAAATTGTAGTGGATATACATGCAGGTAAAATGTGTTTGCACTGGTTTGCAAGTGGCATTTTGATGTGAGGATTTGGCTTTTTCCTTAAGCCAGAAGGCAGATAAATATTTTCAAGTGCAGTGTCATAGTCCTTCAGCTGCCCTTTTCTTGTATATTAATACGCTTTGGCAGCCGAAAGCTGTATATGGATCCCTTCGTGTTCCTAATAAGTTTCCTGAAAGTTACACTTCATATGAACAGGGATTGAATTAGACCTGAGCAAATATTCAGTCCAGTTTTCAACTCCATATACATTAATAAGTTTCCAAATTACTGCCACGTAATTGTTTTTCACAAAAAGAAATATTCTTAGCATTTTACTCCTGTTACAAAAAAAGGAAATCAGTCATATATGCAGGTTTAGAAAACATGGTAGAGCAGGTTTTGTGAACCTTTGCCCTCTCCTTCATTTCTCGCACATAAGCTGCATTATGCAGGAAGAGCAGTATAAAAATACTTTAAGGCAATGACCCATTCTACTTTGATGATACAAAACACTCTCATTCCTTCACTTTACCTCTCGGAATTTAATGTATAAGGTTATGGTGTAATTGATACTTCCCTTGTAAGTATGCATTTTCTCTTACTGTTTCATGTGTGTCTGTCTTTATGAAGTTTTTTTGTTCCTTGCAGTTTCAGGTCACCGTTTTCTTAGCATGTTAGAATGAAACTGTGAGGCATTTTGGCAAAATACGTGGTCTACTTTAAAAATTTTACGGTTCAAGGCCAGAATTGGTAAAAGGGTCTGAAGCCCACCACCTGCAAGTACAGTTTTGTACATATTTGCAATTTATTACATGTTCAGAAGATGCACGTATTTAGACATCTTAACTGGCTATGACTCCAAATACAGAATTGCAGCTGCAGTATTGAAGTGCTGGCGGGTTTTTTGCTTTGTCAAATCTGGTCATAAGTGTATACTTTAAAAAACATACTAATCTTTCCATTAGAAATTAAAAGAAAAAAATTATGAAATATACCTATAGCCTGAATTACTTTGCCTTTTTTATCTTCTTCTCTTTTCTTTTGTACTTCAAATGGTAACTTCAGGGCATTTGGACACATACAGACCTCAACAGTAATAGTGGGTAAGGAAAATGTGTGTAAAAAGACATAATTTCAAATTGCCTTAGGTATGTGGAAAAGTAAATATTTACTATAGTTTTTTCAACTCTAAATTTCAAGGCTTTTGTATAGTTGAGATAAGCTTGCTTAAATGAAAGGCCCTGATGTTTCTTTTAATGACTTTCCATTTCAGAGTAGCTGGCTCCAACATTAAATGATGGGCATTACATGGACTTAGTTTTTTCATTTGTCCTTGGAGAAACTACACATTCCAGTATTTCATGGTTTTATGAATATTTAATTTTTTCCCTGTAGATCTGAAATCTCATGTTCTACAAATACAAAGGAGAAAGGCTCTTGCCAAATTGTAGAATTCCGCTTCTGTGTAATTTTGCTATGATGCGGTCATTTCACTGCTTGCCCATATGATATAACGGCAACAATTACTTTTTTGATAAACACTTACTGTATCTGAATTGCCAAGCTGCTTGCCCTAGCATAAACCGATTCAAACAGTTGTCGTGACTTTGAAGTTACCTGATGTCAAAGAAAATAGATATGTGTGTGTAGTGCGTCCCGTATCCTTGTGGGATGATTGTCCTTGTGTATTCCTGGTTTTCTTCTACACCATCTAAATCAGACATTTTGTTCCAGGATTAGAAACGCTCCGGCAAGCACCTGCACGCGTGTACGCCTGTCGTACTGTCTTTTTGTGTTGCTTTGTGACTCAGCCTCCTGGCTCCTACCTCCTTTTTGTGCCTTTTTTTGTTGTTGTTCCCTGTCAAAAAGGAGTTTGTTCTTTTGCTTCACGATGAGTTTGAAAACATCTTTATCCATTCAAAATGGCTGTGTGTCTGTAGAGAGTGGTTTGCTTCCAACAAGTAATGAAGTTCCTCTGTATTCTTAGGGGAGAAAAAAATACATTGAAGATGTAGGTCTTCATTTTTGTAGTAGATAGAGAAGAGAGGTATTCATGCTGCTGTGAGTGGAGTGGCAGCCCTTCCCTCCACAGCTGTTTTTAAAGATTTTTGGGCTGGTCTTGAGAATTAGTAGCCATTTCTTCTGTCTTTCTGGGTTTTGTTCAGTGATGGTTTCAACAGGGGTATTTCTAGAGAGGCGACTCATACTACTATATTGATCCGTGATGGGTTTGACGCTGATGTGAAGGGGACAGAAATCTTCTCGAAGGTGGGGAGAAGCGGGTGAGGTTGAGTTTCCGCAAAGTCACGCCTGAGTTCTTCTCTCGGTTGGTCAGGCGTATTGTCTCAAAAGGCCAGGATTTAAGCAAAGTTTTGAAATCTCGACGGCTTGCAGCTTGTCAGCTCTACTGTCAGTGGTTCCCAGACAGCGGTAGTAGGGTTGGAGAGTGAGGCAGAGCGTGGAACGTGGACCGCGCTGCCGGGAGAGCGGCTGAACGCAAGGACTGGGACACCGGGGATCTTGGCCCCAGGTAACGGCTGTTAGGGAGAAGTTCGAGCTATCGTCACTGTGCTCTGGCTTCCATCCTTGGCAGGATTTGGTTTTGGTTTTTCTTATTCTGAGAAGAGTTTCTATATTACTCTGCAGCTGTGATTTGAAAAGCGTGCAAGGCAGGGTTGATGAAAGCCATTTACAAAGCTTCGAAGGTAGCGATTAGGGCTTAGAGAAGAGAATTGATTTGTGATGCATTAAGACAAAGTTTCTCATTTTTAGGAGATGGCAGAGGCCTTGTTGGTTTTGGAAAGTTCGTTGTAGCCACATGTTTAACTGCAGAATTACAAAATATTAACCACGTTCCACCTTCTGCTTAGTAAGAGAAGGCTGTCAATCGTATATGTTTCATGCACTAATGAAGAATGATGTATAATATAAAAAAGTAACATGCTGTGAAACTTCTCACTCCTAGAACACAGTTGTACAGTCCTATTTTTTCTAGACCTACTTAAATAGCTTTCCGTATTTGAGTATGCATCTTGTAAGTACAGCAGGGGGAGGGAGGTTGCTTTATACAAATGGGACTACTATACTGAATTTAAAGGAATTAGATAATGTGTTCTCTTTAAAAGGAGAAAAATTACATTGGATGGGGTTTTTCTATAAAATGGGGCATGCACTCAGCACTTTTAGCAGATCGCCAGAACGTTGCATCATCTTCCCTGTGGAGAAATGGATGTTGTCCATCTCTTGCAGACCTGCTCAGCCAAGCTCCTTGAAAATTATCTGTTTGAAATTGTTTCTTGGGTCCGTGTGTGCAGAACAAATCCACGGTATTTGTTTGGTGTTCTGGACTATAACCACAAGCCTTAAAAAATATAATTCCAAATTAAGCTTTAAAAAAATCTTTTAAACATAAAATAATAGATGTTAAAACATTTTTAAGTAGTAAATATAACATGTAAACATAAAATGTAGATAAATTACAGTTAGCAGTATCAGATGCCATGGTTGTGAATGAAGTTTGGCTCTCACTTTTTAGGTTTTTAGTTAATAGGTAAGTTTTGCAGTTTTTCTCTCGTTGAGGCTGGAGTGGGGTGTGAGGAACTTGACAAAAAATTTAAGCAGGCTGAGTGTTGGTCGTGCATAAAGGAGATAGATACTCATTAATAAAAGAAAGTCATAAACATCAGAAGCAGCGGAGCAGCTGTTTAATAGTGGTAATTTCCTGAGCAAAGACTGCACAACAGTGGAAGCAGATAAAAGCAATTAAACGTAGGTGCATAACATGATCAAAACTGTATTAATTGTTCTTGCATGTAGCAGTTCCAGTTCCATCATCCTGCATATTATATTTAGTTTTAAGGGTTCACAGGGGTCAGGGAAGGGACTAGAGCTGAACAAGATGTGTCATGAGAAGAGAGGTTGAAGAGATTAGTGATGTTTAAATTGGAGATATAATCAATGTGAATGAGGAAGTGTGACAAAGGAGCATGAGTTGCATAAAGATAAAATAAGAGACCCTTAGTTGACATTACAGAAGCAAGAAGAGTATTCAGCAGAAGACAGGCAATTAGTTAAAATATAATCTCAAAGACATCGGTAGTTTTCGAAGCTTAAAGTTTATTGAGCAGCTAAGAGATTCAATACCAAGAATATCAAAACAACCCTCTTCCTAAAAAAATCATTATCCCGTGTCCACTGATGGTCACCTATGGATGCTTAGGGAAGGAACAGAAGGTTAGATCACATACATAGATGGTGCCTTTTCAAACGTAAAGCGGTCTGACATGCACAGTTTAAGGACTTAATGAGCCAGACCCTGTATCCATGTGTTTGTGTTTAATAGCGTTGTTCGGGTTTTTTTCTATCTGTGGTTTTTTGTCATCCCACTTACCGCTTCTGGCTTCCATGTCGTGACAGTGAGTCTCCCAGTTGTAATTCTGGTGTATGTGATGTAGTCTAGCCTTTCCCTTTATTTATTATAAACCTGCTGCCTGCTTTCATAATTTCATGGATTTCATTAACAGGACTACCCAGTTACATTAAGAAAAACTTCTTTTTAAAGGGAGAGCCAATCTCGACACAAGGCTGCCTCTCCACGCAAGGCTTTCTGTAACTACCCACTGCAGGGAGGGGGGGTCTCGTTACCTGTAGGAGATACAGTATTTACTGTTTGACTGTCTGCTGGCGGAACAGCCTCTGTGGACAGCGAGTAGGTTTCACCCTGGCCACGACTGCTGTGTCCTTACGGTCAATAAAGTCGATTCCTGGCTATTTCAAAATAAGCTGCTCGTTACTCAGAACGAAACGCTTCGCCCGTTGACCGCACAACATTACCCACGCTTTCTGTAAATGCTAATGGGTGGCTTTCAAGGTGCGTATCCTGGGACCAAGACCTGTCTAGAGCTCAGTGGTAGAACTTTTTTTTGACCGATAAAACCAGCCTTCTGTCCCCAAACTCGCTCCTGTGTAAGGAGGGGCAAATGCCACCTTCTCTCCCTTGGCAGGTGAAAGTTCAGTGCGTACTTGCTGGCCCTCACTCTTAGTTAAGATGCTTACGTACCGCAACGGCCACGGAACAGGTTGGTTTCCGAGGCCCAGAATATTAACAGACCTTTCACTAATTCCTTGGTATAATGAGAGCAAAATCAGAGACCTTCTGTCAAAATCGTAGGGAGTTCTTTTTAATTAAAAATAGAAAACGGTTCCTGCTTGTTGGGTATGTGGTCATGTAAAGCAAGGTTTTGCAGTGAGTATGAAATACTAATCTTTACTCCTTTGTTTGTCTTTTTCTAGGAGAAGCTCTGCCTACCACATCACATCCTAGAAGAAAAGGGCTTGGTAAAAGTGAGCATAACAGTTCAAGCATTGCTAGATGTAACCGCAGTGAAACAAGCTTTATTCACATGAAACTATCTCTGCTGTTACCAGCTCCACTGTGCCATCAAAGAATCAAAATCCTGCCCGTCTTTTCAAACTGCATTGAAAAAAAAAAAAAAAAAAACCAAACAACAAACCAAAAAACAGTGCTCCAAGAGTATTCTTATACTTGTGATTTTAAAATCATCTTTCAGACTGTACATGTGCGTCGAACTACAAAGCAGAAACTAAACAGAAACATTTTCTAGAGCAAACGGGCGCTCCACTGCTTTTATAGCTCACTTTGTAAAGTACTTACTTACTAAAACAGCCACCTCTCTGCTGCTTAAAAATGCGTGGAGTTCACAGCTGTCTTGCAGCAAGATACCTTCGTATTATTAAACTAAGAATCACTGTAATCGTCGGGGGTTGGGGGGAGCAGGGAGAGTAAATCAGACTTCTACCACGTTAGGTTTTTCTGCAGTTGCTTCAGGCTATTGCCTTTTAAAAATACTCGGACATAAAATATTTATATAAATATTATTTATTAGTGAGTTGTTATTCATCCTTTGGATGCAAAATGTAAATTAGGAAACTGTATTTTATTACTGCTTTTTTGTGGTTAAACACTTTATTTTAATATAAATATTTAGTTATTTTTTATTCCACTTGGTGTGCAGTAGCTCTAGATCTCCGTAAATTGTATTTTCTAATATGTAAGATACAAAGCAAACAAAATAGGTGCTTTTATTAAAAGAACCGCTAGCTGGAATGGCATTCTTTATTTCTTGAATTTGTGGAACACTGGTAAAAATTTGTCTGCATTCCATTGAGTTCCCTACATTCCAGTAGCACTTTTCCTCCCACTAGACTAAAATTGGCTGAAACCAAGAGCACACCCATTTTATTTGTATATAGATGTTTAAAAAAAAAAAAGGAAAGATGTAAACTTGAAAAATAAATGTGAACAAATATTTTTGATTGCTTATTTTACTATGCACAAGACATTTAACTTTTGCCACAACAAAATGAATGATGTGTATTAGGATCATGTGTCTTGAAATATAATTTTGCACTGTAACTTGATTTCTTTTAAAGACTACAGCACTACAGAACAAATAATCAAAAATAGCACAAGAACATTAATGAGAAGATTTACCAAGTAGCCAAAAAATTTTAATTGTTTTCTTTTCAATGATTCCTTTGAGAGGAGATAAAATTCTTAAAATTGCCAAAGGCAGTCTCGAAGACCTGATCTTCCAGACAGAACCTGCTGGGTACAGTGCTGCGCCTAGTCTCCGTCATCTCCCACAGAATTCAGCACAATGTTCTGTAGTGAATGTTTGCAGGATCAGACCTCTAATCCCCCATCAGCAATAGGAAATAAGGTTTTTTCTTTTTCTTATCATGGCTTTAAATTCTTGGAAGAGATTTTTAGAAGCATAATTTATTGTTAAAACATCACACGTTTTAGATCAAAAAGTTCCAGCCCAGCCCCCCTCGCAGTATCTGGACCATCCAGTTTTCTTTCGGAGGAGAAGCCAGTGATGGAACTTTGGCAAGCAGGCCAGGAAAGCTGCATGTGGCGAAAAGGGCGAGCTGTGAGGGGTCAGCGGTGCGCACGAGTTCGGGAAAGAGGCCGGGTGGTGGGAGGACTGAATATTTGAGCAAGAGGAGGGGGAGAGAACTATTGTATAAAGACTTTTTGGAAGAACGATGCGTACTTGTCACTGCTACGTATCCAGGCAAAGTTACACGCGTGTTCACAGACACTGCATTTAAAACCACCAGTATTCCACTAGCAGATTTTTAATTGTTAATAGAGTATCTGAATGCAGACTACGCTTTTTAATACCACAAATTGCCAATGTGCTGCTATGTATTGACAGCAACGTGTCAGGAAAGTGGATTCACAGGCAGTGAGACATCATGGGAGTATGCATGGAATATCCAGTTACTTCAACCAAAGCAAAAGCGTTTCTTTTACAGAGGGAACATTGACTTAAATTGTAATTTTGATTGGCAGCTAGCATATTGTTTCCTATAAAATGTACTGTGCACTTTAACACTAAATTAAAATGTATTTTAATATTTTACAGAGCTGCACAAATACCTGTTTTGTGAAAAAGCACGAGCAATGTAAAGAAAATAAGTTTTCAAGTCAGAGTTTATCAAATTTTAAAAGCATTCAAAGATTGAGTATAAAAATAGGAATATTGATTTCTGCATCATGAGGGATAAAATGCAGGTTTCCTGAGTATTTTTTTACAATGTATATATGGCAACATGAAGCTTTGTAATTATTATTTTGACAAATCTTGGTTTTTCATAATTAAAATTTTGTTTTTCTCCCAATAGTGTCTTTCAGTATTTGCTTGAAGTTGGCTGTAAATAAATAGCTCTAAATATTTTGTAATACAGCTTTTTTATGCAGTCTTAACCTGTACGGCTAAAAAGAGAATCTTCATGAATCTTTGTACACTATTTATATGTGCAATAAAACATGCATGGCAAATCGCTAATACCCTAAGCAGTGAACATAATGTATATAGAAAGTCTTTACTGTAGTTACAATTAAACTATATTATTTGTAGAAACCCTGCAATGACTGCCCCTGTGACTGACAGTTGCTTGTAAAAGAGGTGGTGTTTGGAGAGCTTAATTAACGCTGGGAATGATGGATGAGGGTTTGGGGGTGGAGATGATGATGATGAGACACAAGTAAAGGAATTGTGCAGCTAAACTAGGAATAGGATCCAGCTGGTAACTGTCAGGTTGCTGTCAGTTCCCTGCTTTGCCCTTCTCCTGTCTGCAGAAACAGGGTAGTAGGGACACCTCCTTGTAGGTCACAGTGTAAGTATACAACCTTCTCTCACCCCTGTGGGCTTCTGAAGTCATCCAAGTACAGATTCTGCTGTTTTCTCATTTCTCTAATGAAATGTCTTTACCTTAACCAGGTGATTTTTTGACTGTATTATTTGTTCACTTTTGGCAGTGGATTGTGGGAAGGAGAGGATCTTTCTGCAATAATTTCCTGGGCAGATCCTGCTTTTGATTGCCAAGGAAGCTTCAGTGCCTGGCGATACAAAGCCAGAACAGACCCATCACTGTGTTAGAATCGGCGTAATTTAGGCAGGAGCAGTCCTCCAGTGCTGCTCCTCGCCCGCAGCAGAGCCTGTTCAGCAGCAGCAGGCAGCTGCGGGCCGTGTCCAGCTGACATTTGAGCATTGCTAACTAGAGCTGTGACAGCCTCACACAATTCTCATCAAGACAGGGCAGAGACACTGGGTGGCAGGAGCCATCTGCACACTTGTTCCCCCTGCCTTCTCATGGGTCTGCGCTCTCCTGGACTTGCAGGCCCAGGGGTAAGGGCAGTTCAAGGGCCCCTTCCTTGTCAACCCTCTAGCACCACTTTTACAGGAGCTCAGGGCCATTTCTATAAAACCTTGCAGTTACTGACATCCGAAGCAAGTTCGTGGACTCCCAAGAGCCTGTCAGATGCTTACCCCGAACCCGCTCCCACTCACAAGCGAGGCAGGTGGAAGTAAGTCCCTCTCAGGGAGGAAGGCAGCAGTGCATGTAAACGCTGTTTTATCAAGAAAGCAAACAGTGTGGGAAGGCAATCAATTATTAGGAGAGCCCAGTGGAAAATATAACAGCTATTTACAGCTCCAAAATTGTAGCTGGGCAGTTGTTTGGGGAAGCTGATACGGTAAGTGATCTCCTGCTGGACTGTAAATTAAGGATACAGGAAATAAAGCTCCCCACAACCACCACAGTATAGGCTATATAAATTTATGAAGTATGAATGGCCCCCCACCTGGGCCAAACTGTTTCCTACCATTAACCCAGCAGCTTTAAAAGGGTGGTTTAAAAGCACTTAGAGTAAATTACAGGGTTAAACCTGCTTTTTAATCATATCCTCTGATGTAACATGCAGGTGCATACATTCCTGTTGGGGACTAAAAAAAATGGCATGCCCCTTTCCCTTAAATACAATCATCAGAATGCATTAGGCAAAAAATACCAGCTTTGACAGGTAACACATGAACAGAACTGTTTCTCACTGGAAGTACCTGCACCAAGCTGAACACCCTGACTCCACTGCCGCTCTGTTCGCAGGACTTGGCCCAAGGCTGCAGGACGAGCACAGCGCACTTCTGCTCCACTCCCGTAATTCAGTTGCTGGCTATGGCAGAGCAGTTGCCTTGGCACAGGGGACGAACATCTAGAAGAAACTGCCACACATGAAGCAAGCCTTTCACATCCGATTCTGCTGTTGTGGGAGTGGAAAAATCTAGATGTTTAGTACTTGCAGCTTAATATTTTTATGTCCATGCCCTGCTTTATAAGAAAGGAGGAGTTAGATGCTGTTGTAAATCCACGGAGTGTGGAAAACTTGAGTTCAGCATTTCAGAGAATTCTTGCAATCCACACAGTCGTAGCTTCCCAGCCTTCCCAGCTTACTCCAGAAAGAGGCAGATGCAAGACTGATAAAAGTCAATATACAATTTAAGCCCATCACCAGCAACAGAAACCCAAGTTCCCAGCATCAGCCTCCCTGCAACCTAGAATGTAGCAGGGGCCAGAGAAACACGAGAGCATTCAGCATTGCTTGCAAAAGCAAACTGATCCTATATCTACCCTCGTGTTTCCTCTGGCAAGAATGAGTCAAGGTTTCAGCAACGATGCAGGTTCAGCCGAACCATGGGAAAGCAGAGGCTACAAGTGATTGCTTGAACATAAGATGATAACCAGCTCACTGGAACAACCTGTGTTCTTGCCCCACACAAAGGTAGCTGGCAGAATTATACCACTGGGAACTCCTGTAGGTCTGCAACTGTCAGGCCTAATTTCTGCCATCTTCTGTACAACAAGCACACTTGTTTTCAACAATGAGATATAAGATCATCTCTAGATAGGTAGGGGTTGCTTTTTTCAGATCTATTTATCAGTTTCCTCTCAGTCCTGTTAAGCCTAAGAGACCCAGAAACACAGCATAAGCCTTTCACATTCAGCAACAATCAGAGGCAAGCAGAGAAAAAAACAACCTTCCTTTACTACAGACTGCCTCCTTCACACTGGTTTTAAGAGATCTTTAAGTATCATCCATGAAATACTCCTCAGATGATTACTTTTTTGATGTTAATAACATACAGTAAACCACTATGCATAGCAAACTTCTGTCTGTATTCTCCACCAGACTTTGTCCTTGGAATGTATTTAGACAGGCCAAGGAAAAAACACACCAACTACTTCAGATTAATTAAGTAGCTTGATTGGTTGCGCCACTAACAACTTCCTTCAGCATTAAGTGACGAAGTGAACCCTGGTATTTAATTAGCTGAAGAGGCACGCTGCTGTTACTCATAATGTCTGCGTAGTTGCACTAGAAACCGTCTTGAGGTCCCAATACGTACCCACATTTATAATTTGAAAATAACTTATCTGCTGATTTTCATTTTGACCTAGAATGCAGCAGGCACCTTCACAGTGTTGAGAGACTTTCTGAAGCATGCAAGAACATCCAAAATACTTACTCTGAAAGCACACATATCGAATTAAGTGAGACTTTTATTTTTCTTAGCAGTACAGTGAGAAGAGCTCCATTTTACAGACACTATGTCAGCAAATGATTTTTTTGTTTATTTCACCTCTATCCCTTGATTCATATTGGACAGACGACACTCGCATCCAAATGGTTCAAGCATTGAGGTATTTTGCATGGTGTTTGATGTGGTCATTAATAAATGTAGCAATGAAAAAATAGCTGTGATCATAACCCTAGAAAAGAACAACAACAAAGAAATCAGCAAAAGCCTGTAGTTCACGGTAAAGCAATCACGCTAAGCTCTCTTCTAGGAAAGGTAATGATTCTTCTGGTTTGATCTGCTTTAAGAAAGCAAGAATACCTGTATTTTATATAAAAACTGTAAAGGATACCTAAGTATATATGAACACTAGGAAGCTAAACAAACAAAGTACTTTAACCTGCCCTAATCTGGGCATGTAAGTTACAGACAGGTAACAGCTAGTGCCAGCTGCAGAACGAGATGCAATCTGAGAGAACAGTTCCCCTCACTGCAATGTCTGACAGGTAAAACATAGGGTATAAGGAGAAGACAGCCCAGGTCTGAATTGCTGCTCCAGTGCTATGCTAAAACGACGTGAAAACCTCTAAACTACTCCACTTTGTCAGCACTAACTGTATCTTTTGGTGCAGGGGTTATGATAAATCAGAGAGGACAATCCCCCGTGCTCCACAGCTGGGCCCCTCACTGGGTCTGGCCTGAAGTTGTCAGTCACTTGAAAAGTCTCAATGCTCTCAGGACAGGACTGTTCTGGGTCACTGCACTAGAGGAAAGAGCAATCCTTCCACCTGGGTCTTTAAATGAATCTAAGGTTTTAAGTAGTTTCAAACCTGTCCTGATTTACACAAACACATGCCAAACTAAATCACAAAGTTTTATGCTAAACACAATACCCACAGTACGGATAAGGAATCCAACAAAAGGACATCTGTCCCTTTGCTTGTACAGTGACTGGTACTTGTTAAAAATCATTAATGCTGCTTCTTCAGCCGACCACTGGCAGCTTGAGTTACCATCAACTCAGCACCTTGTTGAAACTAAAATCATGACCCCCACCTAGTGGTGAAATGCAGCTGAATCTGATAGATATTGCACTCCTCGACAGCTGATACTAAGGAAAATATCACTTCTCACCCTCTTCCTCACTTGGCCAGGGACAGACTCACAAGTAAAGTGAAAGTCCCATGAAGAGACACTCTCTTCACTACCTGCCACATCGCCGGGGGGGGGGGGGGGGGGGGGGGGGGGG
>JANXJC010000008.1:30683827-30726582 GCA_027564655.1 Leptodon cayanensis
TCTTCACTACCGGCCACATCCACACCCCCCCCCCCCCCCCCCCCCAAAAAATAAATAAATAAAAAAAAAAAATCACAAAGCAACAACCCAACAATCATGGACTGCAGAAGCAACTTGCCTGCTGCAGCCTAAAGACGACTGGGATTTTCTGCTCTGTGCAGGCAGCGATGAAGTTATCGGGCAGTAACTGGCCTGCAGATAGAAACTGGTCATCTTTGCCTTGATCAATCAATATGTCCAGGTGAGAGTTTGGATAGGACTTCACAAGTTGTGTAGCATCGTATGCCTGCAGGAATAAGAGAGAAATGACATTCAGTTACATACGTTAGACTGCGTCAAATTTGCTGGCTGCAAGAAAAGAATGGCATATATGGAGTGATACTGATCAGGACACCAAATTGCACATTGGAAAAGCAAAACATAGGAAATTCCAGACAACTGAAAAGTAATACCCATGTTTTAAAAAGGGCAAATGGTATGATCTAAGTAAGTACCAAGCTGGCAGTTTGACATCATTTCTGGACCAAACATGATGTCCAGCCCAGGGCTAAATTCATACAGAATCGACAAACAGCAATTTAATCTAGTACCAATTCACATGCTTGTACAGAAACTAGATCCTGCCAAAACAACTTGGTATCTTGATGTAACTATTTTGGCAGCTAAAGGTCAAAACACCGGTGTAACACATGGCAATTTTAAGCAGAAATATGGAAATCACAGGTTGTGTATCTGTGCAAAGGCAGGTCTAAGTCTATTCCTGATGCCTGCTGTTGATCTTCTGGACTGGGTTTGCAGAAGAGATCCAAAACAAGTTAAGGCACCAGAAAACTTTTTCTTTTTGCAAAATAAATTAATTATATTAAATGTAAGCAAGATTAACTGATGATTTTTAAATATACAAACTATTAATAACTGTGAAAGCAGCTAGTGCTCTCCATTCCTGTAATGTTTTAATCAGCCCTGGATGTCTTCCTAAGAGATACTTTAATCCAATTTACAAGGGATTTAACTGCAGCTTGTGTTTATTTACAAGGAGATCAGAGTACCTGGTCACGATGATCCCTTCTAACTTAATTCTAGGGAGACAGTGCAATGTTTATGCTGAGATTAAAAATACTGAAGCGCTGCTCAAATAATGCAGCAACATGCATACAAAAATGTTTGTATCTTAGCCATTCATATATGACTACTTATATTTCAAAATTAAGGCCCTGGAGCTAAAACCTAACTGTCTGGTTTAATCCTGATGCCAATTTCCAATGGGCTCCTCTGATAGCTGCCTCCAAGAGGCTGCCCCTGCAGAGGCCATGAGGCTCGTCAGTCCTGATCAGTCTGTAGCAGTCTCTCTTTTCAGGCTACTACAAAAACCAGCTGTTCTATATATTGAGAACTGAGTTTTTGAGAAACAAGCCATAGCCTAACTCTCTTTTAAACTGCTCACTGCTTCCATGCAGTGGAGAAAGTCTCAGACTGCTCATAATTCTTCTTAGCCCAGATTTTAAGATCTTCATAAAACAGGGAGGAATTTAGGCAATTCGATGAGAGCCTTCTATCTCATTACACTTGTTACAAGCACCATCAGGCAACAGCAAGTCATACCCACCAGAAACATACAGTGCTTATCCACGCTTAGGGGTGTAGTAAAACAACAGTACCAGCTCAGGGGCACCCCAGAGCTTTGTTCCAGACTCCTGCTGCCATACACCTACAGATCAGTCATTCATGCGTTATTAAAGGCCTGCAAGTTGCAACACCTACCTCCCATTTGCTTACATCTGATCCCAGATATCCACCAAGGGCTTTCTTCCCCCACTGACACTGAATAGGGTTGCAGATAGGAGCAAATGCCGACACAGACTGTTGAGAAAGAAAGCACGAAAAAAAGTATGAATTAAGAAAAGTGGTATCTGCTAAATAATAAGCAAAATAAAAGCCTTTTCAAAAACTGAAGTTATGCCAGAACCCAGGACTCCCTCATCAACCCTCTGAGGTGCCCTAACTATTATCCTACTTCCCTCTTATTTCTTCTTCCTAGCCCCACGGTTTTGCTTTCCTTTTTGCACATCAGCCAAGCTTCAAAAGGCAGGGCTAGATGCCCCGTTCCTTTCCTTGTTGGGAGATGTTGGCTTGAATTCCCTCAAGCAGCAGAGAAGGATCTCAAGTCTACTGCTGGGTCAGCATGGTCAGAATATGGGACCATTTCACCTCCAACGGGATTTTGGCAGAGCATAACAGAAGCCTGAGGCACAGGGCTGCTCAGCCAGTCTAAGCATGCAACTGTGTCTCATGAATTTGGGTACCTCCAGGATTAGGGGTCAAGAAAAGCACATTTCAGATCACAACTCCAGGTACTGGTATCAGAAGTCCAAGCTCTATTCTTACATTCTTCTTTTGGATTTGGCCCTGGGACATCAATATTTCCACTCTCATGTCTTACAAGAAATAGCAACAAACCACCTGAGCCACTGCCAGTTCTCTTGGATTTTGGTATTTTCAATTTAATGTTTAACTCTTTTAGATGATACAATTCACAGTTAAGTGCCAACAGCAAAAATGGAAATTTCTAAACTACTGGCTCCAAAAGATAAAAAGGAGAGATAAAAACAAAGCTTCATCTTACATTCAACTCTTAACACCAAGCTAATGCCACTGAACAAATGTTCTGCTATTTTCAAAAATGCAGTTGTATTTTTGCAGCAGCTGACCACAAAGCACAGGGTCAGGACAGCCCATGAAAGGACTGATCCACAAAGGCAGAGCCCCTCATCTCTCAAACACCAATGCCTGATTCTCCCTCAGAAATCCATTTTACATAAGCATGTCTCCAAAGAGAACAACAAAATTTTTCTCAACCCTCATGAGTATAAAGGAAAGGCAAATCAGTAGCAGCATGTTTGATTCAGGCTCAAGTAGAATACAAACGAACATAACTTGAGATGCCTTGAATACTGCAAAAATCAAGCTTTAGGAAAGCTGATGTGCAAATCTCAGGGGCTGGGAGGAAAGGGTGGGGAATGTCCTCCACGTACTATCCTGTGTGCAGTTCAGGTGCTTACAGTTACACCTGCCATCAGCTGGAGTTTACTACCCTGTTGTAAATTCTAAGCAAACACACATATAATGGTGGCAAAAAGGTTTACTGGTAATGAAAGCTCCAAAATGAACAAGACAAGATTTGAAAAGATATAGCAAATCACACAACCAGATTTCTAGACAATATTGGCAGCATGAGTTAACTCAAGAGCTAGAAGGAGCCTGTTTACATTTAAGTGTAACTAACAATTCATTTGGAAGAGCTGTAGCATCCTGCAAAAGAAACACAACTTCTCTTAACTTTTAAAATGTGCAGATTTTTTCTTTTTTTTTTTTTTTTTTATTTCACTGATATTCACATTCCAGGGTGGTGTTTCTGGCAATTTTCCATATTCTAATGCTAGGGATCAAGGAGCTGCTACAACTAAAACTATTTATACATTTAATGCTATAACAGAACTTGGTATTGTGGTTTCTTTCTTCGCTTCTATAGAAATCTGTATAAGCCTTAGCATACCTCATATAAGCTGTATTATATCTTACTTTGTACTTTCCAGGATTCTTCAGAGCAAGAATAAGCGCTCCATGACCTCCCATGGAATGCCCAAAAATAGACATCCGTTCAGGATCAGTTGGAAAATTGGCATTTATTAGTTTAGGCAACTGTAAAGGAACAACAGTGGAATAAAAACATTAAAGCAACTTGAGTATGTTTAGGAAAAAAAAAGCACACAAATAACTAACATGTTTTAATGCCAGGAAGCCACTGAAACCAAAGGCATATCTTTGGTTGTAGCCTGACATTCGTAATCATGGCCTGGAAGCAATCTGAACAAGACTGTAAAATCAGCAGGAAAGAATTAATCTGACAATAAGTAACTCAAAGTACCTCTACAGAAATCTATCATAACCCTGTAATGTAAGTCTTATTTTAATAGATACATAAATACGTACGTGCTCCTGTAAGTGACCAGAATGGCAAATTGTTCTTGGGAGATTATTTGCTGCCCATATTCCCATCAACTTCAGTTTTAATCCAGATCACGCAAACCACATGCAGAGTAAACTGGACACTCACCTTTCCAATATATATCTCAAGGATCTCCTTTTACACCAAGTTAAGGGAAAAAAAAAAAAAAACAAACAACAAAACAACCACCACCCCCCACAAGACAGATGGGAATACAGTCTAAACAATCAATACAACTGAAGTACTGTTGCAGTGAAATGCAGTGGGTTGTTCCAGAAGCAGCAGAGCAGAGATTTTACAAGAGCAGAGACTGCACAACTAACAAATTGAGATTAGAAGTGTAGGCCAACCCTGTGGCATCTCTGGCAGGAAAGCAGCCTCAAGGAGTTCCTACTCAAGCCCTGCCAGGTGTTATCATCTCTCTGCTGCGGTTCTCCCCCTCCTCAGTTCTACAATGGTATCTGTTTGTGAGGAAAGGCCTAACAACTGGATAAATCCAATCACTGAAATAATCAAAGATTAAAAAAGAAAGAATAAATTCTTTTATAAAAGAGGAAAGCAAGAAAATGACAAACCATCCATAGGCTATCAAGATCACCTTAAGCAAGCTTTGGTGCTAGGATCAAAGCACATGACTGAACCACACCCCTTATCTTACCCAACACCACCAGGAGAACCAAGCAGCAAAGTTACCTCATCCTTTATGTAGGAATACATCCTATAGTTTGTTTTCCAAGGATCTTCAGTTGCATCCACATAAAAACCAGCACCGGTGCCAAAATCCCAGCTTTCATCTTCTCCTTCAATATTGCAGCCACCTACCATGAAAATTCTTTCTATAGTTACTGTCTTTCCTTTACTAGATGTTCAGAACTGGAGAACCTGCCACACAAATCAGAGACTTGGGACATGAGTTTCTCAACCAACATGTCTCTACTCCTCCAGCTATACGACAATTCAGATTTTCATTCATTAGTACAGTGTTTTCAAGTGTTACTGCAACAACGCTTTCATAATCCCACTTAAGTATTACCTACAGATGTATCCAACTTCTAACTTGTTTCAGTATCCTTCACAAATAAACATAACATACAGATCCCTCCTAAACTAATTCTGTAAAGCTTCGTCCAATTTACCCAGGGACTCATTCAAAAGTTGGCACTTGTTAATTGGTGCTATCAGCTTATTTCTGTTATTAGACCTCATCCTGCTGAGTACAAGAAAATACATGAGAAACAGAAACTACAGAAAATTTCCTATTCCCCAAAAGGACAGAACCATATATCACCAAGTGGTGTGTCCAGACCAGTTTATGTGCTTCAAATAATGTCTGCTACACCTCCCTTTCTAGGATTCAACAGCATGAGAACACTTACTGTTCCTATCATTTTTTAAGTATATAACTCTACCTTCTCTGCAATTCATTTCATTGTTCCTACCTGTAACTCCCCATAAAACATAAGTTAATTTCTTCTTTGAATAACTGCAGGGTTGCATCTTCTTTTCCAAGGCTACACTTCCAAACTAAATTTGCAGATGTCTCCTTGAAAGTCAATACATCCCATCCAGTCCTCTTTTACTCTCCCTTTGATTAGTCTGTGATTTACCAGCCTGGTTTGCAGAACAGAATGTAATATTTCAAGATATGTGTGACAGGAAATAATGGCCTCCCTTTCTCCAAAATGTTCTTAGTTTCTGCAAACCAAAATTGCATGGGCTTTCACCACTGTCAGATTATGCTGCAAACCCATGTGTAATTTGACAGTCCTTGACAATTTGTGCAGAGATACCTGCCACCCTGTCACAGTGTGAAATCAGATTTCCACAAGGATCAAAGTTGAGTTTGCTCCAGTGATGTGCCCTTGAACACTGAATGATTTTGTAACTTAACAGTCCAGCAGGCACAGGGACTGGGGGTGCTTACACAACATGTTGGATATAAAAAGGTCTATCTTCAGTCCCTCAGAGACAGACAAAAACTCAGAAAGTCTTGCCAGGCAATGAAGGCAACACTGATTCTGCTACAAGAAACTTAAGGGAAGCCTTGAAAAAAGAAATTTGAAAAGGAACCTGCAAAATACTGCTCTGGAAAAGCAAACCCCTATGAAGGAGGAAAAGTAAAGTCTATCAGGGCCTGACAGAGGGTCTGTAGTGCCAGGTATCTCATGTTTTCATGCAGTCTTTTTCCCCACCCACACGTCTCCTAGCTCCTGGAAGGTAATTCTCATAACTGCACAGTTGTCCTGGTTTTGGCTGGAATAAAGTTAATTTTCTTTCTAGTAGCTGGTATAGTGCTGTGTTTTGGATTTAGAATGAAAACAATGTTTATAACACACTGATGCTTTAGTTAGTATAAGCACTGCTTAGCAACAAGTCAAGGATTTTTCAGCTTTTCATACTGCCCTGCCAGCGGAGGCTGGGAGTGCGCAAGAAGTTGGGAGGGGACACAGCCAGCACAGCTGACCCAAACTGGCCAAAGGGGTACTGCATGACATGTGACATCATGCCCAGTATGTAAACTGGAGGGGGCTGGCTCAGGGATTGGCTGGGCATCAGTCAGCAGGTGGCGAGCAACTGTATCACACATCACTGGTTTTGTATATTCTCTTAGTAGTAGTAGTACTTTCCCCTCCTTTTCTGTCCTATTAAACTGTCTTTATATCAACTCACAAGTTTTACTTCCCCCTCCAATTCTCTCCCCCATCCTACTGGCGGGGGGAGTGAGCGAGCGGCTGTGTGGAGCTTAGTTGCTGGTTGGGGTTAAACCATGACAACAATTAAAAGGCACATATAAGCATTTTCACTACCTATGTTCAGATTTCTTAATTTGTGATTACATTTGAACTGCTCTTCACTTGTTTCTCCAGACAGCTCAAAGAGACTTAAGAACACTTGGGAGTTTCTGACCTAAAATCTAAGAGTATACTATGAAACACATACTGAAATTCATCTAAATAGCAGAGCAATCCTGATCAGTTATTAGATTAAAAAGCAAAGGGTTTTAAAAGAAAAATGGAAAAAGCAATGAACTATGCAAATTCAGTTACATGTTGACAGGGACAACTTACACCAGACAACACTAAAAACAAGTCCCAGTATAATTACCCAACGTGAATAACACAAAGGCTAGTTGCCCATCTCTAGTCTGCAGAAAATAGCAACAACGAAGTGCAAAGTTCATTAATACACAAGTCTTGCTCTTCTGGCCCTCTTCTCCATTAGAAACATGCATTTCTGTTCTTTGACCCGAGACAACTTCAAAAGCTAGATGTGAAAAATATTTTCTGGAAAGAACATCACTTCATTTCTGTATCACCTGTGTTCAGATTTGACCCACTAAAGCTTCAGAAATAGAAGACTGCCACTTTTGTATACAGCTCTCATGAGACTTTAGCAGAATCCAGCAAATACTAAACATAATAACTGAATCCCCAAAAGACTGTATTTCCAGTAACTGCAGATCCACCATTTTCAGGTTTCCCATACCATACATAAGCTCAGCCTTATACAAATAACAGCACATTATTTAAAAAAGCCATTCATCAGTAGCCTATTGCAGCTGCAGAGGGCAAGGGTTTCTGGTTTGTTTTTCTAAGTATTTGAATGCTCTGAAGACATGTATTTAATCAGCTTCAGAAGACAGAATACAGTGAAGAATAAACATTACATCTCTGTGTAACAACCCAATTCTGCAGATTAAAATTTTTAAAGTCTCAGCAAGCCACAAAATGCAGGCAAGTGTCTCTGATAACATGCCTCCCGTTTTCCTTTTCTTCCCTCTCCTTCGTGCTGAACTCAATGACCTCTTTGTTCTAATTTTAGTGCCACGACAATAAAAGTTTTGAATGTCAAACCTTCACTACCATGTTATTACAAATACAGACAATATAATCTAGCAAACAATGCAAGATATGGAGGTGAAGTCATATGCTGTCTCAGGTGGGCAACACACTTTGTAGCAAACTGCAGCACACCATTCTTTGAGGGTAAGGACTGCGTACTTCAGTGTCACAACTGTTATGACATTTCTTGTTAAAACTTACGTGGGCTTGTGTCTGGTGCGACTACAATAAGGCCATGTTCAGCTGCAGCTTGATGAAAACCAGCTTTCGTTATAAAATTCTGTTCCGTGCAAGTTAACCCTAAAGAAACAAAAATATCATTGGTTACACGTTGCTCACAGCATACCAAACCTTTTGACAGAAAAAGTTTTGAAAAACAAGAGGGATTCCTGTCTCCATAAACACAGAAAAGTCTTTTCACTAGGTTCAACAATGCCTAATAATCCACAGAAACAGACACAGTTGCACTTTCACATCTAGTCACACTAACATTTGATCAAAAACAGGTCAATGTGTACTCTGTACCCCCAAGCGCCTACTCATGTGGCAAATACAGTTTCCTCAAGTACCATGTATTTAAATCCACTGACTACAGACACTGTTGATAAGGTTAACATTGTTAACTTCTGACATCTAACCCTGCAACTATATTTTTCTTTCTACCACCATTTCAGCTGTTTGCATTACAGAATTATACATGTGGTCTGACAAACCCTACATCCTTTAGACAGGATAAAGGCCCATAAGCACTCTTGCTCCAAAACCCACAGACCTTGTCTTTTGTACTCCAGCAGGCCCAACTGAAGTCCAATTACAAATAAATAATACTGCACACATATTTCAATTTTTCTTCACTGTGCCATTTGAGAGGGGTTAATGGTTCTAGTCTTCTGAGGAATAAAGTTGCAAATAACCTAATTTGACTAATATGCTAGCCAAGGCAGCATGGTTTAGAGTCAAAAAAAAAAAAATGTGCTGCATGACTCTGAGGTCTTCAGACAATTTTGATGCTTCCAACTTCAAGGGTAAACATTTTTACCCAGTCCACTGTCATTCTACAAATCAGACCTGCTAGCTATTTTGTGAAATGAATACATACAAGGAATACAGTCTCCACATTACCAGTCAATTCTCCAACTTTCTAACCACAAGTCTCAATAAAGCAGCCCCTAAAATTACAGAAAAGACAGAGCTTCTGCTTTTCATTTTGAGTAATACAGGGGAAAAAAAAAAAAGATGTAATTAATTAATCCTGGAGCCATCACCAACATAAATCAGACCATTTTGAAAGCAATGCCTTAACATTACTTATGCACTTCTGGTGCAAGGCCCAGCTCTGTGGGAGATGACAGGAACAGGGTGGAGGACCAAAGCGAGGATAACTGGGAGCATATGTTTATCCATCCAGTCTCATCCCAGCTTGCCTTACATCCAGCAAGACAGCAGTGGGATAGGACACCGCAGGAGCTGGAGAGATGAAGAAACAATGCTGCGGATGAGACGACTTCACTCCTGCCGCAAAATCCTCTTCAGCCCCCGGCCCTTTCTGGTCCCACAGGGTCACCTCACTCTAGATGCACTTGCGCCAAGACAGCTAACAGCACCTCCCTTCCCAAGTTCACCAGTTGCTCCCTGCAAAACAGCACTCAGAACAAGGTGGGGTCCCGACGACAAATTTGCTGGCTGCCATGGGCTAGATTTTGCCCCCTATGCTGTTAGCTGAAGCAGTCTGTCATAGACAAAGGGAAGCAGGAGATGTCTCCCTTTCAGGAGAACCTTTAAATATGTATGTTTTAGAACAAAAAGTATGTCCGTTTTAGAACAGAAGGGTAGAACATTTTGAACACTGAGCATTTTAGAACACAATCTGATAGGCTACGCCCTGAGGCTGGCTGCATCTGACTATCACAATACACTCAAAGTTAACGCGTGTTCCAGAAGATGATCTTTTGTAGAATGCAAGAGCTGCCACTGTAGTACTTCTACAGCAGGTTTTCAGTAACTGTAGCGCAGTAGCCGAAACATGCTTAAGATTATGTTTTTTAAGTTACTAAAATTCATGTTACTTACCTGAGAGCCAATACAGCACAGGACACTTCCCGGTTTCCGCTTTTGGAGGCAGGTAGATTCCAAATTTCATTTTGCATTTTAGCTCCACACTGTATTAATAAAATACTCCTTGTTATCACCACTACTTATTAACAAGGTCACTAACACTAAAAAAAGAAGGCTGAATCAATGGATTTCATTCAAAGAGAGATTTAGTCAGTGAATTATAACAACTAAGTTAAATAAAGTGAAAAGCAATTTTAAAACTCAGCCTTAGCCTCCTGAATTGACAACAGCTAACCTTCTTACCTTGTTCTGAATATACTTAAAACAGAGACTTACAAATAAGCTGCATTTTTGCAGTGCTGCTAACTGGGAAGTTTGAAAATTGAATTTTGGACCCCAGCAACATTTAACTTGAGCTTGGAAAAATTACTTGGAAAGTAATTTTTACTGAAGAACACATCCACATGACTTGCAGAACATGCACTGCACAGCATGCCTCAGCAAGAGAGGTTTTCAATCTGCTCAGTCTACAAACTAACCGATTGCCCAATTAACACTAGAGCCTAAAATAGTCAATAAAAGCTTATCTAAGCATAACTAATGATTTTTTTTTTCTTTTGGATCAGAAATGAAAAAAACCCTATGTTTTTCTGTTGACCTTCATCAAACAAGAATCCACCTCCTGTGTCTGTCTGCTCACAGCATTTTTTTAAGAGTGCATAGATGTAACATATCCAATAGAGTGAATGGAACTTTGTACACATGGCAGTTCTCTGTGCTGCAAACAGCACAACCCAAAGTAATTCAAAAACTGAAAATTCATTGTTTTCAAAGGTAGAAATACCGGCTTCCCATCTCTGATCCGCAGCACTAAGTATACTAGACATGTTAAACATTAACACAGAAATACAAGAACACAGCCAAAGCAGCAGCAGACAGCATTCCTTATTGAAATACATGTATCAGTGAGAACACAGTTTTCCTGCAGACTGAGAACACTGACAGCAATGACAGTATGGATCCACTGCCCCATGCTAAATATCTAGTTTGCTTTTGTAGTGTTTACCTGTCATGTTCAAACACCTTCTGGAAACCCTCAAAGCATTTGTTGCTGGAAACCTGCTTAAGTGCCATGGCTTTAACTGCAAAAAAAAAGGAGCAAGTTACATTTGAAAAGAAAACATTCCTGGACTTATAGTGAGTTATGAGAACAGTAAAGTCGAATACAACTTAAAGCATCTTTGTTTAATGTCACGGTTTTTCAGAAGAAAAGATCCCCTGCAAACCCTTTCTGATCTTTCATTAACTTTGTCTCCCCATGGAAATGGAGGGGTGAGGCAGCTGAACTCTTGCGAGCAGAGCTGAGAAAGCCTTCCTACTTTCCTACAGACCCACACCTGCTACCACCTTTACCTCCGCACTAACCGTAGCTCGCTTTGTCTACCAACGCTGCTACCGGGCAAGAAATCTCACATGCTGTGGCTAGCCTGAAGCTGCCTGTGACTTGCTAAGGACACTCGGGAAGGTTGAGACAAACGCAGACGCTTTTGGTTTGCGTGGACAGTCAGGCCAACCGGGCGGCTGAAAGGGGAAGGGTGGGCACACCTGAGGAGAAACCAGGTAACATCAGGCCAGGTAAACGTTTCCTCCCTCCTACCTGCGGCATTCTCCTACGCAAGAAAACCCAGGCACCACGGAGAGCCCTCAGGGCCTGTTCCTTGTCTTCCACCACCCCCGTGGGGCTGGAGCGGAGGGGCAGAAACCCCTTACACCCCCCCACCCCACAGCAGCACCAAGCCAGAGGCCGCCGCAGCAGCACGCTGGGCCCCGCCTCGGGACACCCATTTCCATTCCCACACAAATAATCCCGCCGGCTGCACCGAAGCGCTCTCCTGTACCTCCACGTTCAACCTCGGGTTTTCCCGCAAGCACCGACCCCCCCACCTCCACACAACCCGCCCGCCCCTCAGCTGGGCCCGAGGGCCCGCACGGCCCCGCCGCTCTCCCCGCAGCCAGGCCCCGGCCGGGCCGCCGCGCTCCCCCGGCCCCAGCTGGTTTCTCCTCAGGTGAAACCCGCCTCCGCCACCCCCTTCCCCTTCTCCCTTTACCGCGGAGGAGCGGCGGGGCCCAGCGGCGGACGGTGCGGGAGAAGGAGAAGAGGAGCGGGCGCGGCCTGCTGCCGCCGCTCCGCCCGCGGCCCCGGCCCCGGCCCGCCCCCGGCGGGGCCCTCAGGCGGCCGGTTGCAGCCCGCCATGACGGTGCCTGGGCTGCCGCCTCCTCAGGGCTCAAATGGACGTCCCCTGGGGGGGTCTGCCATGTCGGGGGGGGCCGTGGGTGCTGCTGCCTTCTTCCTCCTCCTCCTCCTCCTCCTCTTCGGGCTCTTCTTCCCGCCCAGGGCCTGAGGGGAGCGGCCGAGCGAGGCCTTGGCAGCGGCGTGGCCCAGTGCCTTCCCAGCTCTAAAGGAGAAAATCTTGAACTGTAAAACGAAGAAAGGAATAAAAAGCTAATCCAGAGAATCCGGTAACAGCAAAGTAGTCAAAGCAGCAAGTGTTTCTGTTAGCAGCGATTTCCCTCAACCACCAAGACCTCAAGGGGGAGGAAGAGTTGCTGAAGCAGGCTGAACTAGGACCACTGGGTCACTAAATTTTAAATGTTTTACCCCTCGGTATTTCAGCATTCTTCGTGGCAGCTGCTGCCTGACGGAGTCCTGATTTGATAATAAACCCAAACTGTAGTTTAGGTAGTTTTTGTCGTGACACCTGGCTTGCAAGCTCATGAAGGAAAGAAGATAATTGGCAGTGCTTTCATCTTACTCGTTAGCCAAATTCTTCCCACCTGCTGCATTTGGGGTTTTTTTAATTTGCAATTAAGCATGCCCATCAGCTGCCAAAAGTGTCCTCAGCAAAGCTCTCTCCTTTTTAGTCTCATGCCATGTATTGCATTAGCAGTAACTATTTTTGCCCGTAACGTTTTACAGTCTGATCATCTGTTACTTTGCCAATCTGACAATAATTTGTTTCTATTTTTAATCCCTAATTCTATTTTAATCCCTAATTACTTTCTACTCTTCCCCAGCAGATCTCTTTGAACTGCAGCTGCTGGACCCTGGACCTGGGTCACCCAGCCTGCCTTCCAGAGCAGCATTCCTATCCTGTCACTCTACTGGGATGTAGCTAGTACAAATAGTCTGTCTCCGAGCTGTTTAAACTTTCTTGTCTCGGTTTTTCTTTTGCAAGCCAGGTTAAATTTGCCATTAATTGAATTAAAATGTGTTTCTTTACTAGTATTTCTCAAAACACTCTTCAGGTTGTTCTTTCCATCTCTATCTGTGCATTTTGTAGCTCTCTAAATGTCCTACTCTTGCTAGCAAGATATTGCCCAGTTAGTTTGTTATTTGATCTAAACTTCAGCCAGTCTGTTTTCTCTCTTGTATAGTCAGTCGTCATTATGCACATCTCATTTTCCATGGTATCCGCAATTGTTTTTTAGCTATTTCTGTCTTGTCAGTATAAAACCTGCCTACCTCAGCCCTGATGCTGATAAGATTTTGATGTGTTCCTGGTCTTCCTGTCCAAGTCCCTCTGTCCAGTTTGCTCCCATTTCAGAGTGACACATTCAGAAGGATCTAACTGGCAGCCTGCTGCTGAGTTTACCTGCCCTCCCCACATCTCCATGATGTCAAGATAAAAGCTTTATTTTGTGTGTCTTTTCAGTCGAAAATGTCTGAAGTAAATGCATAGGTAAATAACGTCAGAGCTGTGTCACAGCCCTCCAGAGAGCTGTTTTCATGGCACGCAGCTGAGCGTGTGTTCTGCGTAAGAATGCGTGAAGTGGAAAACACACCAGAATAGCATTGAGGACAGTGTAAGGTAGAGAGAGCCAAGCTAGTGCAGTCTCTTCTGTGCTGTGGTATAGATCTTTCTAGTGTCCTTGGTTATGCATATTTCTTTGACCTTAATGCCATTTCTGTACCCTTTGAGACAGTGCCTGCAACTGTCACCAGTGAATTCATTTTGGCATCATTCTGCATATCATTTCAGATTATCTGTAAAAAAACAGATGTGAAACGGGCTTCCTGTCCTTCTTCATTAAATGACTTCTCCTTGTATGGTGCAGCAGGGCAACCCGTAGAAATGAGGATATAAACCAAAAGAATGACAGGTAGCCAGTTTGGAATATCTCTTGCATTATGTATTCCTTTATTGTTGTATTCCAAGTACAACACCTACTTTTCCAACATACTTTTTGTGTGTTCCCCCTACACAGACAGTACTTTCAACTGCTTTAGTGCCGATCTAATCCAGTGGTGAGATATGATTTCACATCATCTACCTAGCATTTCTTTTGGCATCCATAAGAATGGCTTTGTATTCTGTCAGAAGTGGTTTTGCCTTTTCACCACATTTTCACCATCCTTTCTGTAGCTGGGGAAACATACCATTAGCTTCAACCCACTCAAGCTTCCAGTAAGAAAGTTCCACATTGTAGGCAAGCAACCTGTATGTCTTAAGCTTATGGTACCAAATTCCTCCTTTCCCATTTTCTTTTCAGTAAGTACAGTCCTTCCCTCAGCTATGCATCTGCGTACACGCTTTTCCAATGTTTTTGTTGCGGTAGTCTGAATTAAGGATGGTAGTTGCTAATCTCTTCTACCTAATAGCTGTGGATTCCACCTCCCGCTAGTGCTTTTCAGTAATTTTTTCTCAACTTTTTGTATGTGATCTCATCTTTGCTTTGGTTATTCAGAGCACTGAATTCATACTTCACTGTCTACTTTGCCAGGAGATTATTTGTATGTCATTCTTTTCTGTAAAGAACTTTTCCAGTGTTCTTTACAGTAGCTGTTCAGAATTTAGTCATTTATGATTCTAATGTCATATTTGTCTAAATTGTCTTAAACTGTCTTATACCATGCTGTCAGTCATTTCCAAGCAACTTATATGGCTGGTATAACAGTATTATCCCGCAGTATATTTTATGCTGACTGTATTGACCCAATCTGCTTCAAGTCTTTAGCTTTTCAAGGGAGAAATTTTACACAGGTAGAAGGAAAATTTTCTGCCACTTCATTGTTATTGATTTATTTTTCTATTTCCCTTTCTTTACCACATCCATCTATCTTACTTTTTGTCTTAGATGGAAGTTAGATCTTCCAAAGTTTATTTTCTTTTCTTTCCTTCCATACTGTCAAGATTTCACCTGGGTGCAACTTGTCATGTCATTAACTGCTGTCCCTTCAAGGCAGTTCTTTACTTTCTCTGCAACTTGCCCAAGGTGCTTCTTAGCCAACAAAACCCATGGCAGAGGCTAGAGACTACACAAGCTCATTTATTTTATCTGTCTACATTGAGTTTTCTTCTCCTTTACTCCATTTCTTGCTTCCATTATTTCCTTTTTGTTCTTTAGAGACTTAGGGTGTCATTTGAGTCCTTAGGTCTTTTTGGAAAACGGCATTGTCCTTTGGTCTTGCTTGCACTGTAATGCAAGTTACAGTGGTGTCGATGGTAGCTGTTTCCTCTTTTTGTGTTCTTACAAGTTTTCTACTTCTATAGGAAAAAATATCCAGTCTGTAATAAGAACCTAGTTTGATTAAACAGATTAGCAAATGGAGACGTTTCCCTCAGCAGCTTTGTGAATTTGTCTTTGGTCAAGTTACACAGTCTCTTCTGTGGCCAGAGATGATTTCTAGATCAGCAGCTGTCTTTTGTCATTCTGATTATCAGTATAGCTCCCTTGGCTTCTCTTTAATTTGGCCATGTCTTGTATTGGTGTTTCCACAGCACTGCACTGGTGATCTGGAATGGCCTCCGTAGCTCTGAGCTGCTATGAGGTTGGGCATGTTCATGTATCTTGTTTGCAGAGGGACTGCAGGAAATATATACCAGAAGATTTGCAGTTGCAGAAATAAGCCATCTGTGATAAAAAATTAGAAAAAGTTAGTGTTTTTTGAAAAAATTCTTTGTCTCTGGAGCAGTTAAAGCACTGAAAACTTTTCCAGGGGAAAAAAACAAGCGTGCTTCTTTTATTACAGTAATGTGAGTAAGAAATATTAGTAATACCTTCTTATCATTTCAGAAAAATGCAGAATTAAGCACATGTTATAACTGATACTAAATCCAGTGAGGTATATGTGTCTGATAATTCTGACAAAGTATCTTCCTCTTAATGCTTTACAATTAAAAATGAAGTGGTCTTGCTTTTTGTATACTAAATTGACTGCACGTATTTGTATTATGTCTTTTGTTTTCTATTTCTTTCTAGTACAGATTCATTTTGAATTTACAAAGAGTCTGCTTGTTTGAGAAATTTTTCCACATGCAGTTTTAAATTCCTTGTGTTGGATTTACTGAGCCTTTGAAGCTGGTATTTTGAATTCAGATAACCATGTGTAAAATTTGAGGTATAATTGCAGCTAAAGAAAGATATTGACTGGCAGGAATGTAATAGTTAAGATCTGGCTTAGAGAACGCCAAAGCACAAATTAAAATTCCATTTCAGCCAATGAATAATTTAGTAGAACATTGGGCCTTGCCTTATTAATGGGAGCCCCAAGGAGAGGTGGAGACATAAATGCTATTTGTTTAGGCTTGTGGTTGTCTTTCCCCAGGAGATAGGCTTTTCTTTAGGTCTGAGGGAATAAGTTATGATCAGCAACACCATCTGGCATTCCTAGGTTTTCTTGATCCCTACACGAGCCTTGAAGTAATACAAGTACAGTGGACTTTCTTTCTTGGTGTTGGGGTGCAATTCAGGCCACAGACTTGAATTAATTTGTCAAATTTAGGATCAAAATAGCAGAAAGAAGCTTTAAGTTGTGTATCATAAACTCTTCTTGTGAGGACTGTTTAAATCTGTTATCTATAACTAATATGTGGGATTATTTAGTTATAATTAGTGTCTAAAAGTGAGCAAAACAATTGGAGTCACAACCCTGAATTTCAGGGGAGCATGTAGTGGTTATTGGCAGGATCCAATGGGAGACTGCCCTGGCAGGCAAAGGAGAACCCAGGAGAGCTGTCTGATCTTCAAGGACAACCTCCTCAAAGCACAAGAAGAGTCCATTCACGTTGCAGAAAATTCAGCGCGGGCCAGCATGGGTGAAGAAAAGACTCCTGAGCGTGCCAAATGCAGAATGGAAGCCTTCAGAAAGTGGAAGCAGGGATGGGCTACCTGGGGAGAATATAGAAACATCTCTAAAGCATGCAAGGATGGAGTTGGGAAAGCCAAAGCTCGGCTGAGACTGAAACTCAAAGTGATGCGAAGGGTAACAATAAAGGTTTCTTTACGTACATTGACAGCAAAAGGAAGGCTAAGGAGAACGTGGGCCCACTGCTCAGAGGAGCAGGGGAGATACTGACAAGGAACATGGAAAAGAATGAGATAGTTAGTGGCTTTTTTTTTGCCTCAGTTTTCACCAATAAAGTTGGCCTGTCAGGTAAGTATTAGCCCGAACAGAGGACAGTGTTTGAGAGCACTTAATTCATGTGGATATGCACAAGTCAATAGGACCAGATGGGATGCATTAGATGGTGCTGGGAGAACTGGCCAATGTCATTGCAAGGCCATTTTCTATCATGTTTAAAAGGCCAGGACAATCCGTCAGGTCTTTTTGATGTTTGGGAAAAGGTAGATATGACAGCTACCTTCAAGAAGGGCATGAAGATGGATCAAGCAAACTAAAGGCAGGCCAGCCTTACCACCATCCCTGGGAAAGAAATGGAACAAATCCTCCTGGAAGCCATTTCCAGGTACACAAAGAACAAGAAGGTGACTAGAAACAGCCAACATGGATTTACCAAGAGCACAGCACACCTGACCAGTCCGATTGCCTTCTGATGAGAAGTCTGCCTCAATGGACAAAGCAAGAGCAGTGGAAGTTGTATACCTTGGCTTTATCAAGCGCTTTGCAACAACTTCTCATAGTCTCCTTGTCTCCTTTTAGCAAGATTGGCAAAATATGGACTCGATTAGTGGACAATAAGGTGGGGGAAAATTGGCTGGGTAGCTGGGCTCAGAGGATATTGATCAGCAGTAAGGAGTCCAGCTGGCAGAGTGACACCCCTTAGGGATCGATACAAGGGACAAGGCTGTTTAGTGTCTTTATTAATGACCTGGATGATGAGATGGAGTGCAATCTGAGTTATATTGGAAAAAAAAAGAAAAAAACAGATTATTGTATTCCCTGCAGTAACAGAGATAAAGAGAGAAGGATAATAGATCTTTGTGAAAAGAAGAGGCTTCAGTTCAGAAATATACTTTCGAGTTTAGAAAAAAAATTAAGTTGCAGTAAGGAAGGGAGATGCCATTCCGCACTATTGATAATACAGGTCATTGAAAAAAAAAGAAAAAGAGCTTATTGCCATTGACAGTGACCAGGTCCACAATGCAAAGCACTGTACGAAGACCTATTGAAGCAAACCTTCTGACTTGAAGAGTTCACTGTCTACAAGACAAAAAGGAGAAGAAAATTCTTTCCTACACTTCACATGTGGAGAACAGAGATACAGATCTCCTGAGTCCAGCCATGATGAGTATTGCTCATGTGGAAACTTCATCCGTGACTTTATGCATAGTTACATGCAGCAATTCAAAATAATTTGGTGGAGTATCTGTGGGACTAGTCTGCTTCTAAATCCTGAGATTTTCCACCTTCATTTGACCCTGAATAGTTCCACCTCTTTCACAAGCCAGTTTCTGAAGCAGATATCCTGCCTTGGATTGATTTTCAGGCCCCTGAGTGCTCCTTCCCAAATGACTACCATTTCTTTCTCATGGGAGATATCAGAGAGGAACTTTGGGATAATCTGTTTTTCTTTGGGTCATTCAGGGTCTCATGACTGCTGTAATTCAGCTCAGAAAGTGCCTTTATAAACTGCTTTTGCTTCCTACTTTTGCTGATTCCTCAAACTTAAAGTAAGTAGACCTGACTCACTTCGAATGTGCAAATCTCAACTGCATTGCTAGGAAATTTTTTTTCATGTGTCAATAAGAACTGCAGATTCCCAGATGTCCTCTGGAAATCTCTGTTCCCTCAGCACTGGGAAGTAGAGGCTGACAGGAAGGGGACCCTCAGCCATGTCTTTTAAGTTCTGGGTTCTGCTCCTGGTTCACTGAATGGCTTCTTTTGCTGATTTTATCTCACTGTACCTCAGTTGCCCATCAGCAAATAGGTCCCAGCAGTAATTGCCTTTTCTTCAAATGACTTGTAAGGATAAATAAATATTAACATAGTCTGACAGTGACTGCAGTAATCTGTTCGACATGTTTATCTTCCCCCCTTTTTTTCCTTAGGTGTACGTCTGTAAGGTGAAACCTCACTTAAAATGGCACAGTGTGCTCCTCTTTCATCAGCTACCTGCTTCTTGGGCGGATCAGATGGCGCAGTTCAGTCTTTTCACCTTCTCCCAGGTAATTGTTGCTGAGAAGACCCATTCAGCAGATAGTCTGTGTTCTCCCTCAAGGACTCCAAATGTGACTGTTAATAGTCTTCGGATGGTGGGAAATTTATCCCCTATAGCACATCTCTAGGCTTAGTCTTAGCCCCATCAGCCCCAAGTATTTAGTTTTGAAAAGCAATGTTACGTGACTACATTATAGCTGCTGTTAGTTGTGAATGAAGCTATTTTATACTAGTGTGATTGGAAGGCTGGAATTTTCTCCAGTAGGGAATTCCAAAGGGTGATTGTTTCCACTAGCCTTAATACTCATTTTAGGCTGCCTGTCTTTCTCCACTGCCTTTAGGAGCTGGGTCAACTGGCTTAGACCTGGGCACTTAACTAGCAGACCTCAAGCAGTTCCCAGCCTAAATGATTCCATGAAAAAAATGAGTTTTTCAACTCACACCCCTTTTGCTTTTTCTGCAAAGAAACAGGGATCACCCAAACATCTTTGTCATTTCACATTATTCAGCAGCAGAGACTTTACAAAACAAGTGTGTTGTAAATTTGCTTGGAAACTCAGCAACCATCATTTTAACTACTGTTTTCTTTGCTTCCATTTCCTGCGGCAGTTGTGTGGTTGCGTGAACATAGTTTTTATTACTGGGTTCCTGAGAGTAGTGAAGAAGTGTTTAAGGATTTTCAGACTATATGCAATCTTTTCTATTGCTGCAGAACACTTATCAAATAACAGGAAGAATAACAGTGAACTCACGAAAGACTAATATTTGTATTGTAAGTGAACTTTGACCTAAGAATTTACAAATTAACTCCTTGAGATTTTTTAGGTTGATTCCAAATACACTTACAGAAATATTTATGGAAAAGAGAAGGAACAGAAAAATGGGAAATTGCTTAATTAAATTCATATACAGATCACTTTTTCATTTTAAATCTAACAGAAGAGCAGCTGTAGTTGTGCAGACCAAAGGTCCATTCAGCCCGACAGCCTGTTTTGAAGATGAAGTGTAGCACAAACTGCCAGAAGGAAGAGCACGAGCAGCTCCGGAGAGCACCCGCCAACATCTAGCAGTCTGAGATCCCTTCAGTTCTCTGGCTAGAAATGTCTGTCATCGCTATGTTAAAGAGCTTGCTTTGGCTTCCTGAATTTGCCCAATCTTTTAAGAGTCCTAACCTATTTAGATATTTACCTGTAAGGAAGCCATCCTATAATTTTGATTGTCCTTGTTGCCCTTCTCTGTACCCTTTACAGTTAATCCTCAAATACTTTTTTAACTACTGCTGATCATTTTTTTCGTAGTTCCGTAACACACTACATTCCCATGCAGTAATGGTCAATTTAGAGCATATTATTTTGTATGTAAAGCTAGAGCTGATTTTTCCCCCCCCAAAATGCATCACCTTACTTTTTCTACTCTGAATTTCACCTGCCATTTCCAGAGCCATCACAGAGTATCATGTGGTCTTTGCAATCAGTTCTCCACGATGCATGCTGTCACTTTTGATATATTTTTTTTTGAGAGGCCCTTGCAGGACTCACCGGTGTCCTGCGTCCATGGTGAAGACTGATTATTCTGTCTTGCCTGTTTCCTGTCTTCCAGGGCTTCTCTCACCATGCAATAACCTTCTGTCTTAACTTGTGGTTAGTTTCTCTTGAGCCTTTGCTGAGGGACCATGTTGGTGCACATACATGCTGACTCCCTTCAGAGAATACATCCATAGGTTCGTCTATGTCCTTAACATAATCTCTGTATGATTCTCCCTTTTGTTTCATTATCTTTTTACTGACCATTTGATTTGAGGCAAATCTTCTCACATATGACCATAAGGAAGACTGCTGACATAGGATCATTCCCAAGCATCCCCAGTGTGATCACAGATTTTGTTTTTTTTTTAAAGTAAGTTTTTCTGCTTATATATTAAGATCTCCTAAGGACAGTTCCTAGGTCTGATTCTCTGCACACTCTAATCACACCCAGGGTGGCAAAGTAGTCATATTAAGATATATTACCTTGCACATTTTAGATAAAACCCAAACAAATCCACTGAAAAATTACAGTGCCTGGCCATGACGGACTCTAATTTTTCTCCACAAGCACCTAAAACCCTTTGTTTGCATTAGTTTTTAATTTTCCATTCTGATGGGAATTTGGTAGTTAAAATACTAACACAGCTATAGCCATCACCTATTTTGCATGGTTTTGTACTGGTTACGCAGTGATATAATCCAAGCAATTTAGATGAAGTTACTCTGAACTGATGTCCTGCAAACACTAAGAATATGAGTAACTTTAAACAGGTAAACTGACACACTGAATTTGAATAGAACTATTGAGTTTGTCAGCTTTTCTTTGTCCTAAAATGAAGATTTCAATCTGACTGAAAAATGTTAAGCTTTTGTGTAGTCAAATAACTTTGGACACAATGAATTGTGGTCTGCAGAACTGTTGTTAGAACTATTTTCAGGGTGAGATAACAGGGTGTGTCTGTGATTAAATTACATCGAACATAGTAAGATTCAATCAAGGAGGCTTTTGAATTGCTGTTGCTATTTACCAGGTCTCACATGTCAAAGCTGCAGGTATATCAAAGAACTTCACTGCATTATATAAAATTTCCAAAGACCCTTTTGCCATATTTCAAGGAGTGTCCTCGGAAGATTATACTATAAATCTGAAGACCAAATCACTTCTTTTCCAAGTCTCTTTGCTTTTATGGGTTGAAGTGCCAGATGGATAAGCTAAATGTATTCTCTTTCAATGGTCAGTGCAAACTATGTCAAAACAGGTAAATCTGGCAAGGAGTTTTCCAAAGAACATAAGAAATGATGATACCCTGGAGCATACGTACAGTAGTCTGGTACTTTAGAGGTAAAACCCAGAGGATTTTCAATTCAGGGGTCTTATCTGGCACATTTCACCCTATGGTGCCTTTTGCAGCTAAAACAGTCTGTTTCCCTTCATTTGATAACTTCTGGAAAATATGCCTTTGTATGCTTTTCTCTGCGTGTTATAAAGCTTGATGAAACCTTAAGATTACAGCAAGGCTTCGAGGGGGCTTCTTATTAACAGCCGTACTACTTCAATATGCATTGCAACTGTAAACAAGAGCGTGTATGCCGTAAGATCAGTTGGAGAAATAAATGTATTTTTGTTTTAAGATGGAGATAACAAAAAGGAAACAAAATCCATTTGGGTTTCTTATTTTAATACTCTTCGTGGAAGGAAATGCTACCAATAGATGGCACTGTGGTTCTGTGACTCGGGTGTTATTGATGTCTGTGCAGCTGTGCAGTGCTATTTATTTATGCTGCTTATGAATTTTAATCTTATAGTGCGACTTCTTAGTGAAATTAATTTAATTGGCTTATTACTATTGCAAGTACGTTGTTCCTGAGACCAAAATGTTTTAAGCTATATGCACTGATCCAAAGAGTATACCTTTTCAGTAGAAGAATGTCTGTCCTTAGAAAAAGAGAGATTGCAATGGCTCATTTTGGACCAGTTTACTGAGACAGTTAAATTCTGCAACATGCTCTTTCTCTTTGCCCAGCAAGATATTTAAAATGACTTGAGCCTTCAGCAGACATTGTACTGTGGGTATGTATGGGAGAGATTAAACCAAACCAGAATAACTACTTAAGACAAACCTCCAGTTTGTAAAACAACTGATAGCATTTAAATCTTTTAATCTGCTTTACTAGCAGTGGGATCTGACAAAACAATAAAGCGTTGGAACACCATTTTACATTAACATTACAAAATACAGCAAACGTTTTTCTCTATGTATTTACATAAGCAAACATATAGGTATTCAAAATAGAATGCATCTCACCGTCTGGCAATAATTACATAAGTACAGTGCATGATTGGCTGGATGGGATAGATACATAGGAGTTTTTACCCTGAAGTGTATAAAGGATGCACACCAGCTTAGGAGATACGTGGTGAGCTTCATGTCTTTGGACATTTTTCATATGCAGCCTTAACAGTAATAAATTGTAAATCTACTTGAAAAATTGTGGATTGAAACATTTTTTCAGACAAAGTGGGTTTTTTGGATTCAGATGTGACAGGCTGCCTCAGCGTGCTTTTCCTGTAAGGTAGGGGAAGGCCCTAACCTCTGAGCTAGTCTGTGTGAATGTCTTCTGGGTTTTTTTGCCTGGAAAATTACAAATGTTTCCATTCCAGTCTGATGCATAATGAAAACACTCACATTTTTTTGCAAGATGGAAGCGTTTCTCTGAAGCTGGTCGTACTAAACTGTAGAGTTCATCCCAAGCGTGGGCCCGGTGCTATAAATTCTGGTTTAAAACGGCTGAACTTTGTCATCTGTCTGCAGTATAATGGCTCTATTAATTGCTATCTACTGATGAACAACCTCCTGCAGACCTGGCATGGTGCGTAGAACAAATTCAGACGCTGACTCTGTCATCCTCACTAAGGCAAACCGCACAAAATTCTGTTAACATTTTGGTGCAAGGTGGCAGAATCAGGCCTTGCTAAACTGTCAAAGATGTCCATAAAGAGCTGGAGATATTGGTCTTTATCTGCTGTGAATTCTTGGGTCCGAGAGGCTTCTTAGGCAAAAGCTGCTGATCACTCAATAAAACCACCTCTCTGAGTGCTCGCAGAATTAAAATGTCAGATATCCCTGCTTCTAAGCAAAAAATAAGTGTTATGTTACCTCCAGCTGTCAGTTAAAGAAATGCTGTCAAGTCTCTTAGGTCCAAAACATAGGTTTTATTCTAATAAGCTGGAAAAACATTATCGTTCAGAGTCATCTTCTAATGAAACATCAAGCAAGTAATTGAAACCCTCTCTGTTTGTAGCGAAACATTCCCCGTCAGTATTTGCAACCTGAGCAATTCGACATTGTGAAAGGGGAGCAGAAGGTGAAATGAAAGAGAAACAGGGGGGGCTGATTTGCTCTGCCACGTGGGCGAAATGCAGACGGTAAGCAGAGAGCATAAACAGCGAACGTTAAACGCGCAGTAACAGTTTATCAAGTGCAAGCTGGTGAAGGAGACTGAGCAGACCAGCAACCAGACCCTCAGGAATTTTGGGAGGAATTGAACTTGGGAGAAGTGCAGGGTGCCGTACGTACACAGTACAGTATGCAGGCAGGCTCTGCTCCCTGGCACAAATGGGCAATAGGACCCGAGCCGTCCGTCCCGTCTGCTTCTTTCTTTTGCAAGGCCAGAGACACTTGCATCAAGATGGGCACAAATTGCACAAAACATGGCAATTCCCTCCACTGGTGGAAGCATCTGTGTTTCCTTTCCCCTCGCACGCAGGGTTAGAGACCTTCGATCCCGTGTCCGTACTCATCATATGAAGGCAATCTGGTTTGGTGGCAGATCCTGAGCCTCGGACCTCTACTCACAAAAGACCTTTGGTTTTATTACCGCCTACTTCTTCCCTGGGGTGCCCGTTCCCAAGGGAGAATCCTCGAAACCATCACTCCTGTTGTGGAGCGGAGACATCTGGACACCAGGAGGTACCCGAATACCCTGTTTCGTGGGATGCCCTGGACCACTCGTGCTCCATCAGTGCTCCAGCCCTTGCCTGGCTGGCCTGTGTGATACCAGCTGGCCGTCGTCCTTAGCTCAAACCCCCTGATTTAGTGTCTGTATCAAACTCGTCAGGAAACAATGGGAAGTCACTGCTCTCACCTACTGCTACGGTGGTCTTCGTGCTCGGCTGCGTTTAGCAGATTCCCCCTGAAATCCCTTCTGTGCCTGTGTGGCACCCCTCACACGGTGCTGTGCGGGAGCAGGGTGTGCACAGGGAGGCAGGAGCAGCGAGTTCATTTTTCCTTCTGCTGAAGCTGTTCAGTTTGGTTGTGGTGTTTAAGTGTACCCAGAGCCAGAGAGACCATATAAACCACCTCGGTGAGCACAGCATTTATACCAGTTGATTTATCGGGTGATCCTGAATTCCCCTTTTTTTGGGGGGGGGACTACCATTAACGGCCACGAGCCAATGGATGACACGCATGGCATCACTGCAATGGGGCTGCGGCACGACAGTTCGACCCAGGCATGGAGACCGAGGAAACGGCTCATAAAACCGGCAGGTTTAGTTATCATACTGGCGAGAGAAAAATAAAAGCAGTTTCTTGGAAATCAGCCAAATACCCAGCCAAGTTTCAAGTCCTCTTCTACTACAGATCAGTATTTTAAGCTAAGTCTTCCTCTTCCAAAGACCCCCCAGCTGGTAGACTAGAATCAGATTCTCTTTCTCTCTGTCTCTCTCTTTCTTTGCCTAAGTAGAAATTTAATTGGCCTGTGAAAACTGAACAACTTCAAGAGAAGGACTGATGAAGGCGTTGGAGTTTGGCTTCTGGGTAGGCAGTGGTTTTTTCAGAGCAGGTAGGATCTGAAACTGGAATACATCTTGCTTCTGATGATTATGGCCGCAAAATTCGTGGAACGAATCAAATGCTTGGCTTTAGGTTTTGCAGGTGGATGCAACATTTCTGTTTCTGCTCTCCAGCAGAGTCCCACTGGCTTCAGTGAAATTGTCTATGATGCCTGAAAGCAAACAATTTCATGACTAGGCATTTCTGTCAAGCAATGTATTTGATGTTCTTTGTGTAATGTATTCTGCCCTTGGAGCTATGCGGGTGAAATACAGTGCCACTTATAAGTCCTGTTATTTTTCAAGTGGGCCCCATTTGCCCATACATATTTCATTAAGGCTGAGTCCTAATAGTGCAAGCTACCTACCGTTCCTGAGCAATCTACCGTAACAGCAAAACAGCGAAACCAGGGAAAACAATTTTGAGCAACTAATGGTTTTCTAATAATTCTGGCTCTATAAGCCCTAAAACAAAACCAGAAGGACATTCTTCATAACGACCTTTTTAACCAAAGAGAAATGATGAGAGAGGATCTGCTGCAGCCTTTAACTGAAGGCTTTACTCAGGCAAAACTTCCACCGATATTACTTAAATCAGACTCTGTTGGAATCGAACAGAGGCGTGGAGGTGGAATTGTTCTGGAAATTATTTAGCAATGTTGTGCCTGATTTTCCACTCTTCTCTCAATTCACTTGACTTCCCTATCACCACCAGTGGGAAGGAGCAGGGAATCAAGCCCAGTAATTACTTTCGAAAGAATTGCTTTCAAGTTTTAAGCTGAGCAGATAAAACTTTCTGAATGGAAATAAAACACAAGACATGAAATAAAGATTACGAATGGTGGTAGAAACAAAGGATCATTCAAGTATAATTTACCTTTGAAGAGTGCTGATTTGAACTACAGAACAAATGGCAGAAAAGCCCAGTAACATTTCAGAATGGTCGCTCAGAAGAAAAAAATAGCCATAAAAACACTGTTACCAAAATGTCCATATAATTAATCTATACAGGTTTTAATAGATTTTTCTTTAATACTTTAAAATTTATTTTAAATATATATTAGCAAATTAACCATCATTTTATTTAATATTCCATAAAGTGCTCATTCAGTAGATGATAGCAAAATTCCATTGTAGCAAGACAAACTAGCTGGAGCCTACTCTGTGAGGACATCAAAGGACAGCTTAGCTTTCATTTACAAAGAGAAAAGAAAAGCGTAGGTTTCTTCACAGCCCATGTTATAATACCAGAAATTGCATTTTTTTTCTTTAAGAAATATATCCTTTAGAATATTAAAAAAATAAGTTTAATAAAGCCTGTGCTTAAAACAGCCAAAGTACTGTATGAAAAAAAATTGCACATTTGATACCGTTTCAACCCTGCTTTTCATCCACAGGATAATATGAGGAGTATGTGATTTTATTGGAGGGTCTCTTGAGCAGGGCTGATTTTCCTAAGCTATGAGAACTTCTCACAGCCAGGTGAAATTTTCAGTGTACGCACGGTGGGGGTCATGGCAGCTGCTGACCGTCACACACCGCTAACCTTTTCGTTTGCTGGGCTGTTACTTGCCTTGGAGGTACCATCCAAATGATGTATTCCTATCGTGACCATCGAATAATCCTTAGCCATAATTTTTGCCTCTTTTTTCAAACTCTTCATTTGTGCTAGCTGAAGCTGGCTGGAATTATACGCAAGTGCTGGGATAGTGTTCACTAAAATCAGCTGGAAAGGTTTCTTCTCCTCCTTGTAGCGACACTGAATGTAACGAGAGAAAGCTGAGCGGTAGGTTTTGTTGAACAACGTATATACGAGTGGGTTGACAGCCGAAGAAAGGTAGCCAATCCAAACAAATATGTTAAGTAGTCCTCCAATGACCTCTTGACTGCATGACTCCTTGCAAATTACAGCCATCACATTGGTGATGAAAAATGGGCACCACATCACAACAAACAGAAAGAAGACAATGCCAAGAACCTTGGAAGCCTTCTGCTCGTTGCTGATGGATTGCATAGTTCTCCTCCCAGAAGTCCCCATGTCTCTGTTCAAAGAGCGCTGGAAGAGTTTCTCTGAGGACAGGGAACTCTGAGGGAGGAAGCTAAATGAAGCAAACTTGGTCTTTGGGCCAATGTCATTCACGCATAGCATAGCTTCCTTCTGCAGAGTCTTGATAGTTAAAAAGTAGGTGACCACCATGATGGTTAGAGGAATGAAGAATGACACAAAAGAGCCTACTAGGACAAAATTGTCATCCACAAGTAAGCAGCTGCCTTTCTTAAACACTTTGGAGTCGTCTTGTAGTCCAAAGACAGGTATAGGCATGGAGATACCTGAACGAGGATTAGAGAAAGAAGAGGTTAAACACAATAATAAAAAACACCATTTCCAATCTCCAAGAAAAAATTAACAAAACATTCTTAGCTATACACAGATAATTTCTCAAAGAATTAATGGTTATAGGACACAAATGAACACTAACAGATAGAGCCACAGTTGATAGACATCCCAAAGCAAACTGAATTTACAGGGGAAGGAAAAATACTGCGTCTCATATTTCAGCAGCAGCACAATGCTAATCTTGTTCTTGTCGCCTTTTACTGGGGCCACACTAAGAAAAGATGCTGTGTGAAACGTTGGTCTTGCAGATGTTGAGTTTCAGGAACTAAGCTGTGGTCTACCAGGCTCTGGTATTTGTGCTGCCACCACTTTTACAGGGTTCCAGCAAAGAAGGGCAGGGGAAGAGCAGCATTGGTGTTACACGGCATTTCGCTGTTGCTCTCATCTGAATTCCCTCTCTCCTTCAAAGAAACCTCAGCCACAGGTAGAACACATTTGCTTCCATCCAACTGTCCCATGACACCTGGTAGCAACAAATGTGTAACTCCTTATATTCTTGGATCTTGAGCGCCCTGTAATGATCTCCAGACTTGCTCCTTGGTTCCTGCCACCTTGGCAAAGGCTTTTATCAACTATGATCAAGACGATACCACGTCTTTCTTTTCTAGGGTGGCTTGAGAGTGGTCTTGGGCTGTTTTTTGTAAGAGCATTAAAAGTGTTCTGGGTACTGGTTTCTGACTAGGCTGTGAAATACTGATTTAAGGAGGAGAGATAAATTTTTATCGTAGGTCTGATAGTAACCTTTCATTGGGTCTTCTTCTTTTCTCCCTGTAATCTCCATACAGTCAACACAGTCTAAACGCCAAAAAAACTTTCCGTGCCAGCAGCCAGAGGAAAGATGCGGACAAAGTAAGGACTGAGAGACACCGATACGAGGCAGCCTGGGATGTGATTCACCCTGCGGGGCTGCACAGGTCGCTTCAGGGTATTGCCGTGCAAACTTTGTCTTCCCCTGGAGCATGTGCTACGTCCTTGCCCCACTCGGCCATTTCCTCAGGGACTTCTGCAAATGCTGCTAGTGTCTGAGCAAAATCAAACAGCTGCCGTTTCTTTGGTTGTTGGTTTTGGGTTTTTTCCAATATTTGTCTCTTTCCCTTCCCCCCATATGGATGCTGTCTCTCGAAGAGAGGCAATGTTCAGACAGCAAAAGGGATGATGTGCTGTGAAGACAGCAAAAGCGGAGTTGTGAAGCAGGGAGCGATAATGCAGCCCTGTCTGGATAAAGGAAGCTAGGAATCTGACTCCTGTGGAAAGTTAGCATAATCTGGGGGCTTCAGTCCCCTTTGCATCTTTGAACAGAAATCCCAGATGCTGAATTCGGCTTCTAAGGAAGAAAAAATTAATTAGAGAAGAATTTCTTATGATGTGAGGATGATGCTGTGCCCTACTTTGTCCCCCGTGTGCCCAACAGCGTCCTTACTGGTCCACAGATGAGTCCTGAAACTCATCCTCTCAACTTCAGCATTTCCATGGCACCTCCCTCTACCTCCCTTCCTTTCCCTCCTTCCCACTCTGGTGCTTAGACTGGGAGCCCTTTAAAAGCACAGGCTGTCTCTTCATTTCACACATTTCCAGCGCCCAGCATAACAACTCCAGTCCTAGAGGGAGGCTGTGGAGTCCAGGCAGAGTACAAAACGATAACAACAACAGTAATAATAATATTAGACTATTCTCTTCAAATGTTCCATTCTTTTGGTGCTTCTGGAGCTTCTACAAAGTTCTTTATTCTTCTAACACCACCGCTCTTTATTTTTCTAACAACACTGTAGCTTATTTTATCTGCACAGCTTTGAACTGAGTCATGGCAATGCCTTCGGCCAGTTTACAAAAGCGCTGTTCTTATCTGCCCGGGGCAGAAGCTGGCGGAGAGCTTGCGGTATTGCCCTTTCTGTTTCTGCTGCGCAAGCCCTAAATGCTTGAACTTGGGCTACGAGAAGCCGGTGGCTGAGTTGCAAACTCACGCGGTGTGTGGCAGCTCCAGGGTCGAGCTGATGGAAACCTCCAGTGACGCCGGGAAAGCTGCTGCCTCAAAAAGTGCAAGACTGACGGCACAGAGGGAGAGGTCGCCCGCAGGAGCCCCGTTGCCTGGCCATGGCCGAGTAATCCTGGGTGCCGAACACCTCCAGGGAAATGGGGAATGCTTTGAAGTTCCTTTTCTTTTTGAAAAAGTTGAAGGGATACTGAAGGCACCCAGCACCTGCCAGCATTACACTTCAGCTGCATGAAGACACAGCACTAGTCAGAGCAATACCACAAGTTTCCCGGCCGGTTCTGCTCTGTACTGATAACAGCAGGGCTGTTTTTTCATTTCATTCAAAGACCTAGTGTGAGCTGCAGAGATAAAATAAACAATGGTACTGACAGGGTAAAAAGATGCCTTTCATTAATGCAGATCTTATGGTTCAGCTGCATCGGGAGGCATGGGAGGAGAGGCAGCAGCGCTAAAAAGGGGAAAATTCTAGCATAATTGCAAGCTTTTTCAAGTAAAAGGCCAAAGTCAGTTACAACTCCTCACCCAAAATACAAGGGCAGCAATTCCCCACCTGCTTTGTTTTGTTGTTAGCAACTCCTGGAGGACTGGCATCTAAATCCAGATGTCTGACTTTAAAAAATGACTGAATGGAAAGGAGCTTTAGCTTGTAGCTGGAGTTTTCACATTTCCTCGTCATTCCTTTAACAAGTGCAAAAGTGCTGTTCACAGCAGAGCTGTAGCAGGCGCCGCTAGTCATAGGAAGTTTTTCTGGATGACCATTCGAAGCATCTTTCCCCTACAGCCGTGGGTAACTGGCCTGGATACAGTTTGAAGACACCAGATGTATCACAGGTTGGTAGCAGAGAACATTGACAGCTGTAATCTGCTTTTTGTGTACACCCTCGTTCAGCTGATGTAGGGGATCCCACAAATGATATTGTGGCATTCCTACATGGAATAAATTAACTTCCAGCCCAACTCTCTCTTTTTGTATCTGTACAGGGACTAAACTTATTGCTCCCTTTCCCAAAGGAACAGAGTTTGTCCCTTTTCAACAGGTAGCTTCTGTCTTCTGCAGCATGAGGATGGCAAATTCCAGTGAGGACACTGGGTCCAAATTCAAAGGCAGTCATCTTTGTAAATAAAAGAGCTTCCACATGCAGCCCAAGTTGACTATTCTGATGGGATTTTTAGGAGGCATCACACATGGCCAGGAATGTCACTCAGGTTTGGACAAGATCAAGCTTGTACTGTAGACTCATAATAAAAAATCCCAGTCTAAGCTGTATTAGCATTGTTGCAGCTGACTGAATTAATTCTTTAAAGATCGAAGCTGACTGATCTATTTCTCCTTGATGATTCCAATGTATAAATTCTTGCTGGTTTTATTGTCTTCACTTTCCAGCTCCCTGCTCTTGGTGACTGTGGCTGTTTAAGAAGACACAGGCTCTGCCTGTGTATCGTGACTTCAAGAGAAGAAAATCAGCTTCACGAGAAAGGATCACGCAGAGCTACCAGGTAGGGACGAGCAGGTATTTGGGAAACAGACCATGTACAAACAGTAGATCTGGGGGAAACCACTTGGCAAGGTTGTTGCAGAACAGCTGTTCCATGTCCCTGGCTCCCACTAGCTCAAGGTCGGTCTGGAAAGAGTCTTGATATCCCCTGAGTGCTTTTTTATGGTTTATCTTACTCTGCTTCCAAATCCAACTAAACTGAGACAAAGGAAACGCTCAGCACAGAATGGGAGCATCCAGTCAAGCACTGGAGGTACATTAGCCACTGCGTTTCCAGTTGATATTCCCACTTATATCAGAACATTTGCCCTTGTGGACAAACTCTAAATATTATGTTCTTCTGGTAGAAGGTGGTTTATTTATAAAGCTTGATTTATACACAGGTGGCTGTTTCAAACTCTGTGGACTTTAATAAACCGCAAAACTGAACCCAAGCAATAAAGATGAGTAATAAATCCCACATTAAACCTCAACCATTTGGGTACAATTTCAGAATGACAAAAGGCTCTTGAAAACACCAAAGGTTAAGAAGTAAAGCAATAGCATCGTTCTTGTTGTTCTCTCAAAAAGCCTGGTAAAACTGACAAAGGTTGATTTAGTGGTACACATTGCTGGCTTGCAAATCTTCAGAGATATACAGCAGCCATAAAACCACTTCAACTGGACAGGTAAACTGGGTTTGCAGCTGCCTTGAGCTGCTGAGACTATCAATGAATCAAAACCAGAATTTACAATATGCCCTGCAGGGTGGCACACTTGGGTTATTTAGGAGGAAGAGAAGGCGGGGGGAGTGACCTGATAAAGTGAAGGTTCCTTCTGTGGAGCCTCCTTCGAGCAGAAACTGTCAGTCACATGCTTTCACCTCACATACATCCCTTTCAATTGATTTGAATACAAATGAGCATTACTATGCGCCTTAATAAAAGTCCAAGGGATAGGAAATACCTTTTAGAAATGTCATTACAGTTTCTCAGCAAAATTCGGCACCTTTGTTCGCCTCGGCATGAAAAAGAAAAAGGCCTCCCCAGCTCCAGTTTTAGCAGTCGCGTTGATTCAGACGTACTCAGGTTATGGCCCAGATCACGGGCCACTGCGCAGAGATGCGCTGTGACACCGGAGACCTCTGAAGGGATTGCTGCTTGAAGAAGGCCAGTCTCTCCTTCAAGCAGCTCAATGTGGCAATATTGTCTTAAGTTCTTTAGAAAAGCCCTTGCCTGGTATCCGGTGCTTTTCTGTACTCGGAGAACGTCCTCCTTTGGTACCTCTACACAAGCAAACAGCAAACAGCCATCCGTGTATGCTGATGTGGTACATCCCAGGGCAAACAACACCTGCCCTCAGTTTCATGTTGTATAAAAATTGCCTTGGTGCAACACAGCCATTACGCTATTTTCAGTATTTTGGACTGAAATAACCCCACAAGCTAATACTTATTCCTTTGGGCTACCATAGTGCCCTGTGTGGATGTCCGCTTGCTCTAGGAACACAAAGCACAGTGAGCCACTTGTGGAGGGACCATGGACCGTATCCTCCTCGGAGTATCAAGGATGCAAATGTGTCTGGAGCTTATATCAGGAGCTGGAGTTTAGCAACAGCTACTCATGTGTTTTCACTTAAACATTCGCAAAGAGCCGCTCAGTCTGGCTCCGTGTCTCTCCTTGCTGTATGGCGCTCACCGCTATGGGAATCATCGTTTCCCCAGACCTGCAAACACTTCACTGATTTCTGCATGCACCTGAAAATGTTATTTCCCAACCGACTCATTTCCAGACACAACAAACCTTTCATGTTGTAATTTCGTTGCTACCCAAATAGCGCCAGCCACATTGCCAATAGCAAGGTTGTGCAGTTTGCTGATGGGTGGCGGTGCAGAAACAGAAATTTCCACCTGGGGAGAGGTGGACAAGCTCTGGGTGGTTTGGGAGCTGCCATCTCAGGCTGCATCTAGTTAGCATGAATGTTAAAAATCTTCTGCCTTCCCTAGTCAGCGTGGCAGTGTCCCCAAAGTCCTGGGCTAGAATTTCTCCTTGCGAGCGAGACAAGGACAGATCTCTTCCCTGGCAGCAGGTATGTGTGGTGGTGGGGGCAGGAGTGGGTGAGGAGCTTTCTCTCACAAATCCCCACGTAATATTTGGTTTCAGATGGATCTTCTCAAGAGATAAGAGTCACCGTGCCAGCAGAGCATCGTCTCCTTGCTGCATTCCAAGGGACCAGCCCCACAGGACTGGAGTCAGAGTGGGTCCAGGCATTTTCCTTATTGCTGTCTATGGGCCAAATCTAGCTTTTTATTCGAGGGCACACACAGAGCTGCTTTTCTGTAGCTTTCCCTTGGAGCACTTTATTTGGTCACACATGTTCTATTTAATATAACTGAAAAGAAAACTACTTTATGTTTAACTTCACATAGGGGGTGCCAGGTAATACTTGGATTATTCTGTGAATTTTGAAATGGCTTTGTTCTTGGCAGCTCAGAAAATCTCAAAGGAAACATATTATTTAGCCTAGTAGGAGATATATTCAATTCTTTTTATGTGAGAAAATGATTGTAAATGATCATTTATAATAAGGTAATGCCGTAAATGGTCTACTTCACTTTAGAAAAACAAAATCAGAGAAGTCTCAGTGTCTTCCTGATATATTTCTCATTTATGTTGTCAGTCCTGAAGCCTGTTTCTTACAAGTACAGAGATGTGTCTGTGCAAATTAATTTGTAGGACTGTGAGAATAAATTAAATAGAAACAGAATTAGAGGAGCATTGCAGGGAGGACAGAACAAGTTATGAAGGAGAGTTGGCCCTTTTTGACCCAACTGATTACAAACCCAGGGCTCCAGGGTGGGCTGAGTTATGGGAGGAAAGCGCTGATGGAGTCGCTTGCTGCTTTGGTATAATCCTGTTCCCTTACAAAATGTGCATGCAACCCTATTTCCTAGAGGCAGCAAAAACCCAACAGGAGGAAGCAGCTCTGCTCTCGGCTTTAAGTGCTATTCCTGCCTATACGCGCCTCAAATCTCCTTTCTTAGCTGTGCCGCAGGACTTGTTTACAGCAGTTCTGTGTCCTTCGTGTCCGGTCCTTCTTATTTCCATATTGGATTTACCAATCCTTCTGAGTATTTGAGGAAGACACTACCTTTTACATAGCAATTTCCAGTGGAGCCTCTCCACCGATACAGTCTTTGCTCTTCTCCTAGTGACATTACCTTTGGTTTGGGCAGAGGCTTCTGCCAAGGTGCTTATTGGTTTCTCACAGCTTTCTCAAATCAAGGAAAAGTTGTTATCCCTCTATATAATACGATTACCCAGCCACTAAAGGGACTAATGGAGGCATATAGAAATCTACGCTTATCAAATAGCTAGAAAGAAAGAAAGCTTGATTTATAAATGTCCCCAAGAAATTTATTTTGAAAAAGGATTTAGGGACTGGGGATTTCAGATTATGCCATTCATGTACGCAGCCAGGAGCGATGGTGAACAGACCCTGGTGGTTTCGCCTGAACAAGCTGAAATAAGAGGCTCTTGCAACCAAACTCTCTTAGTTTAGTGCCCGCACAGGTTTGCACAGGCTGCCTCCATCTTCTGCTACCTGCAGTGGGTGAAGGGGAGGACTCCAAGGGGTAAGAAATCGCTGGAGAAAGCTGTGCTGCCTGCTCTCGTCTTTCATAAGCAGGGAAGCAGTCACACTTCCCAAAGCTAGTCTTGGTATCTCATGGGAATATTGATTTCTTTTTTTTAGTTATTTCTTAATGTGCTTGTAGTTATTCCCGCCTCGCGCCCTGTAATTTAATTGCATTATTATTTACAATACCAGTTTACTTGCAGCCTGGTCTTTGGTGGGACTGAGACTGGTCACTGTCCCCAAGTCTGGAAAGAGTCGAGAGCAAGGCAGTGCGTGGCGAGGCATGGACAGGAGGCCGAGGAAGCGGTTTGCCTGGGGGGATGATGCCGGCTGAGCAAAGCCGAAGTCGGAGGGAGCAAGACGGCAGCTACGGTCCTGCTGCCGGCTGGGAATCGGGAGGGAGCTGGCCTTAATGCTCTCCTCCAGGCGACCGAGGCTGGTAACGGCCGTGTAACCGCTTCATCCCTGGTGAATAGAAGTGATTAGAAGTGACTGACCTTATGATAAAGAGCTAAATATTTAGCTTGAAAAATTGCAAGAGGTGCCACGGGTCTCCAGCCTAGCTCTGCGCAGAGGGACGAGGTGCTACTCGTAATTATTTAAAGCTCCTGGATGGACAAACCTGCTACTTCTGCGGCTCAGCAAAATGCGGCAGAGCGGGTCAAACTTCTTCCTTTCTGCGTACTCAGTTGATGTGATTTAAATTGCATTGGTGTTTTTAAGTTCCCTGTAGCAATGGTTTAATTTTTGCTCAAAAGACGTTACAAATTTACGGTTGTCACTGGCTTAGGTAAATATCTTAATTTGAAAAGGTAAAGAGCCTCTAAGCGGGATCACCTCCAGCCTCTTGTGATATCCCTCCCATTTAGCACAGGACCTTTTTGTATTCCGTGTCAGATGGCTTCGCAATGTTTACTGTTCAGGCCCCTAGGAGAACAGATTTGAGGATAATTGTGCTTTGAGAAAGAAAGAAATACCATACATTTGTAACAGGATCTTCCCAGGTCACACGTTATCAGTCTGCCTTTTAAGCTACGAAGCTCCTGAAGGCTCCGCAGGGCCAACTTGTTATATGCTAAACATGCTACATACACAGTAATGCTTAAAAAAAAAAATAGTAGCAATAAACTAGAAATTATGGAAAAATCTTAGATATTCCACTGTCATAAGCAACTAATGTGATGGCTCCCGGAGCAGTCTAAGTAACAGGATCCTCTACTATCCCAGTTTCTATACTTCTGAGCTTTTAATTATTACTTGGTATTATTTGTTGAATGTTGATAATTTACTCAACTCTGCCTTAATCCTCCACTGAACTGAATAGAGATTTCTGTTCTAATCTCTCTGAGATTTCTCCAGCAGCGCTGCTTGACCTCGTTATGTAGTTTAAAAGGAGACTAATGTAATGATCAGATAAGTTGTTTAATTATTATTTTTTTTTTAGCAACAATTTTGCACTGCGTCTGAAGGGCACGGGAAACCAAAACTGTAATTCTTCCAGATTTTCTAGACCTTAAAGCAGGTCCCACTTTAATCCAGATCTTTGTTTTGTCTCTCTGTGCCTCCTTTTGTGGTTGCTTGCAGTGGCTGCTGATTAAGCAAATGGTCAGCTTCTTCCAAGTTATCCAAGGAGACTGCACCAATGGCTGGACAGTTATTGGAGGAGATATCCTGACGCGACGGATAATTTGGAAGGAAAAAGAGGATGAGAAGCAGCTTAGAGACCTGCACTGCTCTGAACATCATGATTCAGGATCCTGTGCTTTATGCTTTGCCCTCCCGGTGAATAATGCCCTTCGCCCTGACTGAACTGCTCTTTTGTTAAATCAGGCAGTGCCCTGGTCACATTTAGAAGATGGCAGGGTTGAAGAAGAGATGAAAAAATGATAGATCATGTCTGCCTGTATTTCCCCTCTACAGGTGTCTATGGAGGTGCTATAGCATGATCCCTCGGCTTATCTTTCCGCTAAAAGTCACAAATCACCTTGAAAATGAAAAATAAATACATGAACCGCCCTTGCAACAAGAAATGGCTACTCTGAGTGCTGGCGGGACCTCCTCATGTCCTGCAGTGGTGTGCAAGGCAGGGCTGGATTTACTCTGGGAACATTCAACCTGAAACTTTTGGGCAATTCTACACTTGTGAGGAGAAAGTTACGCCGCTCACTCAGTGCACCTGGGACCTAAAACCGCACAGTATTTATCTCGAGATACTCACAGTTCAGCTCAGTCTATGATCCTAGCAATAGCAGTCCATTTGACATTTGCAAATTCAGATCAAATACAAAATCATAACGAGGGTTACGTTCTGCCAAAAGGAAACGAATTTTCCCAGTGGGTGTGATTTACTTGCAACATAAATGCAGGACTGAATACCGTGAAATACACAGCTCCCACTTTGATCAGCCAGAAAAGAGAGCCTTTATCGCGGTGCCTCAGCCTGCTTTCGGGATGTCAGAGGAGTCTGACAGGCTGTTTTCCATCAATGACCCTAGAGGACATCATAGGAAAAATCAGCTGACAGGTATTTCTAAATTTGTTGTAGGTAATTAGGAATACATTGTCTCAGCTCTGACAAAACCCCCGACTTCTACTGGCTGGGCTTCAGCTTGGAAGCGATGCCAGTGTCGCGGGCCAGGAAAGGCATGGGGAAAGTTAGTTGCAGCCCGAGCGTGTGATAGTTTGCAGCGTTCTTGCTAATTGGGGTAAATGTAAGGATTTCATTTTAAAGCAGAATTCTGTGATATGTTTCTTAACATTATAAAATGCAAAATCTGACTTCAATAAAATTTAATTCTTTAAAATACATAAAAGAAGCTGTGAAACTGCTCTGTAGAATTTTAAAATGAATGAAAATTTCTTTGTTCTTGACATTTTCTTTTATGCAATACCGTGCTACTTTAACAACAGTTTTTAATTTAGAAGGCGATTAAATGCAATTACAGTGTACAGATGACAAAGCTCATAAATCCCAACTTGATTTCTTGTGCGCTGCTTTTCTGCTCATTTATATTGCCTGTGGCTTCTGCTGTGCAGAAATGCCAATTCCTTTGATTCAAGATGCTCAAGTAATTTCTTGGTCAATATAGGATCTCCTTTTGAGCACGTACTGTTGTAGAGACCTACTGGCAAAAGGTCAGAGCAGGCCTGCGAACATGTCCTTTCTGCTTTTTGCAACACCTCACCCAGCACTTTCTGCAGAAAAGGGTATCCTGCGGTAGGACCTAGGCTCATCCTTCCCCCTCTGGATGGGGAATCCATTCTGGATTCTTGTATGTATTGCGTGCTGTGCTGGGTACACGACTGGCTGAAAAATATAGCCTTGCAGGGAAGGAGGAATAACTTGTAATAGGCACTGTACTGTTACTGCCTTTTTTCTTAGAACATTCCATTTACTCTGACGTATCCTACAAAGAGAGGCTGATTATAGGTCATATTGCCAAGCACGAACACTTACTTATTCATTCAAAGAAACCTGATAGTCGGACCAGCCTGGTCCAATTGAACTTAATGCTTTTTTGCCGGTAGCTTCAAGGGGAAGAAGAACATGGTCCTTATGGTCTTCAAAGCAAAGAAGAATTTTTTTTTTTTTAAAAAGGCAATGAACAAATTCTGTCCCTTGACTACCCAGGTTCTTGCCACGTACCTCTGCTATTAAAAATACAGCTCTATCATTTAAAACTAGCCCTGAAAAAATAAAACCAAAGCAGAAAGAAAAGCTATGCATTAATGTTGTGGCCACTTCTCACTCCTTTTTTTACCTGTAAGGCAGAATGTTTCTTGCAAAAGAGGTGTCACAAAATGTGTGTGTGCAAAAACTTTCGTCTCCTCCTGATAATTGGGTAATTACACAAGGAAAGTGGTAAATGTATACATAATAATTACTCTTCATTTGACAATACATATGTACCGGTATAATGTATTATTCCCTAGACAGATGTATGCCAGGTTGCTCAATGTCTCTGGTTTGGAAATGTGGCCCTATGGATTTTTTTAGGTTGTTTCTTTATCTCTGTGTTTCCAAATTTGGAGAATTTAGAAAGCAGTTCAATCATTACCATTCCTTTGAGGATTTTTTCATAAAGAAAAGTATAAGGTTAGTAACACCTGCTTGTCAGATAATGAAAAAAATCCCCAAGTACAAGTTCCAAACGCAAGCTTTTTTAACCTTCACAGTTATTAGAGGGAGATACGTGTGGTAAGCTGTTGGTCGGGTGGACGAGATGTGTTCACTCTTCTGGGAAGAACAAATCAAGCCAAGGATTCTGTTACATGGGAAATACGGGAATAATTTACATCAGTGAGGAAAGTAAATATGATATTTATGTCTCTATCTCAGAAGCATCTTATGTAGTGTCTCATAACCAGAATACATGTGCTAGCCAACTCAGAACTGTGCATCAGAGCGTTGAATGTTAACTTCCCTCGGACAACCTACACATGACGCGCTCCTTTACTCATCAGTTGTCACTGCTGTTGGAGTCATTGGCATGGCAATTAACTTTCTACTGGCATAATTGCTGCTGAGCCTCATACATTGTGTCTCTCTAAAATAGTACAATGGCGATCCTATTTCTGTGAGACGGTGATGAAGCTCTAACACTTTGCTTATGAAATTTTGTGCCATGGCCCTTCATTATAGTTAAAGCAAACTTCTCTGTATGTTGTCACAATTTTTGACAACGTCTTTATGGCATTTTATTTTTATGGTGGCATCTATGTTTGCAAATGGAAAGGGTTCCAGGGGGTTTCCCAAACACAAAACCTACAATGTTTGCCCTTGAGATCCTCCAGCTGGAAAGAGCAAACAGTATGTTCACTCTCTGGGGGATGATTTCATGAGCATGATAAAGAAAGAAGAAATGTTAACTAAGGAAATGATTATAAATACTGCTAAGAATGCAAAGCCAAGTTTTCAAAAGAAATGGAAGCGAAGTGAATGACTACATGGCAAAGAGAGTAGTGTAGCAGATATTTCTAGTTTAGCTCCAGCACTTCCAGATTTAGGTGCTCAACTTCATATTGTCAGAGTATAGTGCTGTGTGTAATTATTTGCAATTTTGTATATTTTGGCAGTATATTCCATGTTATAACAAATGGTCTTTTCCTATGCCAAGCCGTCCCTAAATTAGACTTTCGTGAACTGGCAAATTACATCATCTGGAAGAAAAGGAGGATGTGGTGGATCCGGAACAAGGATTCCCAACCTGCAGCCCCTTGGTTATTTGTGCCTTCTGAAAGCAGTACAGGCACTTTCGAATGAAAACTGTCCTTGGCATTAGGAGGAGGGAGCTGAAGGAGGCCAAAACCATCAACAAACCACAATCCAGAGACACTGGTAGTTGCACTCTCCCAATCCCAGCTGCTTCCCTGGCCGTTCGTACTGTAGGACAGCAAGAAGTCAGGCAGAGAAATTGCAGGCTGCCTGGGACGGAGGTGTAAGCCTCTATGTCAGCATAAAGCTTCACACTGCCAAATTATCAGAGGGCTCAGTTGCACTGGGCTCGTTTCGTACACCTGGAGGTAACGTTTTGGAGCACGTTGCTTCGCGTGCTACAGTATTTCTGTATTTTTGAAGCCTCGAAAGCAATGGCAAAATTTTAAGAGAGTTATGCAATGGGAGATAAATCACCAGCTTCATCCAGCTCCATCCAGACTTTTTTTCTGCATGAAAAGTACCGAATAAATCTAAGTTGTTAGTGACTGGGGAGAGCAGAGACTGCCTGAAGGCAGTGAACAGATGTGTAGGCTGAGTGAGAAATGATAAGAGAAGAGAAAAGTCAGCTAAGAGGATTTGGGCTTCATCAAACTTCACATTAGTTAGACCATTAACAGAGGAATACAGAGAAATAAGGACTGAGGAATGATATATATAAGGGCTTAACATTCACGACTGTAATTCTTTTCTGTGGCCCTGTCAAGGATTTTTAAAGGAGAGAATGATGCATTGCTGGCCTCTTGCAGAGCAATACGTTTCTTAGGCCCACTTAGGACTCAAAGGTGCTTTACCTGTATTTCTCAGCATAGGCTCCATTTACAATTCTATAGATTCCAGTTAAATGCTATTCAAAATTCAAGTCTAATTTTTCTAGGAAGGGGAAATGCTTGGGCTTTTTACACCCATTTTCAGTAACGACCTCTGTGCTTTAAAACAAATGGAGTAATTTTCAGGGTTTAATGGGCTTTTGCCTTCAACAGCTACAAATAATCTAATTATCTAGCCACTCTGGGTACTGGATGATTTAAGAATTAAAGACACGATTAGAATCTGTTACAGTAATTAGTATCCATTTTAAACCAATTGCCTGTGGCATTACATGGTCTACTGAAAGAAAGGCTGCTGGCTAAATCCTCTTCTTCCACTAAATGCAAAACCAAATGCTAGTACAATTTCTTTTTTAAGTACGAAAGTCAAGATTTCGGAAGTCAAGTAAAACAAATTATCTGAGCTTTTATATGCTGTTTTTAAATACTTTATATTTCACTGGAGCCAGAGAAGGAAGACCACTGATTGACTCATCTTTGGATCAAATTCATTGAATAAATTTGGGAATTTAGGGAATAAAAGGAAAATTACAAATTTAGTGACTGAAAGTGTTATTACTTAGGTAAATTAGAAGTCGTAGTGAAAGAGACCTGGGCAGGTTGGAAAGCACTAGGAGAACATCCACGTGCCCCACAAATCAACTAGAAGCCATGCCCCACTAATCAGAAGTATTTGCAGGAGTCAGTGGGCAGGTGGATAAGGGTGATCCAGCTGATATAATGTTCCTGGGTTTCCAGAAAGCTCCTACAACACTGTTTCGTCAAAGGCTGTTAAAGAAATTATACTCTAATGGCAGAAGAAGAAAGGTTCTCGTGTAGAAAAAGGATGGCTTGAATGAAAGAAAGCAAGGGGTAGGATTTGTTTCCAGAGTGAGGGTGGTAGAAGGTAGCATCCAACAGCCCTCTGTGTTCACCACTGCTGTTCAGTCCATCCATGACCTCTTCGTGTGGACACTGGAACTGAATAAATGTGCTGGCAACACGTGGCTGTTGGCTGTAGAGAACTACAGAAGGTCCTCATAAATCTCAGCTAATGGACAGCAAAGTAGCAGAAAAAATTCAGTGCTAAAAAGCAAAGAGTTGTACATTAGTTGGGGCGTAACCCTATCTAGCTATGCAAAACTCTTTGTCACGACTCAGGAAAGAGAGGAGGGCCATGAAAACAGTGAGAGGGCTGGAGCACCTCTGCTGTGAGGACAGGCTGAGAAAGTTGGGGTTGTTCAGCCTGGAGAAGAGAAGGCTCCGAGGAGACCTGATTGCAGCCTTTCAGTACTTGCAGGGGGCTTATAAGAAAGATGGGGACAAACTTTTTAGTAGGGCCTGTAGTGACGAGACAAAGGGAACAGTTCTAAACTGAAAGAGAGTAGATTTAGGCTGGACATAAGGAAGAAAATGTTTTACGATGAGGGTGGTGAGACACTGGCACAGGTTGCCCAGAGAGGTTGTGGATGCCCCATCCCTGGAAACATTCCAGGCCAGGTTGGATGGGGCTTGGAGCAACCTGGTCTGGTGGAAGGTGTCCCTGCCCATGGCAGGGGGGTTGGA